>WEIV01002326.1:49656-101026 GCA_013390005.1 Calyptomena viridis
GGGGTGCGGCGGGCACAGGGCGAGGCAACGCGGGGGCCTCCGATCGGCTGCGCCTGGTGCAAAGCGGCCTCTCGTCCCTCACAGAAAACCTTGTGCAAAGAGCCGATCTTGGTTTCCAGCACCACACGCATCTGCGGCAAGTGGCCGTAACGTGGACACAGGTTACAGCACTTCCCGCTTCCCTTGCACAGGGACCCTGTACACTTTTCAGCACACTGAGGCACCTGGAACTGGACAACTTTGTAGTAGTTAATGGATGAAAAGATTTCCATCCTGAAGAGGCAGGAATGGATGGATGAATCACCGAAGTGCACGGTCTACCCCCGTAAAGGCCATGAAGTGGAACACTGAAGTGCACACTGAGCCTTGGGCGTGTCAGTGGTTCCACTGCGGTGAAGGTGAGTGAGCAGAGATGCAATACTAACTCCTCGTGTGCTGTCTGGCCCCCAGGAGAACAAGTAATGTGCAATCGGTGCGCTTTATGTGATGATTTTGCTGCCTAGAGAACTATGCCAGGAGGACCCTGACAGATCCTGTGGCTAACCCCACATGACTGGAACTGAACTAAACCCAATGAAGCTCCCATGGATGTGAATTAACACAATTTCCAGGCAAACTCTAGTACAATTCCTCTTGAAGTCAATTGTGCATCCTCCTGTATGAGCTAAATTGTTCCCTTGTTTAGTCACAGTTTATCGCATCTTCTTTTACTGATTAATGTGATTCATTCTTTTATTAATTATGCATTCCTGTTTAATTTACAGTCGTATTCTCATGCCTCAATCAGGAGTTTTGCTGTGCAGTACAGCTACAGACACGTGCTCTGTGCTGAGTGACAGCTGATCAAATAAAATGTTGCCATCCATGAGAACTTCTAATTGTTTGGTGCAATTCAAGACAGGAAATGGAAAAAATTCAGGAAACTGTCCATTTTCAGAAAACAAACCCATGTTACAGGCTATGTTTTCACGTTAATTTCACATTCTCATTTTGCACTGTTTTGAGCTACTTTCATTAGTAGACTGTCAAGGCTCCATGGTTTGGACCCCTCACAGGCTGATGAATGCCTTGTCTGTGCCCATCAGGTTATTTGGGTGTTGGGCAGTCGTGTCTGGACAATCAGGACGTGCCCAAAGAACATCTTTTCTCCTTGGGCTTGTCATCTGTCCCTCAGCCCAGCTGGAGATCCAGCACTTCTTTTTTTATTTGTTTAAAAGGATAAAAGAAGTAATATGGATTTATTCTAATTCTTTTTTTATTAACCTTTTTAGAAAAATAATAGTTTGGTAACAGAGAGAAATATTATTTTGGACCCTCCACAACTGAAAAGAATCCAGGTACAATAAAAAAGATGTTATCAACTGTGAGCAATTCCCTCATTTGAGACAATCTTTCTCTCAAAAAAAATTCTGTTAACAAAAATTTCTGTTTGAATATCAAGAAGCAGCTCTCTCCATTTTGAAATACCTTTCTGCTTTTAATCTCACTGCAAAGCAAACTGCTCCATGGCAGGAAAACATTAATGGTTTTTAAATGCTATTACCATGATAACACTTTAATTTGCTTCCTTTACATTTTAGACAACTATCATTGTTCTATCAGCAAGGCAGATTCTATGGAAATGAAAAGGCATAAAAGAAAAATGGTGGGCCTTTCATCATTTTCTTTGTGTTGGTGTTAGACAGGATATATGTACAGAACAAACACTGGTTTGAGTGTATCACCAATGCAATAAGAGGGCACAATCACTGAGGAATACTCTGTAAATGTTGAAGATGCTGAATAGACTAATCTCCAGCACTTCCAACCTGTGCTCAGGGCTGGCGTTGTGCAAACAACCTGAAAACTGACTCCCTGAAGCAACAGTTCCCTGAAGAACTGAAGACATTTTTCAGAAAACAGCTCCACAACTTTACAGAGGCTGAATAATATGAAACAATAAACATTTATTTAATAAAGCCCAGTGTAAGATAGTTGACACTGTTTGTGCTGCATTTTGGGAAGTCCTAGACAACTGAAGCTTAACCAAAGCAATTGCTCACTGCATATTAATCTGTGTCAGTGTCTGTGTCAGCCATCCCATTTCTGGTTGTAGGATTTTTGTGGTGGAGGGGTTCAGTAACTTGAGAATTAAAAATGGGGAGCATTTATGGATGTGCCTGTGGACCAGAACAGCCTACAGCACCTCCAGGCTGACCAAAATTTAAAGGGCATTGTCCAAGTGCCTCTGGAGCACTGACAGCCCTGGGGCATCAGCCTGTTCCCAGTAAGGAAATGCTTCCTAAGTCCAGTCTGGCCCTCCCCTGGCACAGCTGTGAGCCATTCCCAGGGGTCCTGTCCCTGCATCCCAGTGCTCCATTTGCCACTCTCCCAGTCACAGCTGACTGTGCTCGCACTGAGGGAGGTGGACAGAATCAATCTGGACTTCAGCCAGGGGAAAATAAAGCTTACTACACATACACTGTCTCCAAAAATTACATTATTTTTTCTTAGCTGGGATGATACACTTCCAGGAAGACTGCATTAAGGATACCTGCATTATTCTGACATGCCATTTATTATACTCAATTTTATTTCTACACAATTTGACACAAAGTAAGTAATTTTTATAATACAGTTGGACATGAAAACTGCTTAGTAGGACACAAAAGAAGTAATATTACTTGGAAAAATTCAGCAGTTGTCTGCTGAGCATGAGCTGTGACAACAGAAAAGGTGCCATTATTGTATAATAGTGTATTTTTGTAGAGGTAAGGGATTACAGAAGAAACAAAACTCCAGAGGAAAAAAAGCATCATGCTGTTCCTTATCAAAGCTACAAAAACAAAGCCAGCAAGGAAAACAAGTTCTGCTTTGTTGAAAGTGCAACACTGACAACTGAAGAGAAAAATACAAAATTTCATAAAATGAGTTATCAGGTAGATTTTTAAACGAAAAATCAATTTTATGTTTAACACTATTCAGGTGTTACATGATAGGAAAGAATAATACATTCTCCCATCTGGCATAGGAGTTATGGTTTATTCCTACAGGCAATATCCCTGAAGTGTACCACTGTGCTATTCATTCAATAATTTACAAGTGCTATTAAAGCCCCAAAAACCTTTTCATTAGGTTTATTTAATACCTAGAAACACAAAAGGCAGAATGGTCAACAGCCTGAATTATAGAAACTTACACAATCCTCAAAAACAGGCTCTGAAAATCAGGCCATTGGGATTTTTGTCCCTACCCCACAAAGGAGCAAGCTTCAAATTCAGGTGAAAAGCTCCAAGTCTTCATTGCTCAGTCCCTAACCAGAGTGAAAGCCCTTTCTTGGCTATTTTTGTCAGCCACATCTAGCCAACTCTCCTTAGTCTCACTGAACCCCTACAACTCAGTACCTGTTCCAACCCAGGTGCTGTGTCCCCACGAGTTATGGTAAGACCAGTCTGGTGGAGAAAAGAGGACACTGGCACATTAAAAATAATCAAGAAAACCCCTTCCCAACAAATCAAACAGGGGGGAGAAAGTGGGTTCAGCTGCAGCATCACTCAAGAAAAAACAACAGGGAACACCCAGGAGAGCCCTTGGCTGCTTTAGCACACGAGTGTCTCCCAGACCAGCAGTGTCTATGCCAGGCAGCAAACATGCCATTTCCTAATTAACAGCCAACAGCTTCAATCAGTAGTTGTACTTTATTTAGACAAGAGCTTGCACAGTTTGTTAACTGTATACAGAAATGAAGCCATCTGAAATATATTAGGAATTTTCCCCTGTATATTAAACTTGGTTCTTGAAAAGGTGACTTTTCCTAGGACTCCCGTTTCAGCAGTACATACGCTCCCATCACTGCCAGGAGAGCATACTGCAAAAAACCACAGAACACATGTTACACTGCAGGGAGAGCACAGAATACATGTTACACTGCCAGGAAACCACAGAATACATGTTACACTGCAGGGAGAGCACAGAATACATGTTACACTGCAAAAAACCACAGAATACATGTTACACTGCAGGGAGAGCACAGAATACATGTTACACTGCAAAAAACCACAGAATACATGTTACACTGCAGGGAGAGCACAGAATACATGTTACACTGCAAAAAACCACAGAATACATGTTACACTGCAGGGAGAGCACAGAATACATGTTACACTGCAAAAAACCACAGAATACATGTTACACTGCAGGGAGAGCACAGAATACATGTTACACTGCAAAAAACCACAGAATACATGTTACACTGCAGGGAGAGCACAGAATACATGTTACACTGCAAAAAACCACAGAATACATGTTACACTGCAGGGAGAGCACAGAATACATGTTACACTGCAAAAAACCACAGAATACATGTTACACTGCAGGGAGAGCACAGAATACATGTTACACTGCAAAAAACCACAGAATACATGTTACACTGCAGGGAGAGCACAGAATACATGTTACACTGCAAAAAACCACAGAATACATGTTACACTGCAGGGAGAGCACAGAATACATGTTACACTGCAAAAAACCACAGAATACATGTTACACTGCAGGGAGAGCACAGAATACATGTTACACTGCAAAAAACCACAGAATACATGTTACACTGCAGGGAGAGCACAGAATACATGTTACACTGCAAAAAACCACAGAACACATGTTACACTGCAGGGAGAGCACACTGCAAAAAACCACAGAACACATGTTACACTGCAGGGAGAGCACACTGCAAAAAACCACAGAACACATGTTACACTGCAAGGAAACCACAGAATACATGTTACACTGCCAGGAAAGCACAGAATACATGTTACACTGCAGGGAGAGCACACTACCCAAAACCACAGAATACATGTTACACTGCAGGGAGAGCACAGAACACATGTTACACTGCAGGGAGAGCACAGAACACATGTTACACTGCCAGGAAACCACAGAATACATGTTACACTGCAAAATTGCAGGAATATTTTAATGTGAGCAAATTCATCATAAACAGATGTCACAACTGCATATGCTTCACTAACAAAATTCTTATAAAAGACATGTTTTCAACTCATTACAAATGCCAAGTTCTCCTGGGTAACAGACAAGCTAAAGCAAGCAAGAAAACACAGCTCATATGACATTAGGTACCAAACCACAGAAACAAAGTTATTAACATACATGCTTAGAGGCAAGGTTATTACTGTCTTGTCTTGTTATTTTATCAATTCAAGTATTCAAAATGTCGGTATACATACCTTAAATTTTGGGTAGTCATTCATTATTATAGTTACCATTCCAACATAGGGCAAAAACCTGGAATTGATAAAACAGACAGATGTAAAATTAACCCTCAAATATGACATGGAAATGTTTCAGCATTAGTCAGTCTGGAATAATTCAGTGTAAACCCAACATTTACACCTGAGACTAAAGCATACCTGAACAAGAAATAAAATTCATTAGTTTTCCTTAGATAAAACTTTGAGCAAGTTTTCTTTGAAAAATCTGAAGAAATTTCATCTCAAGTGGGGAAGGTGACAAAGTCAAAAGCTCAAAATTTGCATAAAATTCCTGTGGAGTGCTGAAACAATTTCCTAGGAATTTCCATCAATTATAAAGTTAAGTTGGTCAATTTTGTATTTACAGGAGAACCATTGGTTAAACGTGCCTTTTTTTTTTCCAAAAAAATTAATTTGCACTCCTACATCAGGGAGAAGACTACAGGAAGCAACTTTTCTAGTTTTGAGGGGGTTTTTAATTACAATTTTATTTAAGAAATTACAAAACCCCACACCAGATCTAGTTTGTATCAAAATCAGAACCGATTTAAGAGCTCAGTTTTCTTCCTATGTGATTACAAAGTGCATTTTGCATTACTTACCCTCTTGCTCTTCCAACAACATCTTTCTTCTCTAACCAGTTCTGACCTTCTTTGTACAAGCCTCTATCATCAACTTCATTATTATCACCCTTAGTCAGAAATTTGATGTTCCCATTTCCTCTAGAAGGCAATGAGGTGATAAACTAAATACCACTTCATTTAAAAACCTCAATTAACATCTACAAAGTACTATGAGGATAAAGAGTGCTGCAAGATTAGATAACAATGTTTGCTTTCAGTTCTGCTTATTGAACAAATACCATTAAATCATTAGCATTACAGACTTTACTGACTACATCTATCAACAGATATTAACAAGAAATGTTTTGTAGAACACTCCTAGATTGTCATTTGATGTAAGCAGTGACACAACGGGCATGAAAGGGATATTGTCCATCCAGGCACTAAACTTCCTCAACAAAAGCCCTATGTGCCTACCTGCATTTTCAAGAGAACACAAACTGAAATAAAGTTATTAAGTTTACAATCTTCAAAATTATTTTGCTCGAGTACTGATATCAAGAAACAAGGAGTTCTCATGAAGACAAATTAGGTCATAAATAAAATAGATAATTCTGACCTAAACATATCTGTTTCAAAAAAGCACTGAAGAACAGATATTACTCAAGAAATAAACACCTTCAGTTCACGGCCAGGAATTCCTGAGAAGCAAGTATGTCAGTGCTTGCCACCTCCAGCTTAGCTTTTCACTGTGCAGAAGCAGAATTGCCTCTCTTGTGCTTCAGAAGGAACTGTTTATCTTTGCAGGTATATGCAATAAAGGCAAAACCAAGCACTCTACTTGATTTTCAGCATGAATTGCTGTTGGAAGTAAGAATCTGTTCTTTTATTCTGAGTCAAATCTGGAAAACTTCAGTTAGCAAAGATCATATTACTGATCAGGCTGCATCCCCAGCTCTGACTCTGAATCCTCACCTTCTTTCAGAGGTTTGCTCTTAGAAGCAGCTATTTCTTGCAATCAAAACCCCACTTGTACAACCATGAGTAGAGAAGTGGACTCTGCTCCCATACATTATTCTTGTTGCCGACACGTATGGTTTGTGCCACAGGATTCCTCTTTGGCACAACTTTACCTGCTCCAGAGCTGAGCAGCTTTGCTGAGGGACAAGACTCAGGCTCTTGAGAAGTGGGGCAGAGAACTGGGGACAGAAGTGGATCACATCCTACAGCTGAGCTTTCTCTCACAGCTTATCTGTGCCTTTCTCATAAACTTCTACCAAAACTAAACTGTAATTCAAAGTCACAGGGAAAGTATTTTTAGAAACAAGGAAAACAACAAGTTGCATTACTTTTCATGTACTTTGATTACTCTGTGAACTATTGGAATGTCTCTGCCTTCAACTTTAAAAACAACTATTTCACCAGCTCTGATCGGGTCATCGTGGAAATTCGTTAGGAACAGCAGGTCCCCTCTGTGAAAAGCTGGTTCCATGCTGCCACTGCAAACAAGAGAGAGGTTATTGGCACCACGAGAAACACACTCACTCATGTAACACAACCCACAGCCCAGGAAACAGTCTGCAGTAGTTTATCCATTAAGTGAAGGAACCTGGACTTTCAAAGGTCTCACACATTTACTGCTTCTACAAACCTCAGTGGAAACTGGGCTGTGGTTACAACAGTGGCCTTTGCTCAGTGTCCCAAACAGTGAGAAAAAAACAAGTTTTTGAGTGCTTAAGTGGCAGACCTTCAAATCTCAAATGTATCCAAGGGGAAAAGGGAGGGGATAAAGGGCAAAACAATATCTGAACTTGAACCAGAGAGCCTTTACAGTGACTTACCTGAGCACCACGACAATTGGGCTCTCACTGCCAGTGATGACGATCAGCCCTTTCCAGATCATAAGGGCAGAAGACACTATCATAGCAAAATTTAAGACTTGGTAATACAGCTGTGTGAAACAAGGAAAGTATTTTTTATTTACTGTATTTATTATTTAGTATTTACTGCACTTTTTATTTACTGTATTTAGAAGCACAACATAGAACTTGAGCCCATATGCCTCACAGAGCCCAAGCTTTCATGCTAAAATCCTATTCCAACACGAGCCTCATGGCACAGACTGTCATGTCAGAATCCACCACGTGCCTCAGTCCTGGCTAATTCCATCTGGGAACACTCCCGTTTGTTAGTGCCAAAGCCAGCAAACACACTGGCAAAGTAAAGCAGGGGCAGTGGCCCGGCAAACAGTCAGACCCGCCTGGGTCACACGCCCGACTTCCCACCCGAGCTCACAAATACTGAAAACGGACAGGCTGAACACGGGACTGTCGGTAAAGACTCACTTTGTATTCTACAGTTACTTGTGCTTAACAAGAGGAACTGTGGGAGACGAGACGACAAAGCATTATTTCCTGCTACTGTCAGACTGAAATGTCTTATTCCCCTGCTCCGCCAGCCATTACAGCAGCGGATGCGCTTTATCCACACCCGTTCCTTTTTTATTGTTTCTCTCGGCAGCACACGAAGACACTGGTGGGAACGGCCCTGCCCGTCCTCATTTATCCCTGGTGAAAAATACGGAGCCAAAAATTCCCAACCCGCCATTCTCATTTGCAAACACCCGCTCCCCGCTCAGGTGTGGCCTGGCCGGTACCTGCCGCTTGTTCATGCGCCGCAGGTCCCCGAACAGATCCATGTCGGGCCGAGCGCGGCCAGGGCCGGTCCCGGCGGCTCCTCGCACCGGACAAACCCGCGCCCCGGCCGCAGGACCGGGCACAGCGGAGGCCCCCGCGCTGCTTCCCGGGATCTGTAGTCNCTCGCCCGTGGAGCACCGGGACTTCGGCACCGACCCTCAGGACTGTGCGCTTCGGGTCAGGCGGCTGCCGCGAACACCTCTGGAGCCGCCGCTGCGTGCGCGCAGCTGATTGGCGGGACGGGAGCCGTGAGGGGAGGGCGGCAGGGGGCGCTGTGCTGAGGGCGGGAACGCCGTGAGGGGCCGTGAGGGGCCGTGAGGGGCCGTGAGGGGGCGTGAGGGGCCGTGAGGGGANGTGAGGGGCCGTGAGGGGCCGTGAGGGGCCGTGAGGGGAGAGCGGCCCCCGCAGACTGAGGACGGAGCGGTGTGAGAGTAGAATGGTGTGAGGGTAGAGCGTTGTGAGGGGAGCAACCCCAGTAGGGTGTGAGGGGATAGCAAGGTGTGAGGGTGGATCGGCCCTGCCATGGTTCCCTGCCAAGCCCTCCACCCCACAGTGGGAGTGGGCGCAGTATCTGCAGCTGGATGTGCCCACAGACTGGCACACCAGTCTCCTCCTCGCCACCTGTGAGCAGAGCTATCTCATGTCAGCAGCCAGTGGTAACCTCGCCGTTTGCTCAGGGACGCTACATGGCCTCGATGGCACAGATCGCACAGATGATGGCACAGAGGCCTAAATAAAGGGCACCCGTGAGTGGCAGCCCCTCCGTGGCCTCCACAGGCCTGGCTGCCAGCAGGATGGGCCGGGGCAGCTCAGGAGGGGCTGGCAGCAGCTCAGGCTCCCCGGGCAGCACAGAGAGTTGGCACCCATTTCCAGTTTGGTGTCTGAATGATTGCATGAGTCTGGAGCAGCAACCTCCACATAAGGACAGGCCATTGCTCAGAGCCTGATTTTCTGGGAACTAAGTGAACCAAACCCAGTGAGGTTTTCACCAAGTTCAGAATTGGCCCCTGAAGACTGGGAGAGCAAAGAACACAAGGAAATGCTAAGATAAATGGAAGGAAACGGTTTGTGGAGGACTGGAAAGGTGTTTCTGTAATTTGCCAGAAACTTACAAGACTCTATGTTGCCAAGCAGTTGGACAAGGGGGACTAGGACTGACTAAGAGAGGCAGAACTGGCATTAGATCACAGAGGAAGGTGTAGTGCTCTCAGGAATGGACAGAAATGGCACATGGACATTGGAAAAAAAAGCTCCAAGGACACTGGCTAGGCATGATCTTGAAAAGATCCTTCACCTTCTCACCTGATTATTCTTTCAGTGACACCAGTATTCTTTTACATAGTACACAGGAGTTCTTCTGAATTTACATGATTTCAGGTTAGTTCTCTTTGATATCCTTTAAACACTCAAGAGAGAAAAACATTTGTCACAATCCCCTTTGAGCATATGTAGTATTCAGACGTAATTACTAAGATACAAGGAAAATACACAAAAGCAAACTCAAAGGTGGCAAGAAGATTCTGAATTTTCTTTTAAGATTTTAATTAAAAAGACGTGGAACAAAGTTATCTGGTCTGTAAGAGTGGGATCTGCCCACTGAAACATTTGATAGACTCTTGCCCAAGAAAAGGTTTTCTACAATTCCCCTGAGTAGGTTTTTCATACCACAATACTTAGAATTTTTTTTTTTTTTAAATAAAGGGTTTTGCCTTTGTGCGCAAATCTGCTTGCCTTAAAAAAAGACAAAAAAAAAAGGCAAAACAGATTAAAAATGGCAATTAGGACAAAATTATCAGGAAGTACAATCAACATAAGGGAGACTAACAAATAACAGTCTCTTTTGGGCGATTGTTGCTCACAGAGTCTGGAGCTACACATTTTTCATGCTGCTTCAGTGATGTGCTGGGGCCTCTTGCAAAGTTTTCAGAGGTGTCTATGTAAGAGAGAAAAGGAATGATAAAGGTAACAGTTCAGTGAACCTTTCAGAAAAGCCCAAATACCTGTGGGTCACCAAGATGGCCCAAGTGTCAGTTGCACAGTGGTGGTGTTAGATGCACACTGTGATGATGATTTAGAATGCACACCCACTTTGGAGCCTGTAAACCTTGTCAGTGCTTGGTAAATCCTGCTTTTCCATGATGAGCTGCTCCCATAAACACATCCCCCATGTGTTTGAGACCTATACAACTGGGAAATAATGAGCACAAAACTGCTAATTAAAGTATATAACACATAAGCTACCCTCTGTCTAATTACATTTCTCTTCCAGAAAAGCAAAAATTAGACCAAATTCCCATTCACAGCAGAAATAGTGTAGCCGGAGTACATCTAAAAACATTTGAACATACCATTAATTTACACTAGGGTTCAGACCAGTAACTCATAGTCAATCTTTGTTAAATTTATTTTGCTGTTGGAAGGAAATCTGTATGTTATTTTTTGTGGCTAGAGTTGTATGTTTCACTTTAGCTATTGATTCATTATATTAATGCAGACTATCATATCTGCATTAACATCAAAAACCCCACAACAAACCAGCTTCGTTCCAAAACACTGTATGTCACACCCAAATTCCTACTAAAGTAGAATAAATTTAATCCTTACTTTGTATTTAAGTGTTTACATTTAACAGTGAATCTTTGACATCAGTTCTCCTAAGCAAGTGTTCAAGTTGCGTGCAAGGTTATTTTGTAGCGGTTGTGGCATTTGAAGTAGCTCGGCTTGGCTGACATTATGGTGCAATAAACTTTTTCAGAGTTGTCCTGGTTCAGCGTGGGAGAGGCAGCAGTGCGGAGTGACCACGGCCCGGCAGCCCGCGCTGCACTCAGGTACTGCTGCGGCGGGACCCGGGACAGGGCGGGACCCGGGCGGGCCGGGGCTCTGCCTGGAGGCTGCTGCAGCCCGGACTCACTCACAGGGTACCGAGGTGCTGCAGGACGCCATGGATGCGAAGCAGGCAGGGAGACCTGGGAGCTGTTGTGCTCCTGCACTCGTAGTGCTGTGCAGCTGCACTGGATGGACGCACACAATGAATGGCTGAGAGCAAATGCGTGATTTTTCATCCTGGACTACAGTTGCAATGCTGCAGCACACAGAAGGAAGGCAAACGGCTGTGATAGGAAAATGGTCTCTGAGTGGTATTTGTGGGTAGTACTTTAATTCACAAAACAGGCAGAAAATTATTCTTGCCTGTTGTAAAGTAGAAATCAATCAACTTTGAGGCTAAAAGACAAGCCACTCAGGGAAATGGCAGGATCTGAGAGAAAGTAAATGACAAAGACTGGGCAATGCTAAGACAGTTCCTTCAATTCTTCCTGAGGGAGAAAATTAAGAGTGGAGGTTCAGGTGATAAAATTGAATTCTGTGACAAGTAGAGGGAAGAAGCAGAGCTGGCATATGGAGAGTTTAGGAAGGCAAGAAGGCAGCTTTCTGTTGAGACCTGGTAGGATTGAAGCTGCTTATTTTTTTGTTCACAGAGATGGGGCGTTCTTTTGTGTGAGGCATGAACCCACACAATTCTGAGACCACAGTACCTTTGTCTATGGGTTTGATTGTGATTGGTGTTTGACAGCTCAGAAAACACTTGTACTCCCCCATTGTTCATGGTGAGGCAAGGGAAATATATTAGGAAGATGCTTTTCTTCCTTCTCTACAGATGCTAGCAATCACCCACACTTCTGTTGGTGGCTTTGTTATTTTTACCAGCTGCATGATTTAGATTATTAAAGGTTACATGTATTTTGAAATCTTCCCATACTCTGGATGTTTGACTTCAATATTCATACAGTAGATCTTTTGGAGCCCTGCAGCTAGAAAATTATGCTTGTTTTTTAGTACACAGGAAAATGTAGCTTTTTGACATTCTGTCAGATTTGCCAGATCTTTGCAAACAACCTGTGTATACAATATTGAATTACAGCTCTTTGTTTTCTAAGAGATTGGTCATGGGCACATAAACTCACACCTTGCACCTGGGCTGAAAAAGGAGGGTTAATAGGGAAAGCCATAGCAGTCCGTTTGTAGCCCCGTAAAGCGCAGCAGCAGCACAGTAACTGCCTTCCCCACTGAGCACTCTTTTTGTCCAAATACAGTTGGAGCTATTCTGCTTCTCACTGCTGGAGCTCAACAGGCTGTTAGGGCAGCCAGTAGTGCACACAGTGCTGTCCAAAAGCAACAGCATGCCACTTGCACCAATATCACACTCGCTTCTGGATTCTTCTAATATTTGCAATTCATTGCATTTTTCAATGGCACAAAGAGTATTTGCTTCCTGCATGCCCATGGCTGTGCATGCCCCCCTGTGGAGGCCACTGTTTCGGAGCATGCACGGCTTCTGTCTTGTCTCACTTCTCCTGTGAATCTTGCCATCTGCCCTGGGAGCTGGCCAGGACCTATTCACAGGCATGCAACCCCAGTGGCACTTTGCATGCTTGTGTTTCTAAGTGTATGAGTCAACATTTTCAGTCTGCTCTGCAACCCAGTGTCTGAAGAGCTAATTGGATTTCAGCTGAGTGGATTTGTTTCGGGGAATGGTTTATTTGTGAAAATAATTTATTTTTCTGGGGAAACAGAAGAAGGAGGGAGAGGGACCCAACTATCTGAAAATTCAATTGAATTTAGCAAATAATGTTCTTTTTCCTTCTCCTTCCCCCACTGAACAGGAAAAAGCATTAGAAACAACCTGAAAAAATGTTTAGGTTTTTCCAATTAAAAAAAGTTTCATTTTAAAAACTGCCCACGAGTAAATGAGGGGAAGGCAAAAAAGGTTTTAGAAAAATCTAACAAAAGCAAATATTTAACACTTATTAAAGAACAATCTCCTAGTGGCCTAAAAATGCATGTAATGTGTTATGTTTTGCCTTGTGCTGGGAAAGGGGAATAATGATATTCCTTAAGTGTTTGCTATTCCCTCAACCTGCACTGCAGAACTGAGGCTAAAACACTGCCTAAAAACCACCAGAGAAATTATAGATGTGACGGCACTCGAAGGCCTCGGTCACAGCACCACGTAAAGCAATCTGGCCCCCGGTCACTGAGTTCAGTGGAGTCCAGTGTGGCCTCTGGCCATAGTGTCTGCTGTGTGATGCTCATGCCTTCACTTTCCTGAGTGCTTGGAAAGGGCAATCCAGCATTACGGGGTTGGGGCAGATGGTGTGTGGGAAACAGCTCAGGGACGTGAACCTCCCGGAGCTGGTGCTGCTGCATGAGGGGACGTTTCTCTGCATAGAGAGGGCTCTGCTCATTTTGCCAAGAGCAACAGTATGTAAATGTAATGACCAAGTGATTTTGAGACTGTAGCTCCTCCAGCCTGATTACATTCGTCAGGGACTGCTCTCCATTTTAACTGAGACAGTGACAGTCACTTAAACCAGGAAATATTGTTGTGCTTGACCTGCGCTATTAATCTGGCCCGTGGAGCTATGGCAGTGTTAGCAAAGTGTGGACTGACTCGGTGAGAGCAATATGTATAATGCACTGCATCCATATTCCCACCATCAGATTAGAGTCATTGAATACAAAATGGCAGCATTTGAGAATAGAAAATAAATGAACTGCATAAAGTCTTTTGCCAGATTGTATTAGGCAACATATCTGAGAAGGATACAATGCTCAGCTTATTTTGCTAATAGTCCCATTACTGCTCCAAATACATTTCTTCCTTCAATGTAGAAACCTGGCATCAGAGAAGAAAGCTGTAGTACCTCCAGTTAATTTTCCAGGTGTTTCTGGGTCATTCCTAGTGCAGTGTCTCATTGTGATGCCTTCAAACAGGCCATTTGATCCCCAGGAAGGAAATCTGCCCTTTTTCCCCCAAGTGTGAAAGAAATAACATTAAAACCAGTTTTTGTACAGTCACTCTTGGGGAGCAAATACGATTTTTTTTTTGTCAAAGGGAAGAAGGACCCAAGGAAGAGACAAGAGATGCTTCCTTTTCCACTCCTTCTGCATCCACTTCTGGCTGCAGAACCCAGTTTGTATGCAAAGCCCAGGGATGTAGGTCGGGAATGCTGGTGCCTTCTATGTTTGCCATGTTCTGTACTTACTTCTCTTGTCACTCTATTCCCGACCCTAGTCACTCTTTGGGGAGCTTAGACAGATAACCTTTTAGTAATAATCTGAAAGTCAAATATGGAGAATTGACTACTGAACTGCCCTAATATTTGAGAAAGGTTTTAAACTAAAATAGATTATTCCTTGTCCCATTATTGGCCTGGCAACTGCGTGTGTATGCTAGGTGTACTGAGAAAGGTAATATTAACAAGATGAAAAGGTCAGAGTTATATAAAAATCTTTTTAAAAGTAAACAGGCTTGCTGTACTGAATTCCCCACAGGTACACAGAGGTTAAGAACTGAGAACATTTGGGCCTTGTCAATCTGTAAATGCCCTCCAGAAATAAAAAACCCAGACAAATCTTAAAGTACAGTGATCTGATTTACCTCTTGCTGTACCTCTTGTTGCCATGCAAGCAGGCCAGCTGGCCAGGGCAAGGCTAAACACCTCCCTGAGCGAGGTACCAAGGGACACTGTGCAGAGTGGGCAGAGCACACCTGTGTCGTGCCCAGGAACCCCAGGAGCAAGGGAGGCAGATACACGTGGGAGTTGTTGCAGGGATCATGCACCGGACAACACAAATGCATTAATTTAATTAGACTTATTTCTAGCCGAGTGTAGAGGTACAGCGAGATGCACAGTCCCCGCATGTGTGGTGGGGGCTAAATGATTGGGGCATACTAGACTGAGGCAGTGGATGGCATGCTGAGAACCCACCCTGCGTGGGAGAGTACAGATGTGCCTGGGAGGGGCTGGCGCCGCACCACAAGCACGGCCCCGTTGGCGTGTGTGCCTGGCAGCCGGGCTCGGCAGAGGGCTGAGGGACGCCGTGCTCACCTCTCCTGCGAGCCCACTGCCCCCGGGGCAGAGCGGTTTGCTTCCTAGGGGTTGAGTGCACAGAGTGAGGTGGCTCTGGCTGACACGGTGTCCCGCTTCTTGTGCTCATTATTCCTTCTGGATGGTCTTACAACCTTTCTCAAGGGCATTTTCTTGTGGCAAATTGCACCTTTCGTGAAGTGCCTCGGTACAGCCGTGCACAATGAGGAGGGCCGGCTCCACGCTGCCTTGACAGGCTGTTGTGAACTCCCGTGCTGTCGTTTTATGTTACTTCCCCACTGATAGGTGAGTGCATGTCCCCATGAAGACACATTCAAAACCTTCCAAAACCTTTGTGGGCTTTTTCCACCCCCCACACTTACTACAGCCCCACTGACTCGTTTTGGTGCCCTTTCCCAAAGACCCCACATATGCACAGCCCTGGGGACAGCCCGAGCCAGGTGACTGGCAGCCAAGCACTGCCCACGTGCCCTGACGTCAAGTGTGGACCAGTATTAGCAGGTGAAAAATTAGTTTTATTGAGGCTGTGTTGGCAGGTAGATCTGAGCCTTGGTGTAGTCGTGGTTGGGCATCTTGAATGCTCCCTGCCTCCCCGAAGAGTAAAAGGGTGAGATGGGAAGGCCCACAAGAGGAGATACATATGAACACATATGTTCATATGTTTGGGCACTGCCTCCATGGAGAACAGAAATTCCTGCCTGTGTACCGGGTAAATGGTGGGAAGCAGCCACATGTGAACCCCAGACCTGCCACTCACACTTTGTTCTGACCAAATGTGCCCTGAAGCCTTAGTTTCTGTTCCGATCCACTTGGTGCAGTTGAGGTGCAATGCTAAACACCTCTGTTTCCAACAAGAGTGGTTGCAAAACGACAGAGGCTAAATGATCCCTTTCCTCTCTCATAGAGAGGTTTTATGAGGTATAATTCATTACTGTTAAATCCTCAGAGGGAAGGTGTAGAAAAGAGGAATATTAATGTCATTGTTCCAATTGACTGTCAGTGTCACGATGTTAATTAAAAGCAAACAATTCAAATGTCAGACCTTAGGCAAAAGGAAGTTTAAGTATTTTTTCATAGTTTACAAGAGGAAATAATTCCCCAAGGCATCCCTACCGAGATTCACGCCTTTTCACTGTGTCTCATGTTGCTTTACAATGTTAAGTTCACCTCCTGGTCTTCAGGACGTCATCGCCTTGCGAGGAAGTGCGTCAGCTGTGACACAGAAATGTGTCAGTTCAAGACTATCCTTTAAACCTTTCGCAGGGGTTGCTGGCAGGAGAGCGACATTGGAGTTGCGGTTAGAGCTGCCCAGAGCCCACGGGCAGGCAGCTGGGCTGCCCTCCCTGGCCCTGCTGGAGTGCAGCAGGGGCAGCGGGGGACGCTGGTGCCTGGCTGGCACCACGTACCCCTTTGGGGTCACGTTACTGTCAGGGGATTTTCGTGCTTTGCATCTCTGTAGCACCAACAACGGCATAAGCTACTGATTCGTGGCATCCCTTGCAGGGGCAAGGCAGTGAAAAGGGAAAATAAACAAAAGTATTAGTAATGGCTGTGAAAATGTAACTTTTATTATCTGTTCACTGTATACAAAACACCATTCTGCATAGTGATAACTCATTTGTTGTACAGTTGACAGTGCACATCAACAAACAAGTGTTCAGAGGTATACACTGAATGGGAAGGGCAGTGGTGGCAGTGGACATCCCACACTGAGGTCCTGCACCTGCTGCGTGTTGTAGGAGGGACAAGTACCTCATAACCACTCAGTATGCCAGTAATATAATTGGGCTAACAAGCATTTGCTGATGAGCCAAGTTAAGAATGAGGATGGAGAGAGCAGAACTAATGTATCCAATACAGAATTTCCAGAGTGATTAAGAAGTTTTACAGAGGTGGCTGACAGGATCTGTATTTTTTTTAACACTTCAAATTTTAAAACTGTTAAAATTTAATGATAAATAAGAGAATCTCAGAAATCTTTGGGGGCAAAATGCTCCACATTTATTTACATATGCAATGTATTTAATACAGTTGTAATGGACATAGTGTATAGTAACATCTGACAGCAGCAAGACTTTAAGGAACCCAACAATTACTACTGTTTATCATGCAGCTATCCATATATACACAATCTGTTTTAAAAAAAAGTACAAAATTCTTTTTTAGGGATACATACAAGGTATAAAATGCAAAACCAAACCAAAAATATACTCTCACAGAGAACTCTGTCTGAAAGGGACAGTAGGTACCTTTTTGTACTTGTGCAAGCGAACGAATGGCGCTGGCCAGGTTTGCAGAGGCTGCCGAGTGCCAGAGGGCCTGTGCTAAATCCCAGCCCCAGTCACGCTCACGGCTGGGGGCTGGCTGGGGGCTGAGCACCACAATGTGGGCAGGAGCACATGGAGCTGGGTAGTATCAACCCCTGTAGTGAGGGTTAACTAGTTTCTTGCAGTAACCAGAAAGGAAAATACCCAACGCTGTGTACTTGCTTCTATATAATGTTTAATAAATTACATGACAAAACTCATCATCGTTATAAACCTATTCCTCTAATTACATCTTATTTGTTAAATCCAGAGCAGCCCAGCCCTTTTGTAACAATTTGAGCTTTGATCACAAGCACCTGATGACCTAAAAAAAATCACTTGATGTTACACAGAGTTGTGTGATTATACTTTTCAAAAGTACTTTACCACTCTAGGGGGTCTGCACCTGTTCTGGTGTTGCCACCTAAAAACCAGCACTGCATTTTACACATGCAGTGGTACTCTTTTTTTAATTTTTAATGTATATTTTGTAAGAGAAAGTTTAAAAGCTTCCATAGACATTTAGAAGCACATTAAGTTCTTAGAATTTAAAATCTCCCCTTTGCTTGCTTCCTCTCTCCCCTCCAAGCACTGCCTTCTGATGCCCTTCTGTTAGCTAAGCTTTCTTTCAGAAGCATTCAAAAAAGAAACAGTTTAAGAGAACCTAAGGAACTGCCCCAGCATTCAGAACTCTGTTTTAAAGAAACTTACTACAAAAGAACAGAAACAAAACAGAAAAAAACAAATCTTCCACTAGCTACTGATACAAACACATAACAAAGAGTATAAAAATTATTAGTTTAAATATATACAAACTCTTTTCAACTCAAATACTGCTTCAGTGGTTCTGAGGATATAGACAATGAGGTGAAGGGGACACTTTTATGCAGAATATATTGCAACAGCCTGAACAGTACTGTTAACACTATTATACCTTGAACTTTCTGTAGCAAAAATGTCATTAGTGTTCCAATGTGGAGAGAGATTTCTGCATCCCAAGTAATCTGATCACTTTTCAGCTGAACTCATTCTTTTGGACTTAATAAAGGCCATGCCATGTGTTCTCATATGAGTGTTTAAGGCCGCTTCCGTTTCAAAAGTCTTTGCACACACTTTGCATCTCCTGTCTGACGCTGCACTGTCAGACAATTCATCCTCACGACTGGGTTTATTTTCTTGCTGATTATCCTCCCCAGACCCATTCTGTTTTGATACTGGCTGAGGCTCCTTCAGCTTATGTACAATGAAGAGGTGTCTGGAGAGGGACACGTGAGATGTGTAGCAGAGTCCACACTCCCTGCATTGGTAGGAAGAGCCATCAGATTTATGCTGAGGAATATGTTCATGAAACTGGAGAAGATTTTCTGTTGTAAAGCCACAAACTGCACACTTGTGAACTTTAAAAACGTTTATCTTCAACTTTTTTAATGGCTGAGTGATTGCACCTCGTGGAGGCCTGAATTCCAGTACAGGTTCTTCCAATTTACGCTTTGGACTAGGAACCTAAAAAAGACATAAAGGGGGTATCATGTAAGCATAAATACGTGGTTCTTTTCGTAACTATTTGTGACTTGCAAATGTCAGAAACTTTCCCTTGGCAGATTCCAGTACAACTCTGATAAACACAATGCTTTTGGGGCTCTACTTCACACAAGATCAGACATTTATGGCATCAAAATAACTGTATCTATTCAAAGATCCTGAAAAGAATCACTCCCAGTGACTGAATTAATCTTCTAAGTTATTACCTTTGTGTCTTCTTTTACTTCCCTTTCTTCCATATTGGTAGATTCAGTCATTTCTTTCACATCAGGGTCCTTAATGCCATGCATCAACTGAATATGTTTTTCCAACATCAACCTCTTGGTAAAAGTACGTCTTGAATCCGGGCAGTGCCTGCAGACACAGGAACACACATACATTCAAGTGTCATGCTTAACAAGTGCCTTTTGTAGATTAAAAGGGTGGTTGTGTATTTGAGAGACTATGGAAAGCCAGCCTCATCCAAGTTTCAGATCTACTTGTAGACTTCATGCAGTGCACTCTCAGTAGCCTGCTATGTGTCTGCAGGCAGGGCGGGTGATTGGTTTGGCCTGTCTGCATCTAAATTCCTGATCATCTGAAGGAATGGGACACTGCCTTTTATACAGTCCAGAAAAGATGTTCAACTAACAACGGGGTTTGTTGGTTTGCACTCCATTTCTAAATAAATAAAAGTAGAACTTACGAGCATGTATAAACCTTCCTAATGCCTTTGTGTTTGATACGATTGTGACGACATAAACTATGGGATGAACTGAAAGATTTGTCACATTGTCGACACGGATGTTTCTTCATTTGCTTTAAAAAAAAGAAGAGAAAGATATTCATTAAAAGATATTCATTAAAAAAGCTCAGCAGAAGTAGAAGTCGTGCACGGGTTGATTATTTAGGAAAGAAACATCACTTACCCTTTTTTGATACTGTACTTCATGTACACACCCCTCCTTCAGCAACGCTGAACGACTCAAGAGCTGGACCTCTTTCAAAGCAGTGTGGCCAGTGTGAGCTACACATACACCTGTCACCAGTTGTAAACTGGTGTCATGAACTGTGGATGAAAAGAATTTCTTCCACCAAAGAAGCATGGTGAGAGATTTGATCTCCCTTCCCATCACAAAACTATGTCTGCAGCTGCTGATTAGAAGCTCCTCAGCCACATACAAGGAGGGGTGAAGAGCACAGAAGAAGGACCAAAACTGAACCTCACAGACACTGAAACACTAACAGGGCTCAGCAAAGTCCTGATGAAATGAGCAGTATGGCCCCATGCCAACCTGAGTACCATCTCTTTGGGGAATTTTGTGGGGTTTGTATTGCAGTTTGTCAGGTGGAAGGAAAAAGAAAAGGAAGAAGCTCAGAAGGATGGAGTGGTCACACATGGTAGATGTGCAGCACTGAGTAGCTGCATCAAGCCCTTGGTCAGAAAAGCAGGAGGAGGACGATGCTCAGCAGGACCCGGTCCCTCTCAGGGCTCCAGAGGCACTGCCTGGGATAGCCAGCTGTGATGCCACACTCATTCTATATTCCTTGGGGAGACTCCAGATGGAGACTGAAATAGGAGTCTGGATGTGTTAGTTTCTGCAATGGAAGCCAAACAAAACACTAAAAAATCAGTTCTGTAATGAAGGGCAGCATGAGCTGTTGCAAACCATCTTGTCTTGACAGGAAGAAAGGGGATGATCAAGGAGCAAGTTGGAATTGGTAATTCCTGCTTAGAAAACATCTGTCCTTTCACAGAAACACACCTGCACACAAGTCCTAGGAAGCTTGGCAAATGCCTGCCTGGCTGAGGGCAGACATACACGACCCGGTTTCAGACAGCAGTTGTACAGACTTGTTAGAACCACCCCTTGTCTGGGCTGGTAACAGGTTTTTTTCACAGCACTTTTAAGATCGGATAGGGTCACGCCAAGGTGACTACAAATTCTCCTACCCTACAGCTGGCTTGCACTTCATCCAGGATCCTCAGGGAGAGGATACAGAAAATGTTCATCTGTCTGTGTAGACAGTTCCCAATAAGGTCTGGAAACTCAAGAATCTGTCCAAAGATACATGGCAATACCTCTCCTAGGAATATCTCTGCATAATCCAGCCTGGGATCAGCTAGGAGTTACAGCTCCAGGCTTTCACTCTGGTCCCTCAAAAGCAGCAATTAGAAGTTTGAAACTAATTATCTTCAAATACCTTGCATAACAGTGGATTTTGTGACTAGATCATGAATTGCTTAATTAAAGTTTTAAACAATCATTCTGCACGGATCATTTTAGAGCATTTAATCCACACCTATCATTCTTAAGAAAATCAGACTATAAATTATTAGATGCCTATCACGTCCTTGGCTATCTTATGCCCATTTCTAGTCGCTCTATAATAAAATGTATTATAGAAGTTTAGTTTTTCAACATAGTCTTTCTGGATAGCTAACAATTACTGAAAAGTTTGACAGGTCTGGAAGGAGTGGTCTTTATCTCCCATTTCTGAAAGACATGGAGTTGTATCTCTTCATTTTAATATGTATCTCTTCATTTTAATATTTATTTGCCTCCTGTGTTATTCATGGAACTGCTCAAAGGGGGATAAAAAGTAGCACCTGAATGTAAGCAAGGACAGAGGCCTTTAGGCTACTATTTGAGTGCAACAATTATCCAATATTGCATAGTAAAGCTGTTCTTGAGGCCCCATAAACATCAGAGACTGAAAGACCCAGACTGAAAGCTAATACTTAGGAAGCATTATCGACTGTTACTGACACCTCGGCCACTCTGCTCTGATGTGATCAGACTGGGTATCACTTCCAGTTCACTCTGAAGTGACAGTTTCAGAGGGAGGTTGTGCCGCTTTGTTTTGAAGAATTGCACCAATGCACAATGCATCTGGTCTTAAACTTAATTCTGTTTGCCAGTAAAAGCAGTGCTGAGTTAATATTTGGACAGCAGGAAGGTTGAAGGAACGGGGTGGGAGTTACTGACAGCAAGGAGAAACAGGGAAACAGTCTCCCATCAGTCAGGGCGGGGTGCTGTTTGCTTGAAGTTGCCGTAAGAAGATTAAAGATGACACTTTCCCATAAGATGGAATAAAATAATTTGCAAAACAGTTTTAGAGATAAGCACTGTAATTTGAAGGGACATGGAAACCTCAGGAGATGTGTATATCATGTACTGAAAACCATGGATTTTCACTCAGGATGAGCCTCCTCCACTTAGACAAAATAAAGGTGTCATCCCTCCCAGTTGTGCTCTTTTGCTGCAGAGCAGCACGGTACATTAGTTGGACTCCACGACTCCCAGCTGAGGAGAGTCAGACCATTTCCAGCGGCGCACAGGGAGGGCGAGGCCTGGAGAACGGACGGCTGATGTGTGAGCACGGGGCTGGACCGTGCACAGCCTGCCTCAAACACTGCTGAGCAGGGTCACTCCTGCCTGCCTGCCAGTCTTTTTCATTTCACCTAACTGGAAACACACAGGAACAACATCAAACAGGGTCTCTGCTGACTTGAGGATGCAGCATTACCATATTTTGCTTTCGATCCATTTCAAGTAAGATACCTCAAATCCAGCTGCTTTAAATACAAAATTCAGCTGAACCTACAAGTGTAAGATTAGTGTAAGCTCAACCATAGAGAGTGTCTGCCTTTAAAATGCAACACTGCTTGGCACTCATTGGACCAGTAAAACATGACTGAGTCTCCACTCCCTGACTCTAACAGGCACTGAACATCAGAATAGAGTAGAATCAAATTGTTTAGGTGGGAAAAGGCCTTTAAGGCCGAGTCCAACCATTACTCCAGCACTGCCACGTTAACACAGCTTTTGAGAGAGAGAGGGAACTGAGAAGGCACAAGGAAGAAATAAGAACCTGGATCAGATTATATGACTTGGATGAAATACTGCAACATTTTTCACTCTTTCAATTTTGACAAAATTTTGGGACCGAATGAACAAGCCTACAATTGATTAACAGTGTGTAGATTTTCTCAGTAGAACTATGTAAAAATGACAAAAACTAAGCAGCCAAAGAGAAAGATGAAACAGATATAAGAACAGAGAAGAATAATGATAGAATTATTTGCAAAAACACAAATGGAATTTAGAAAAAAATGGCTTCACATTTCAGGTTTAATTCACTCTTTTGTAATTCTATATATTCCTTTACCTTTCCATGTTCTTTCCTCATGTGGGAGATGTAAACGTCTCGCTGGGTGAAGAGCCTGTCACACTCCCAACACGTCCAGCCAGGATTAGCGACTTTTTTAGGCTCTGCTTTCTTTATGGGAGAAGGAGACTTCTCCAACTTTTCTGTTCCATTGACAGATTTTGTATCCTCCTTGTTGTGACTGGCTGAGTTCTGAGTTGTAGGTTTAGTACCAAGAGGCAGATTTATCCCCAGGTTTGGTGGCCCCTCGACACTTTTCAGAGTTCCGTGCATAGACTACAATAAAAGAGAAAAAAGAAGTACAAAACTAACAAAGATGTACACAGTTGTACTGACAAAATGCACAGACCCTTTGAACCAAAAGCCTTCACTCCCTTCTTTGTCATACTATTATCATCAGATCACATTCTTAAAGAAGCAGGGTTAAGTAAAGGCAAGTAAAAGCATGACCTAGCCAACACCAGTAACAGACACCATCTGTAGGTATTTTCATATACAAAACCAAGAGTGATAATAAGAGCCTTATTTGGTAGCTTAAGTTTAAATTGCTGTTTAACAGGGAGGAAAAAGGGCTCAGGAAATACTTATTGTTAAGTTTAATTTCTTGCTTTACTTACCTAACATATTAGCTGAGCATCCTCATTTCAGACTATGTGACTGAAGCTTTCCAAGAAGGAAAGGCTTTTATTGACAAATTTTGACTTGTCACACTGGTAAATAAGACAAGAAAAGGCAATTCTGGAAACATCAGACAGCTATATAATTAAGGATGTATCAATATTTTCTGTCGGGGCTGAGATTAAGCCCTGTCTCACTGCACGTTCAGGTTATCAGCACTCTTACACCCAGGGCTGTGTCGCTGGCAGCCCTCAGAACCCAAGGTGGGAGGGGCTGACGGAGCCCCCCGGCAGCTCCGAGGGGTCTGAGCAGCTCTTCTCAAGCCCCTGCAGCCCTTGGCAAGGCACCTTCCTCCCTCATTTACGTCTGGTCAGTACGAAGGGAAGAACTCTTCCTTCCCAGTTCGGAAGCAGTGTGGTGTGTGCTGGTACAACAGCCGAGCCTTCCAAGGAGGTGACCGTGACCAGTGCAGAAGTGCTGGGGGCTCCAGCCGCGTGTCCCAGTTCGTTCATGGACGTGGCCACGGCAGGAGCGGGTCTGCAGGGCTCAGGGACGAGCACGGCTCAGAGCTGACCCACCGCTGAACAGGGACCCGCCACCCCAGCCTCTCCCTTCTAAAAGGCTGTGACAAGTTCTGATCCTCTCATCTGCTGACCCTTACTATAGCTCTCTTGGAGATGTGTTTAACTATCCCAAACGGAATTATTTTTCCTTCAAGTAAGCTCAGAAACAAAAACTCCATTCAATATATTCTTGTTTCTGAGAATACAGGAACACCAATCTGATACTCCAGTAACAAGTTCTTTTGTAAATCCTCTGGCTCTGGGACTACCTGCTGGCTCTACAGCAAGTATCAACCCCATCTGCAGTAACATGTTCTTTGGTTTAAGAGCTGTTAAAAAGAAGAAAAGCCAGTAATGAAAAACCCTGAACTGTTAGTAAAAAAAGCAAAGCACACAGGCTCAAGTGTCTGGCTCTAAGAGCAAAGTGAAGGTGTGTAGTAAAGGAGGAGGTTGCCTTTAGTATGCCACTGCACAGGGGTGGGGGGAAGGAAGTTCCTGTATTTTCAGGCAACTGAAGATGATCTGGAAATTCCATCCCAGCCTAACTTGTCAGCATGTAAAATGTTAGTGCTCAACTTTCTAAATGTCTTTTAAATATTTTATTTAATAATAATTTAATAATTATATACTATAATAAATATTTAATAACGTCTTATTTGAAAATACACAAAAAGCATTAAAGCATACCATGGAGTCCCAGTGCTGGCAGCACGTGCCACCAGCCAAATGGGGAGCGTTAAGCTTCCAGTCCAGTCCAATCCAGTCCAGTCCTCCACCACCTGCTCTCACTGGCTGCTAGAAACTGTCTTGTAGTGAGTCATTATAGGAAAATGAGACATAGGTTTTGCCATCAAGAAACATTGACAACTGCAGGAATTATTCTGGGTTATTTTTTGTAGCTTTAAATAACCTCCTCCTGAGCTTTCTTCTGTCCCTTTCTGTTCTACTTCCATCCAGGTCTATCTCTGTCTTGATGGTTTATGCCTAGCCATACCAAACCATTACTTTCTGTGCAGCTGAGCTCTGTCCCAGTCTGGCCCTTGTCCTCTCCCCGAGTCCTTTTCTGCTTTTATCCTCTCTCTAAGTCCTTTCCTTCTTTTATCTATAACGGTTACTGTTTTTTTCATTCCCCCTTAATTGAACTCCAATTTATACTGCTTTTGTGCTGTCCCTACTACTATACACACATCCTAAATGTAAAACCAGTAGTACTGCTACTGCATGTGTATTCTCTAATCCTCTAATTTTAATCTCAGAAATATCTGAATCATTTATAGAGAATCATGCTAAAAACCCACTGGTTGAAAGTACAAATACTGGAATGGAAAACTAAAGACAAAGGAGTTAAATAATGCTCAAATCGTAAGCAACTGAGCTTAACTTTAAAATGTGAGATGCTGAGCCATCCTGATTTATGTAAGGATAGCCTCTGACCCTAAGTGCAGTCAGACAGTGCTCCTAAAATTGTTACCTTCGGGTCTTACAGAAGTGGTTAGGTACAGATATAAAAATACTTCTCCAACAATACCTGAATCAGGAAAAACTAATTACAGAAACAAGATATGCACTGCAATATACAGAATTTGCCTGTTTAGTTAAACGAAGAACCATCTGAGTAGATCAAAGGGAATACAAACCAGAGCTTTGCACTGCTGCACGAGTGGACCGTTTAAGATATTTGGCATAAATATAAGGCAATTCTTGCAGTAAACATGCAAGAACTACTGCAGCTAGTTCAGAAACAAAGAAAATATCCAGTCCTTGTATTTCTGAATGTCTTGGCTCAGCCCTTCCCTATCTACTCCTCAAGTTTAAGACTGGCTTTAAGACCTACATTTTTTTTCAAGACTTGTGATCTTATTTTCAATACAACTTCAGAGAATTCTGAGGTTACAAGCATCGTAGTTCAGACAAAAATGCAAAGTGGTGGTTTTAGCAGACTAAAAAGATGTGTGGTTTCCCACTATTCTGTACAGAAATTGTACTCTGTGTGTAACTACAAAAGAAATGCACCCAACTCTGCGCTGCCCATCTGGACTGCAGGGGTGTCAACAACCTCCGCTACGGCCAGGCACCGGCTGTTAGTAACAGACCTGGATGGGAACAGGTGCTAACCGGTTGTTAGTAACAGACCTGGATGGGAACTGGTAGTAACCAGTACTAACTGGGTGTTAGTAACAGACCTGGATGGGAACAGGTACTAACTGGGTGTTAGTAACAGACCTGGATGGGAACAGGTACTAACTGGGTGTTAGTAACAGACCTGGATGGGAACCGGTACTAACCGGTACTAACCGGGTGTTAGTAACAGACCTGGATGGGAACTGGTACTAACCGGGTGTTAGTAACAGACCTGGATGGGAACTGGTAGTAACCAGTACTAACTGGGTGTTAGTAACAGACCTGGATGGGAACTGGTACTAACTGGGTGTTAGTAACAGACCTGGATGCCATGATGTGACACAGTCTGTTTCAAAGACTCAGCTAACAAATGAGTGCCAGGGGGCTGCTGATTCTTAAAGCCAGGACTTACAAGGATGACAGTGAGTCTTTAGGTGTAAGGGTGTTTATGAGAAAATGCACTTCAACATTTTTTCAAAGCACGTATGTGTTCATGTTCATATATGAACACATACAAATAACCTCTACATTTAGCAACATACTGTTTCCTAGTGAATTCTGAACATCAGAGGTTTGGCTTTATGATGTATTCAGCATTCTCAGCTCTTAACAATTGCAATAATAATTAGAATGTCATAAATAAGGCTCAATTTATTTTGACAAAATGAGCTATTCAATGCAATGCACCAAGATACTCCCAGTATACCAAAATCAATGTTCATACTGAAAAACTGAGTGAGTGACCACAGATGCACTGAAGACCATATGAAATATAATATTTTAACATCTGAGAACAATATTCACAGATTACCCCCTCGAAGTTAACATCTCTCTCAGCAGTCCTCTTTTTATTCTGTGCCTTTTCACAGTATGTTCTCACAGCATATATGGCATGAAAAATAGTATCTATGAAGGAAACAAGAGAAGATGCCTACACACCTTGATATGATCCATCATAAGCTGTTTCTGTGCATATAGAAGAGAACAGTCTGGACACTTGAAAACAGACACCTTCTGGTTTTCAATGTGCTGATCAAAGTGGCGATAGAGCAAAGGTTGTAGAGTAAACACAGTGTCACACATAGAGCATTTATATATTATTCTAAAAACAGAAGTACAATAAACAATGTCAGTCATGTGGATGATCCATTTGCAAGAATCATGATGTTAACTTTTTTCTTATCAGAGACAAGATCTGACATGTTTAAGCAATTGTATCACACTGCCTGAAAAACATTAAACTAATTCAAAACATCCTCCAATTTCAAAATACAGGAGCAGTAGAAGCAACACAAAAATAGAAAAAAATTATTCAAAAAGCACAAGCAAGAAGCCACAAAAAACCAGCATATGTCAGTTACATATATAACACCAATATCTGCTCAGGATACTCTTAAAGTTCAATATCCTCAGTGTCTGAACTCACACTGTAGCTAAAGGAAAATATACCTGTTTCAGATTGCAAAGGCAATGTGTTCTAAGGAAGTGATTGATTCAATCATAATTAGTGACACACTTCAAGATAAATGTATTTCTGGCAACATCTACAGCTTTGAAGCTACTGAATGCCAAGCCTAGACTCTGTTGATGCTCTGAAGCTCCAACAGGGCAGGACAGTGTTTCCCTGGTCTGCCATTGGAAGTCGTTACCCATCTGTCTGTCACAGCAAATTAGAGACACCACCAAACCCACACCTTCCTCTCTGGGAGCACATGTGGCTTTTGAACTTAGCCCCTCAGTCCCCCACTCTTGACAGGCAATATTCTACCCACAGATTGTCACACGAGAGGGAAATGTAAGCCACTAGCCATCAGCATTAGTAGTGCTGCAGAGACAGTTCAGCTGAAATACAAGAAACCCAGGCACAGGTGCTCAGTACAGCAACAGGTGCTTCCCCTGCAACAGCAGGATCCTAATCCCATCTCTGTCCTAGAGCAACTTTTACTAAAAAGAAACAAACACAAACCCCCCTGCCTGCTGGAATGCTGAATATTCTCGTTAGCCACATAAATGTTCCAAGTCCTTTCCATATCCTTCTAAGCCATTATTAACATTGTGCATTGTTCCAGAGCTCCAAGGATCACTCCGCACTGTGGTTTGACATGACAAGAATATGGACATTCGATGTCCATACTCTGTAAGTCCCGATGAAAACCAGTACACTTCTTCCTGTTAACTGGGAAAGAGATTTTGGTAGTATCAAGTGGTCTCAGTTTCTCACATATGCTAAGATAAATGTATTGTTTACACAGTGTCCTCTGATGACTGATGTACTTTGTCTTGCTTTCTCTAGTGAACCCTCCATTGCAGATCTGCAGTATGTCTGCTACAAACCCAAATCTGATGTATTTCTGAATCTATTGCATATAAACATTTTAACTCTCTAAAAACACTAGGAGCTGAATATATCTATTTTCTATGGCAACTAAAATACTCTCCTTTCACAGAAGCAGAACTATCTGGTAAAGATCCAAATTTCAGTCAGGTCTCTGGGCAAAGAATGTACTTGCTTGAATTCATAGCAACGCACCTAATAGTATGAGCTGTGACTATACCCACCTGGAGTATTTCTTTCAGATACAGCAGAAGCATGATTTTCCATCCTAAACACATGCAACCATGTATGCTTGTTTCAGGGTTTTTTACTTAATTGAGGTTGTCAGTGTTTAACATGTAACTGCTTAAAATGCTGTCTGAAGCCTCCGGGCAGTTGTGCTTAGACACACTGTAATTTACAGGGCAGCTCAGGGGACCCAGTGCTATCACCCAGCACCTGCTGCTGCCCTGCAGTTCACACCAGTGCAGGCACAGCACACACACCCACTCGCCCCCAAAAATGCACTTCACAAATCACGGCTGAGCTAGGAATGAATACATGTCTTATCTCACAAGAAAATACTTTCAAATCACATCCTTTAGTGTTTTGAAATCTTCTGCACCAGAGTATGGTACTTCTCCTTCCCAATTTTTTTCTCTCATAAAATGGAACTTGTGGGATAATACACTTTATACCAATAGTACAGTTGATATCCATAATCTGGCCTGATGAACAAGAATTTCTCCAGTATTCAAAAAGGGATCAGCCATGAAAAATATCTTAATGCCCTTCCTAGGAAGTGACACTGTTTACTGAAAAAAAGAAGATCACCTATATGGTTTTATGGGAAACCACAGCTTAGAGTATGTTACAGGAGAGGGCTTCACAGCTGAAAGACAAGCAGCCATCTGTTTCTCTATATTAAAGTAACCTTATTTCATCCCACTGAGAATCCCTGCACATAAATGTTATTTTTCATATACCAAATAGTTTACTGCATCTGTTCTGAAACAATTGTTCGTAATGTAATGGTAAATCACACAGTTCCAGTAAATGCCAGAGGCAGGCAGCCAAATTCCTGTAAGCACAGGAGTGTGCCCCAGTAGAGAGTCCCCTGGGCCTGGACAGCAGCCACGGGGCCGAGGGCTGGCACGGGGCCCTGCCCGACCTGCCGCAGCCACGGGCAGCGCCCGGGCCTGTCCCTCACCCCTGGGGTCAGGAAGGAGGCTGGCAAGCGTTCACTGGGGACCAGTCACACACAGCCTAGGTGCTCTGTAATGCCCCTCAGCTAAGGCACATGTGAGTGCATTGCCTCAAATACAACCTATCGGCTCTGCTCAGCACTGGAAAGGCCAAGGACTCCAAAGGGCTGGGAAAATCCCACCACTCGCTCCATGTGCATTTAAGACAGCGCCTTGATTAAAACTGGCAAATTTAAAGGACCACCACTTCATAAGAGGAGCACTCAGATACGAATTCTGTGACTTATTACAGTAGTACTTTAGTAATATTTCATTTTAATCTTTTTATAATCAAAATAAATTCATAAAGAAATACAATTATAAACACATCTGTATGGAAAGAAAACTAATGCAAATATTTAAGTCATGAAGCTGATCAGAAACAGCTTGGCAGATCCAAGCACAATTTCATATGTGAAGCATCTTACACAAACAGTGATTTTAATCTTCTGGTTTTCTCTAATGAGAACTATGGGAATCTGAAACAAGTTTCAAATGTCAGCATCTCACAGTCTCTCACTGAAGACACCGTCCTGAATTAAACCAAGGTGTCATTTACCACGGGGCAGAAATGTCTTCATTTGGTATCAGACACAGCAACTTTGTTGCCATTTTGCTTTAATGCAGGTTTAAACAACATAAAGAATAAATCTCCTGTTACTGTGTTAGAAGAAACAGCGATAAACTGAATTCTTCTGAACTCTGGTTATTGCATCACATGGACTTTGATTCTCTCATCTGCCTTCTATTTTCTTGAGCCTGTAAGTTGTTACCATGTGCTAGTGCTCTGTGCACACTCCAGAGAAAACCTGGAGTCAATACCTAATGTTTGCTCCCAACAGTGCACAGCAAGGGGGAAGAGAAGGGGTGCAGTGAGAGGCACAGGCTCTGACCTGAGGGCTGAGACACACACAGGCACCTGTGGCTCCTGCTGCCTTCAGCAGAGCATTCAACACCTTGGCACAAAGACCACCTTCAGCAATCCCCCAACTTTCCTAGCTACAGAATGGAACCACTTCTGCTTTAAGCCAGAAAGAGAGAGATTATGTATCGGGAAAAAGCTTATATAAACAGATAAAGTTGCTTTTTCCAACTTTTCAACCAGATGTTATGAAAATCACTGCATAAGTGCTGATGAGTCTTAGCAGCTCATTTTGAAATCACATTATCTTAATTCAAAGTAAAAATGCAGATGAGCTAAGCAGATTAAAACATCAGAACGAGCCACACTCCAGCCACCTGTCTGAATCATTTGCGTAATTACATTTTGTAATCACTCTCTTCTAGCGTGCAGTGCTTAAAGACCTGCTATTGCAGGTTCAGGAAAATGTAACCTTTGCCCAATAAACTGCCAGCTGAAAATTCAGGAAAGCATTACATGAACCCCATGTGCCCCCAGGATGACAAACTGATGGTTGTCAGAAGTGACTTTTAAGACCGCAAGCACAGGACAGAATGCAATTTCACAGGTCATTCAAACGCAGGCAAGTGCAGTAGAAGATGAATTTTGCTTACTTTGGTTCGCCTATCTTGATACCCGGGTGTTGTGTGTAGGCATGGGAGTGTGTGCTGGGAGCAGATTTAAATGCCATGGGACAGATAGGACACTTGTAAAAGACTTCACAGTGACAACCTTGAATGTGAGACTTGAGTGCCGCCACGTCAGAGTACACAACATTGCAGTGCACGCAGCTGCGGAGAGAGCGGAGGAGAGTGAGTGCAGCCCGGCCGGGCCGTGCTGACCGCAGCCAACACAGGCCTCGAGCGGGGGACAGACACACAGGGCAACAACTGCATCAAACTACGGTGCTCTGTCCACTCAAACCACCCAGCAAGAATCAACATAAACACTGATTTGCCGATCACAAAGTAAGGGGTAAGAAATTCACACATTTTAACTTGAAAATCTAAGAGATACGAGGTCAGAACACGTTTTTATGTTATTACAATCAAACAGACAGAGGGGGTCGACAGAGGAGTATTCTATTGATTGTGGAAAGAATGCTTAAATCCTCTGCAAATTTGTGAAGAGATTTTACAAAATGCATTTTATCACATGCAGTGGATTGTTTAAAGGTACACCACAGCAATTTAGAAACAACCACCAAATGGAAAGCCAGTAAGGAAAATATTTGCACCATTTCCCTTGTTTAGATCTAATGAAGACATACTGGTAATGATTTTCTGTACACATAGTCAAATCAGCACTTGGATTTAAACTTAGGGAAACTAAGCCAAATCTCTACAATCATATCAATATATCAGATTGGAATTCAGAAAATATTTTTCAAAAACATACTTCTGCTGTGTGGAAAATTTGTGACCTTTCCGCATCTATTCTAAAATGAAACAATTAAAAAATTGAATTAATATTAGAACGTAAGGATTTTTTTTACACAATGGTCCCTTTTAGTGCCCTACATCTTCAGTAGTAAATGCTACTAAATCAGTCCAAGAACACATTGCAATCAGCAATTACAAAACAACCTGTCAAATGAACCTATTTCGTACTGACCTGTATTTTTCAGTAAGAGTTCTACATTTTAAACAGAGAAGGCCTCTAGCCTTCCAGAATTTTAATTTTGGCATCTATCATGGCAGTATGATGTTGTCACATAATGTTGTCAAATCAATTTTTAGATAGACTTAGTGCCCTGCTGATAGCAATAAAGCAGGAAATACACTTATACATTGCAGTCAAGGATCCCGTTTTCCCCTTAAGATTTATCACTCTTGAATTGTATGAAACATCATCCTTTCTTTTCTGGGCACTTAATTTACATTCTTAATACTATTCATCAACTTTATCCCCATCTAGTCTCTGCTTACCACTGTATTCTCTAAAGCGAATTGTCCTGTCTTTGGGGGGTCCGTTAAGATCTGTGCTCGTGCAGAGCTGAACCTTCCTTCACAGCTGTGCCCAGCATGACCCCTCACTGGAGGTGTCACCTCTGCAGAGACATGTGGCACTGCTCCCCTCCCCGTGCCAGGTCTTGGCTTCATGCTCTAGGGATCCACACGGTAACTGATCCTCAGCATCCACCACTGTTTGTCCTAATGGTTCCTAAGGACCAAGCCTTCCTCTTAGGGACTACTGTAACAGCTTGCTTGTTTTCACCGTGGCAGGGTGCAGTTCAACTTGAGGTTGAAATCTTCAGCTGATTTAGTCCAGACAACTGGCCTGAATCGCTGGAATCAAACGGAACTCCTTGGCAGAGGCCCTGTGCAAAGGCAAGACAGGGTATGCTGCTCCTCAGGCAAATGCACCGCAGTGCTGAGGAGAGGCTGAGTCTAAAGAGGGAGACATTAACATTCCCAGATACTGCTTTTCTTTGCCTGGGTGGCTTTGGTTTAGTCCCACCAGATAGAGAACTTGTGAATCAGTGTGATGGGAGATGTTTATGAGATATCTTGAAAAGTTTAGTGACTTAAGATTCCCAGTGAAGGATTTGTGAGTCTGCTTGTGTTACTGGGGCAGGCCAGGAGTCCCTGGAGGCAATTCCATGTACAAACCCAAGAGACACAGATCAGAGAGAAGGGCAGTGGAGTGCAGGGAGCACATGTAGGAAATGCAGGACAAAACAGACTACTGCTGGGGAGAAAAGGGTAAAAGAGAAGAACCCAAAGAAATGTTGTGTTGTGTCAGGCCAGGATTCAAGCTGAAAGCAGTCACTTGATGCAGTAAAAGTGCTTTCTTCCCTTAGTGGAAGACTGCACAGCCATCCTGGGAAATGAACTGTGGCACCTGAAGGGGGAAGGAGCTACCTGGTGTAAGATTTAAAATCCCCGTTTTCCAGTCAGACAGGATGAAGTGGAAATGTTTTAGGAATGCTGAGCAACGCTTGGTGGTACGAGTGGCTCTTCTGATCTCCTGCTCTGCTGCCTGCCATTCAGTGCAAAGCAAATTCTAAGATCAAACTTTTTTTCAAGTCATTCAAAGCTTAACATTTCTCTGAAATGCCTCTGCTCCCCATTTTCTCAGTGAGTTGCCATTACAGGGAAATGTAAAAATAAAAGGGAAACCAAAAGACCAGGCTGTTTGATTAAGAAAGGTAATTTCCAAGTGATGTAAAGCCAAGGAATCTTCACTACCCACAGAAAAAGAGAACCATCAGGCAGGTGCAATATGCCCATCAGTATCTCGACAATACATTACGGAAGCAGATACTGAAAATGACTGTTCTACCAGAGGGGACAATCTAGAATTCAATGTTTAGAAAAAACTCAAAAAAATTTTTAAGAATATGAAATTAAGCCAATCCATCTGAATTCTCTAGACCTTATAAACAGTGAAGTCGTGAATCTGTATGACACTAGCTAATATTCTGATTTCTTCATAGGCAAAAGTCGATGCCCAAACAGAGCAGAATCCTAATGTATTTATTACAGTATTTGTAGTACTAACGATATTGTTGCCATGACAACCTTAAACTCATGAAACTATATTCTCCAAACAATACTTATGCCAATGGAAAATTACTTTTAAAAGCATAAATAATACAGAAATTGACAACAAAAGTAATCATTATACTGACCGAAACCCAACTCTTCGTGTATAATGCAGGCAGTTCTTAGTGACATGGGTCTGGAAGTGGACAGATCTGCAGATTGCTCCACATTCAGGACACGTGTATGGAGATTTATGCTGATGAATTCTCTGGTGTGATGCAAAACTGCACTGGTTAGGAAGCAGCATCTGGCAGATATTGCATGTCTTCTAAACGACAAACCAGAATAGATGAGACAAAAGGTTTGGTTCAGCTCTACACAACGTCTTGTGTCAAACACTGCAATATATCAAATAAAGGTTAAATGTCATGACTGGGATGGGACCCAGAGCAAGCAGGCAAGTACAAATGCAGGCCCTGCTGACAGAGCTGGCAGGTGCTGGCAGCCAGACCCACTGGCATTCTGGGCCATCCTGACACCACAAAGCTCCTTCATTCACCACTGGCCACGGTGCACGTGGATTTAGAGAAATTTTACCCAGGTGCTTCCCAAGATTACTTTGATAGTGCAAAGGACCTACATACAACTGGAGAATTAAATTGTTACTATTATTTCTTATCACTTGGGACTTGTGATTCTCACCAGTGACTTACAAAGATTTAAAATCAAAACCAAGACTTTTTCTTGACATGGGTATTTATGGGAATGTTCCCTGTAACAGAGTCTAGCACATGTAGTGATGTGTACTCTCTGCAAGAATTTAGACCCGAACAAGATCTCCAGAGCTGCATTAGGAATTACTTACTAACGTATACATGAAGAAATCCTGAAATAAATACTCTGGGAGCATGATGGCCTGCTGTGTTTGGACAGAGTGTCCATCCAGAGTTCTCCAATGTCCTGATGCCAGCAAGATGGCAAAATGTGAAACATTAAATATAGAGCACATTAAGCAAAGAAAACGTGCCATTACTCCAGTGCAGGTTCAACTGGCACTACTACCAGCCTACTACATTAGTGGACACCATGGGTACATGTACTGCTCTTGTGGAAGGCTTTGCCTCAGCTCAATTACCTCCAGAGACTAAAACTGTCACCCTGTTCAGAGCCTTTGTGACACTGTACGTCTGTACTCAGACACAGAGAAGTACTCAGTGTGAAACGCCAAATATTTGGCCTTAATTTACCAAATAGCTATAGCCAGAAGTGGGGGACTCAGGCCTTCAGACTGACCAGAACTGGTCTGGGGTGTTCACTGTCTTCAGTTCAGCTTGAAGGCAAAATCCTGACAGGCCATAACTCCACCACATTTACTGGACTTCAGTACCATTCCCCAAACCTATCTTTGTCTGTTTTCTGTATCGACAAGCTGCAATACAGTACTGGAGAATCGGAAGCATTATTTGATTACCTAAGAAAACAGCAAAACAACAGAAACAAGGAGGGGTTTCCCAGGCCTTCCAAGGCCTGTGGCCTGCAGCACTACCAAAGGAAGCTGGGCTACGATGCCACAGAAGAGCCAAAGAGCATTCCAGCCCCAGCTCAGTGACCAACCTGATTTTGCAGAAAGCTGCCTGCCAGACTCATCTGCTGACCCAAAATGCCAATAATGCTCTTGCTTAAGTCCCCTGCCCTGCTATTTCGATGAGTACAGACAACGTTTAATTGTAACTGATTACAGTAGAACAACAAGCATCTACTGTGAAATTCTGACATTCAGCACGTTTGCTTACCATTTTATTTTGGGCTTATGGTGGCATTAACTTCAGTTCTCTCATTCCAACCCACACCAAAATAAAACACAGTTTGTGAAAATCATCACCTGCCTGCATTTAAAGTCAAGGTTTCAGGAAAAAAAAAAAAGGATTAGAAGGAAAAATGGCAGAGGTGGAAAATAAAGATACACAGAATGCTGAGTATGAAGGGAAATGAGCTATGTAGTTTCCACTCCTATGTGTAACTAAGATAAATATTAGCCCAGATTTGCCATGTTTTTCCCCCCAGTAAGTAGATGAGGGTTTCATTCAGCCAGAAAACCTGTCAGTAAGTGGCCCCATTCCCTTTAACAGGAATATTAATGGAAATAAAACATTACAGAAAAGTAACAACTTTATAGGGAACATCTTTTCATTGCTAGGGCTGTTCTAACACTGTTCATTTTAAATGAAACATTCTACCTTCGTAACGGGAGTTTCAGAAGAACAAGAAGAGCTACTCACTGCTTAGACTCATTGAAAACACAAAACCATATGTATTCTATTTCAAGAGCAATTAGATGGGCACTAGAAAGAATACTAAGTTGCAAATAATCTTTTTTCCTATTAGTTGTTTGAAAAATCCAAATATTTTTATTCTTCCTTCCTTCCAAAGTTAAAATATCAATCTTATCTAACTTCCCTGTCTTCTCCCCCCCCCAACAATGGCAGTTTTACAGCAAAAAGCCAGTGCCAAGAACTAAGGAGGAAAACAAGTCAGTGTATTTCTCACCCAGGCTTTTCAAGAAGTAACATCTAATGAAAACGTGGTAAAATGTTTATTAATAAATGCCTATACAGCAAGCACTTTCTCCAGCAAGTGCTACCCCTGCAGCAATGCTTGGAACAGAAAATGGACCAAAATAACTTACAAAGGAAGCAGGAGGCACTGCTCTCACTAAGCACCTCTTCAGTTAAACTGTGTCCATGCTGGGCATTTCTGTACAGCTACAGCACTACAGGATACAGCCAAACACAACGTAAAAAAACAGCTCCTGCTTGATAGATGAAGAACTAAGAAAAATGTTTAATTCATTTTTAAGAAGGTATTTCAACAAAGAGTATTTAAAAGTACATTTATTAAGAGTGTTCTTCTTAAACAGAAGAACATGAAAATAGCTTCTTTTCCTCCAGTGCTTTGCAGCTTTTTTCTTAAAATCTAGGGCCTGGTGAGCAGGGAGTAATGCCTTGTTCGTAGAGCAGCTCTGAAAGACAAGTTTCCATGGGGAGACACAAGCACCTTGGCAGGCAGAAGGCAGTGCCAGCTGCTGCTGCACCTCCCGGGACTTCCCTCCCTGAACAGCAGGACCACTTCTCTCTCCACCTCACTGCAGCTACATTTGGACATTCTTTGAAGGTCTCAGTTGCTTTCCCACAGTAAATCCAGGATAAACGGTACCTAACAGGACATGCATGGAGAGCAAACTTGGCAGCACCAGAAGAGAAGGAGAAAGGGAAGGACAAAAGTTTTAGTTCACCTGTCTATAAAGACAAGGCCCCCCTGAAAGTGAGCACACCACTTTATGTTTGTTCTTCTCTTTTTTAGCCTCATCCTCCCAATCTATTCTCAGAATATTTCTCTGTTTCTCATCCACTTGCTTTATCTTGAGGCCTTCTTAGTTGCTTGATTTTCCCCAACAACAAGTTTTTGCAAGGACTACTGGATCTTAGATGGAATGTTATCGAATGGGTCTGTTATGGGAAAAATCCATCTACCACCAATAAGCACCAGCAAAGCAGTCAGCTAAAAATCCCAACTACTGAGTATTATGGAACTCGAGCTGGTGCAGAATATACTCATGGTCAGCCACTAGATACTGTTCAGAACCACAGCAAGAATTAAGGATGGAACACATTCTGCTCTCAAACTCACTCAGGTAGGCGCACCTGGAGTATCTTAAAAAGAGGAGTTCACTCACCTGGCATTCCACTGGGAAGCCAGGCTATTTTAGTCTAACTCTCCTAGCCAGTTAGTAAAGGAGGAGCTGAGGCAGAGCCATACAATCCACATACTCAAGGTTATTCCCACGTGCAAATCTCTTTACATTACTACCTGCAGTGGTGGGCACAGAAGAGCTGCTTCGTGGTACAGAACCAGGTGCCAAGTGCAGCAAATAGATCCCGACAGGAACCTGCCTGCATGCCTATGACTAGTGCACATCTTCCTAATTGCAGGACTTAAAAACCTTTATCCTGTACACGGCTGTGTGATTCCCAGGAACATTCCCAGAGCATTCCTGTCTTGAGCATGCTTGCAGGTTTTCAGCTTCTCCCATAGCAAGAAGCTGGAGCACCAAGCTCAACTGAATGCTTTGAAACACACCAGAATCCCTTTTAATTGGCACGCCCCAACAGAGATCCAACTGTATTGCTTAATTAACCACGTTCACTCCTATAGGATTATAAAATACATCGCACACTGATTAACATTAAATTTTATTGAATGATGTGTTTCTTTCGGGTTAGGCCACATACACTAGTAAAGAATTTTAAAATGGGATTTTAAGTTTAACTCATTAGCACTCATAAGAGGAAAGAAAACCTAATCAACTAAACCAATGGTCACAAAGCGAGGAATGGTGCCAGTGAACAAGCTTTGCACTTTTTAAGGAAGACCTGAGGCAAACAGCAGGCATTCCTGTCAGTAGTCAGTGTGCCATTTGTCACTGCCTGAGCCCCTGCAGGTAAGAGGAATGCCTCGCTCACTTAGGGTGCAAGATGAGAACTCTAAAACCTGAGGACCAATTGAGAACGAATCACTTAAAGCTATCATTCAGGCTGAACAGACGGGCTGTTAATGAGGGTGCCAATTAAGTGGATTCCACAGGCTAGTCAAATTCCAAAGCACAGAAATAAGTATTAAAGTATTATTAGTAGAACCTATTATTAATTTCATTATTATAATGTTCAGCTGTAAGAAAGCTAATGCTAAATTTTAGCAAAAATATAGTGTCAATTTCAGACTTCAGGGCCTAAGATTCTAAGAAAAGTCTTATTTAAAAGTATTGACATTCATTCTGTAAGTGCTTGCAAGACTTTTTGTGGGTTTTGTTCATCGTTTTAATCACACAGGTTCAGAAAATTAACAGCTAAATGAAAGTTAAAACATATCCAAAGTCTCCTAGGCTTATAGATGAAACATTGGAATGTAAACATAGGATACTCTACTTGTCCACTTGTGTCTGCAGCCTGCTGGAAATGAGTTGCAAGAGATGTCTCATCTTGGAAAACTTCATTGCACTCCAAACACTTTAGACTATGTCTACAGAGTTTTGATGGGTCTTCGTCTAGCGGCATAGCTGGAATGACAGGAGAGCTTGCTGGGGCTGAGATCACTGTCCCAGTTAAGCCAGACTGTATCTTTGTTACAGAGTGTGTGCCAGCACCCACTGGGCTCTGGAGCATGGATGCAGCAGTATTGCTGGAAGGAGATGCTATCATTTGATCTGCTGGGACTGGTTTTAGGATCAGGTGGGAACACTGCATCACAACGCCCTTCTCCTTGTGTCCACGTGCATGGGACAGGAGACTGCATTTATTGTAGAACACTAAATTCTTTGTGCAATGATTACAAGTCACTTCAATTCGCACACTCCTCCTGTCATAATGCTGGGTCAGGCTCTTCTCTAGAGCAAACGAGTCGCCACACTCCAAACACTTGTAGCCTCGTGTTGGTAGCGTGATTCCAGTGTTGGCAGGGGGACTAAGGTTTGGAATGTAAACTGGTACAGGATTGACACTGCTCAGCACCTTATTGAATGCTTCCACTACAGAACTCTGTAGAGATGACACCACCTGCACTCGAGACACCTTTTTCGAAGGCTGTGAGGCTGCTGCAGAAATTATTGCCTGCTTGATTTGCTGCTGGGGTTTCGTTAGCACTTGGCGCAGTTCAGAGGTGGTTTGAGCACCCTGAGGCAGAAGGTTAAGGTTGGCAAGATGGACCGTCTTTGGCACAAGTTTGGCACTGGCAAGGCTCGATGCTGGCACCACCACAGTCTGCTGCTGGATGGCATTGGCAGCTTTGATAATGGCGCTGCTGGCGCTCTGCACGGACGCGGCAGAGATGACAGTAGCTTTCACTGTGGTATTGTTAGCGAGCTTCAAATTGATCACCTGGGAACCCGCGGTTTTCACTGCCGAAACGGGCAGAAAGGCAGTAGCCACGGGTTTGATAGTGACCTGTTTTGGTGCAAGTTCTGCAGATCCAACTGCATTGGTGACAACTGAGGACTGGACAGGGGCTCTGGGAGGAGAGGAGAGAACAGCAGCAGAAGTTGGTGAGGACAGGAGAGATGTCATGGAGGTTACCATGGAAGCACTCTGCTCTGGCTTTTTACCAGAGTCCAAATCAACTTCTGGCAACACTCTAGTGACAGTTCTCTTGATCTCCCCAGAAGAAGTCTTGATGGTTTTTATACGAACCTTAGGAATTGCTGGTGTTGACCCTGCAGGAGAAGACGGAGACCCTTTGCTACTGTTCTCACTTGATACACTTCTGGGGCTGTCGGGTGGTTTGAGAGACGGCTTCTTAGCACCATCAATGAGACTCTGAGACTCGGGTGATTTTTCACTAGCTCGGGGGCTTTCATTCATGTCTTTTGGTAATGGAGAAGACTCTCCTGAATTAGACTGTAAATCTTTACTGCTATCTGTAGCTGCCTTTTTAGCACTCAGTGCTGCGATTGCAGCAATGCAGGAAGAAAGCTTTGCTGATGACTTTGCTTTGGACTGGGAAATGCTGGCAAGATTTGTGTCACTTTTTTCACTACTCAGTTTTCCATCAAGGACCCTGTTTTCAAGAAGCTTCTCGGGATTGTCTTTTAGCAATTTGTCCTCTGTTTTTCGACCTTTAAAAGGCTCATAGACACTTAAATTTACAGAGTTTGTCTCTGTCTCTCGTTTAGCAACTTTATTTTTATCTACATTACTTGAAACTGGGATTCCAGATTTCATCAAGTTTTCCCCTCCAAGTCCTTTTAGTTTGTCATATTCCTGCTGAGATAGCGATCCTGCCAAGACATTTGCTCTGAAATTTGCACGCATCTCCTCTTTATCTGGGGGGTCATCCACCTCAATTCTTTCATCATCATCAAATTCTTCAGCACTTGATATTGGGCTGAACTGGTTGAAAGCTGAATCCTTCAGTGTAGTCTCAGAAGCTGACCCACCATCTTTAAGTGACTTCCCTTCATCTTTACTGTAACTCTCCAGAGCTGATGATGTTAGAAAGCCATTATGCAAGCCATTGCCTGTGGAATGGTGGCCATCCTTGTCCACGCCTTCGGAAGAGTCAATAGTGCGCACGTTTTTCACAATGACGCTCACGCCGACATCAGATGATGACGGGGCATGAGAATCTTCATCTGTGTGAGTGTTTTGTTTTATGTGACTTTCATGGTCATCATGTCCAGATTCAATAGCTGCTTTGGGATCAACCATGTCTGGTATGTCAAAGGCTGCAAGAAGGTCATCGAAATCTGGGGTCTTCATATCCCCCATGGTCACGTATTTGATTGTAACCAAATCTGTAAAATAAGCAGAAAGTCATTACTTCAAGCTCTGGTCTTACACAAAACAAGCATTAGTTCACATATGCCATGGAAAAAAGGTGTTAGTTCACTTCTGAAGTAATACTTTCAGAAATTATACATTACAGAACAGTCCAAGTATACAGTTGAATTATTACACCAAGAGCTATAGTAATTCATCAGCCTCACAGACAGTAACATACCAATTTCATTCTGGGCCCAAACTGCAGTGATTTTCTTCCTGTCCCCTCTCCTACACTCCCTCCTATCCTCGCCCACATACAGTGTGATTACAGCAAGATGCCTGGATGTTCATGAAAATAATGTGAGGCACTTGCAATTTCTCCCAAGTCTTGACTTTCCTTAACATTTGTGCTATCAACCTGATGAGTCTTCTTGAAGATGGTAACAAAACTCTGTAAGACTTAAGTATTCATCAACATTGGCTACCTGGAAGTCATTATGGACTCTGAGAAGGCAGCTGAGGAAAATTTTTCAAGGATACTGGAATACACACAGACCTTTCAGGCAACACCTTCAAGTACATATGGGAGGGTTTGGAAAATTGTTTACATGGTTCACTTAATAGTTTTGTGGCTTTGTCTAACTTATTAAGTCCTAAATACAAAAATACGCACATATTATCAAAATTATAAAGCAAACTTCTGTAAGAATTAAATGGCATAGATTCCAAAGATTCCAGAGATCAAAGCATATCAAATCCAAGTAAAGCCACGCAAAGCCTTGACACAGTTTCTCATGATATGGCATACTAATTATTTGCACCCTGTCATCTGTCATAGGTGTCTTTTTACAGTTGCTCTCTATACTCAAAAAGAACCAGAAAGTTACCCTAGTCTGAAACTTCCTCTAATTACATATCCTGGAGTTTAATTAACATTTACCAATAGCAATGAATTAAGGCCTGCTTACACAGTATTTCCTCCAAGTATGTTTAAGATCAGAACTGCCCAGCAGAGGAGACCTATCTGTCCTTTACTGAGGAATTCAGATAGGCTCATTCCAAAACAGGGAAGTGTATCAAAAGAATTCTGAGGTCTGCAGAGCCCAAAGCACAAATGCATCCATAGAGAGCACAGTGCACAGAGCTGCAGGGCCCTGCAGAAGGGACCCCCCATGCTCTGACAGAGCTGAAAGCAACACAAAGGGCTTCTGCTACCTGGGAGACCCAGAATTACTGCTGCCCTTATCAAGAGCTTCTCTCATTCTTCAAAATTTAAAGCAATCGAAGCTAAACAAAAAGGGGAAGAGGACACAGCCACTCATGGTACACCAGGAAGTGAAGTTCTAACCTGGCCATTTTATTCATCTCTTTGTCTCTTAAGATTCAGTATGTAAACCACAACTGCCAGGACTTTGCAGCCACATTCCTCCTTTTTTTTTTTTCCTGCCACAAACCTTTCAATAACTCCTTAAGGATAAAACTCTGCCTTTTATCCAACATCAAAATCAACTGACACCTTGGCTGCCAGACACGCTGTTAGTCTATTCCTTCTCGGATGCTTGTAAGTACTTCAGAACAGGAAATGAGGAAAGTTCCTGGTTTCCTAGGAAATCATGATTTTCCAGGAACTGGAATTTCTTTGAGAAGTGCTCTGAGAATGCTTGAGGAAAGTTATACAGAAAATCAGTTTCTTTAAAAATTCAAGCATTATGTTGCTTACTTAGTATTCAGTGATAAAAGTAACATGGAAAAAATCTGGATATGGACAATGGGAATTACACAGCTAGGGAGCCAAGGAACAGGGAGGTGAAATGTTTCTGGGTTCTGCTTTTCTGATGGTGGGTGAGAGGACTTCTGGGAAGATACCACCAAATCTTAAAAACTTAGGATAGCAGACTGTGAACACACCCTTCTCCATGACTTCCATGAATCTCTTCAGTGACAAGACCTATCCCTATAGGTGGGAGTAAGTTCTGGGGGTGAGCCAGGAGTGGTTCATTTGTGTTCATGCTTCCTCAAAGCACACGTGTGTGACTTCCTACATTCTTTCTTTGGAAATGCATCTCCTCAAGTGTTTCCTATGAACAGCATGAAGAAAATGGCACAGGTTTTAGCCAAAGGCAGAGGTCCCTTATCTGTTCCACTGCCTTACTTCTCCCAGTCAGCCTTTTTACTCCAGTTCACCTGGTAACACATTCCAGTGAAGCACTCACTTAGGGAATTATGTCAGAACAAGAACCAGTCCATGAGAACTCTCTTCTTACAGTGGAAGAAGCAATCAGGACAAGCAGGGCTTGGAAGTAAACAGCTGCTTCTGAAGGACTGATAAAGGTAGATAGAGGCCTTTTGTTTTACTGCATGGAATTGTTGGCACTCCTCCTCAAGCCCTGTATCCGTACCCATTCCAGGTGGAAGGACTCCACACATATGAGGAAAAACAAGCCCACGCTTTCATTTACTCTGCCGAGGTGGGGGGGACCAGAGAAATACAGGAATTTTTTCTTACTTTCTAAATAAGATTTATCTTGTAGCTTTGGCTTTAGGACACCTGCACATTGGGCACAGCATTCTCCACAGAAAGACCAAGCCGCTTAGAAATTGTTGCTGAAATTAAAGGTTACTTTTTGGGGTAGAACTGAGCAATTGTAAACACTCAAACTAGAGTCATTTTGGGCAAGTCGAATAGCCTATTGAAGACAAACTAACAGAATCACCTGCAGCTCTGACACAAGTCCTGTGTCCAAAGCACTCCAAAACATTACTGTTGTTATCTGAGGGGTTGGAGTGGCCAAAGGACGATGAGGAGGCAGCGTTTCATGAAGTTTCTCAGGTGTTTATTAAACTACTTGTGTGCACTCACATTCTGTAGTCTAGCCCAAACTAAACTATCTCTACTACATGTAAGCCTAATCCTAAGCCTAGTTTACCTTTACAGCAGGCCCTGTGTCCATGCCCTCAGACAGCATGTCTGGCTGCCTGGCCAGATGTCTCACAGCCAGGCAGTCTGCCCTGCAAGATGTCTGTAAGATGTCTGCCTTCTTCTTCCTAGGCACTTAGAGCAGTATAACACACTGTTGTTTACCCGAATGGACAATGACCTGCAGGTCAGCTTCTCCCTGTCCAACCACAGCAATCAGCCCATGGCCACTCACAGCCTCTCTGCCAGGCATGCTCAGGCCAAAAGTAACTTGCTGCATCACCCATACTTTACTTTTGTCTGTAAGGCACAAGAACAACTTCAAGGTTTCCAGGCCTAGGAATGACAATCCTCCTCCCTTCCCAATACTTTTCCAATTAATATGTTGTATGCATGAGGGATTCTATCATTTCTGGATCACAAACATGGTCTTACATGCTCAATTTTTATTCTTTTATTTAATCATTAATCTTTCAAGAACTGACCAACTTTTCCTCTTTGACATTCACCCTCCTGTTCATCCAACAAATCTTCCAAATTGCTGAACCACAAGTCTAACGACTTTATATGTACCAGCCATGTCTTTTCTGCCTTATTAAATTCCTACCCTTTGCCTTCAAATCTCATGTATAACTGTCTGTACTTACAATATTATACTTAGAATATCTAACTCCTTGCTTCCCTCAGCCACGAGTCTACTTGTTATTGAAGAAAAATAGGAAAACCCTCAATCTTAGTCTTTATCTATCTATGCCATTCATGTTCTTGTAATCAAAGTCCTTTATCTTTCTTAAACTCTTCCTGTTTTTACCTCCACTGGTACTACATACAGTTGTGGACTGAGCACCCTTTAGGGTAGAGACCTTTTCTTTTGTATGTTCTTCTGAGAAAGCCAGTGTTCTTTCCAGTCCTGTGAAACCAGAGCACCGAGATTGCTTTTCAGGCAATGGCACATGGCAATGTCTTGGTTCTGGTAGAGCCATATACAGCAATTACTCTGCTACAGTTACACTGCTCCAATGCAAAATTCCAATTATCTGGAATAATTACTCCACTTCCAAACATGAGTAATGATGCCTAAATTAGATCATGCTCATTCTGGAACAAAATGCTACAGAGAGCGCAATACCAGCCTAACCAGCATAAAAGCATACTTTTAGTTTTTTAGTTTCTGTATTGTTTTACCAAGAAATTTCATCAGGTAGAGAAGAATTAAGTGATTCAATCAGAATTACAGTAACATATATACAAACATTAGGCAAACTTCAGCCTAATACATAGATTATGAGCAGTTCATTAGTTATTCAACAAATATCAGTAATTACGACTGAGTTACACTTCCAGTCATTGACTGTGAAAGCCAAGCATTGTAAAGACAGCCAAAGCAACAGCTAATCTAACCACAAGCCCTTCTTCAGGAAACAGGAACCACATCTCAAATCACAGCCGCGCCTGCTCTGTCACACTCAGCAGGCGAGTGGGACGTGTGAGAGGCCACTGGAGCCACAGTCAGCAGTGGCTCTCACGCTCTGTGCATAAAATACACACTCCTTTTCCCTATCAAAGGGCCTGGAACTTGCTACTGGTGCAAAACCCAGACCAACACCTGCTTCCAGAAATTCCTTTCATAGTAGGAATAGTCATTCTTATTTCAAGAAATTTTGATTTCTTAGGATGATGGTCTCATTGATCCACAACATCAATAAGGTCATGCCAGTCCTAATGTAAACATCTTTGTGAAATATGAGGTACTTCACAGTGAAAGTTTGTGCCAAGCTACCTGCTCTTTCAATATTATACACCAAATCTATCTGCCTTCAAAGAAAAGGAAAAATCCAATTTGTCTCCATACTCAAGACTCAATGAGTAAAAGACTTAATCCAACATTTTGACAGCCAAAATAGTATTACTGTAGTTTATAACTCCTTAGGAGCCTCATCTTGTAGTCCAGCTCATCAATTTTTGAAGTGGGTATCTCAAGCTTTCTTTGGGTAGGAGAAAAGAGGAAGGGAAAAAGAAGGGGAATCTTGTGGTGTGCAAACCACTTCTAGCACAGCCTGAAGGGGACCATATACAGCTGGTTCAAAGTTCTGTATGTAAAATAGGCTGTGACAATAACACGTGAATAATTCAGATGTACAGCCATAATGACCACTAGGGTTCCAGAATGAATGCAGATTTGAATCACATTCTAAATGGCACAAGCTTCCCGTCTCTTTCCTGTAAGGTGCTTTTTTGTGATGGGGGTGGCAATGTGGCAGTAGTCTTGAGCCAGACTCCTCCCAGCCAGGCAGGGCCCACCAGGGCAACAACCAGGCCCCAAAACATTAGGGTCAAGTTTTGGTTTTTCTGAACACGCATTCCTGGCTCTCTATATGCATATTTATATTTTAAAACACAGTCACGTGGCTAAGAAAACAACACTTGGTTAATTCATTCCAAAGGGGCTTGGAATGTGATAAATCCTTACCCTCATTCTGGAGACCAAATACCTGAGACCAGCCTCAATGCAAAATGAGATCCTGGGTGCTGACACAGAGGACCAGCCCTCCAGAATTAGCAGCATTTTCTGCTGGAAAGCTGGTCTGCGTGCAAAATCAAAATGTCCTGCTGAAGAGCATTTACAGATATTATTAGACTGAAAAAATACAACTCACCAAGAACACTGCGGACTCCAGCATCTATTCAGGTTTCTCATCTTACAGCCTACAAAAATCCCTGCAAATCCAAAATCTCCTTCGCTAAAAATTCATACTACAGATAGCGTACAAACACCCAAACAAAACAGATACACAGAATTTTGTCACAATTCAAGAACTTGCAATTTTAAAGCTCCTTACTAGTCTGACAGAAAGAAAAAACACTAAAAGGTGTTTTCATGCCATATATCAGTTTTAGGTGACACTTGGAAAAGAACATGCATCCTCATCATCAAGAGACACTATTCTTATCATGCAACAAGAATTGCTGTTTGGCAGCATCAGTGTGCTACAGACGGCCATAGTCACTACACACCGTCTGCATCCCGATGCTGAAGAACTCAGCAGAAATCAGCACAGTGATCTGTCAGGCATTTTGCTCCACCACAGGCTATTCACTGCTCTGTCAGCCCTGAGAAACAGCACATCGCAGCTGCAGGAAAACCCCCAAACCCCGAATTTCAGGCTAAACATTAGCACGTTAATTTCACTTTTCTACAATTAATAGCTCACTACTTCACGTAATTTACTGCAGTCAGAAACAAAAAGGTTCCCTTGTATTGTCACTGGGATGCAGGCACCCTGCCTATCATCAGCCAGCACACAACTTACCCAATATCCACAACCTCTCAAGTCTTTTAGGACTGTCTATTCTGCTGAGCACAGAGGAGAGGACCCTCATTTCACACCACAACAGAGTATTTTCAATGTTCTGCCTCCATCTTATCTTGATTGTAGACTACTAAACCAGCTAACACAGCCAGGACTGGGCAGATTTTTGAAAAATCACACTGGTTAGGATTCTAGGAGTTACTGATTTCCTGTTATAGGAAATAACAGTTCTAGTAAAGAATCCCCAAGGCAAAATGTTTAGTGATCCACTGTGTAAGCTCTAACAGCCTTTGTTCTTCCCTTTGCTAGATTCATTACTGCTTCCTTCTCTCTCCCCCCTCCCTCTCTCTTGAATCCTTCAGCTTTGACTGTAAGACACAAATGCCATCTCAAATCTAAGTACACATTTATTTTTTAGATGAGAAGAAGAAATAAAAACCCTATCCATTATCCATTGCTTTGAGTTAAAAGCAGTGACCCCTCAGGAGCTGATGCACCATCCATCCGGTTTCCTATTCTGATTTCATTACTGCACAATATTATAATTCATGCCAGTGATAATGTACTGGAGCTCCATCCAACCCCCCAAAATACATCTTTCCACTTGGCTGCTGCAAAATTCTCCCCAGGTTACAAAAAGAAAAGCCATCCATACTATTTATTTTGTACATGTTTTTTCTCTGTAGGTGATATTAACTACATGTTTAACACTGAAGAGCTTCATTCAGAACCAAGTATTGAGTCACTCAGATGTGGCCAAACAATAACCTGTAAATAATCAGACAGCAAATTCTGCATGTGTGAGCCTGTAATACAGCACAGAACAGCTCACTGCCACAATTGGTCCACAATTTATGATTGTCACTCAGAGGCCTATTCCGTATCACTAGGTTGTGAAAAAAATGTATATCTGGATATATTTCAATGAAAATACTGCATTTAGCCAAGATATCAGTAAGTCTTTACAAATAATAGCTTTAATCCTCTTTAAAGTGGAGGACGTTAATAGCATTGCTTTAGTAACACTTAAACAATTGTCTCCTTCCTAATGTGCCAAGTGTGCAATCAGGAGCCAGATTTACTTCTCACACACATGTACCTACATGCTATTGTTACGATCAGCCCAAACCACCACGTCTCACCTTGTGAACCTTGACCTTTGAAAGATTTTTTTAGCCGGTGCTCAGTTACTGCCACAGCCGCATTGCCTCTGCAAACACGAAAGGGTTAAAGGCAGCCCCAATCAATAGGCCTACAAGGAAAAAAAAGGGAAAACGAGTATGCCTTATAGCGTCTTTGCAATGCTTTTATGCACAATTCTACAACAATATTGTTTCCTTTCGGCCTTACAGAAAGGCACAGCAACCCCCCCTTAACGTCTCCTAAAGAAGCAAACCACAAGACAGCACCCTGTAAATAGAACCGCATGCAAAGCAGCATCCTCAGTCACAAGCATAACTACAATTACAAATCATTCAATCCATTTTATTTAGTTTAGTTTTAAAATAGACTGCATAACCAGTGTCCCACCCTTGCAAAGCAAAAATATTTTAATAAGGGTCATAAATCTCAGCTCTTGCCCATTCCTTAAGCATAAAAAGGCACGAAAAGCCAAAGTAATCTCAGTTACTGCAAATATGTACATTTACATATAGAACCCTTTATGACTACGTTAGCCACATACCAGTGCTGTGTGTCTAAAGTGTGCATTCACATACTGTTTTGGGATGGTATCTTTCTGCAAGCTCCTCTGCTTTTGGCTGCCATGAAGGGAGGAAGCTCTCCCAGTGTAGTAGCTCAGTGACTGCATTGTGTTCAGGAGCTGATCTGCCTCAAACCAGTTCCAGCCGGTTCTGGTCACCCTACATAAAAAGCTATGGCAACCCTCGCTGAGTTGCCAACAAGTCCCTGAAAATCGCAGGGTTTGTTTTTTGTGTGGCGTGGGGCCGGCGCAGCCCTGTGCCCCGGCTCCCCTTGTGCCCGGCCCACGCAGCCCCTGCTCCCCAGAGCCCCCCGCACGCTCCCTTCCTCGCCTCCCCACTTACCTCCCACAACCTGGCTGAGAGCTGTGAGTGTGTGCGTGCCTGTCTGTAGCTAACAAAGAGACCGCAATAAAAATCCTCACAGGATCTCTCTTGCAGCACCAGGCAGGCTCGGCCACTGCCCTGGGAGACAGTCTGCTAACCCGGGCTGCTCCCCCTCTGCTCCCACTGCACGAGGGGTGGCTGCTCACACACGTCACATCTGCCCCCTCATGCCCAGGGCCGAGGGGTGCCCGATCAAGGGCTTCTCCCGTCCGCCCTCCCCACTCCTCGCTGCATCTGGGGCCGCCCGAGTGGCATTTTCTGAGCTCTGAGCAGTGTTACTACACAGAGTACCCACACACGCGCCTCCCTCCCCTCAAGAAATCCATTTCCGCAGCAGCAAGATGCCTGCAAAATAGTTCCCTTGCCCCCTCCTCGCAGCACCGAGTTGGCTGCGGCGCTGATTTTTTTTTTTTTCTTTTGCTATTCGACTCTGCTGGAGGCCCTGAGAACCAGGGAGCTGCAGCCCCGCGGCCGGGCAGCCCCCCCAGGCCAGAACTCCCTGGCTGGGGAGGCCCGGGCAGGCTCTGCGCAGCTCCCACCCCCAGAGATGGTGCGGACCGAGCCGCCTGCTGAACCCTGCGCCTCTGCGGCGATGCCTGCCCATGGTCTCGGCTTCCCGCGGTGCCCAGGCCGCTCCGGGGGTCCGCACCCACCTGTGCCCGTGACCGCTCTGCTCCTGCCCGCTCCCCTTCGCCTCGGCCATGCTGGGCCTTCTTCCTGCATGGCTGACAGGCACCCAGACCGAGACAGCAGCCACCCCGCTCCTCCTGGCTACTCACCCTTGCTCTAGGAACACCAGTAACCACCTCCGCCTACGCGCCGAGCCCCCTCCTCTCGGGGGCTGCGGGAGATGCTGCTCTGCAGGGCTCCCTCCGGGCGGCTGGGCAACCCCAGCCAGCCCTTCTACCCTGGGCTGCACCTGCAACTGAGCAGAGGTCTCGGGCACAACCCTGCACACCTTCTCCGCATCCCTCATCCCCACCCCGTTCTGGAGAGAACCACCATGTTCCTCCGCGGCCTCGGCCCGTCTTTCCCGCACAGGCGGCCGCAGCCACGGCCGGCCCACCCTCGGCCCCTCGGCCCGGGGGCCGCTCCCTCCTC
>WEIV01002326.1:101283-133111 GCA_013390005.1 Calyptomena viridis
GGCGCTCTCGGTGCCAGAGCGCCTCAGGCCTCGAAGGGCAGCGGGGGGAAGAGCCCCCGGCCGCTGCTTCGGTTCCAGGCCAACAAAGGACGGGAGGAGCCACACGCTGCCAGCTCGGGCGGTTCAGCCCCTCCGCCAGCGCAGCGGCTGCTGTGCCCGGGCCGGACCGGGGTCACCCCCCGGGCCCCTTGGGTGCGGCCGGGAACCGTGTTCCGGAGCGATGCTGCCTTTCTTCACACACCTCGTTACCGGTCACTCTCGGGCTGCCTGCGGAGAGGCTGCGGCCCGTGTGTTGCCTGTGACCAGCCGCCTTTGTTGGCTGCGGAGCATCCTGGCGGCATCGCCATTGTACGGAAAGGCAGGACGAAATCCCTCCCTCTCTCCGTTACCGTTGTGCAGCACCATTTCCAGAATGTAAAGTTTGGCATGCGAATCGCTTTATTGGATCATATTAATGGGTTTAACACATAACACCCGCCTCAAGTTTATAGTATGAGCATTTAGCATAAGACATATTCTGGTTGAAATAATGCTGGTTCACTAAGGTCTTTTACGAGCCTGTTGGTGAGGCAGCAGAGTCCCCGAGGCCTTGTGCCCAAGCACAGCTCTGCTGGGAAGCTGCCCCAGAAGCTGTGCCCGCAGGTATCGGTCGGGCGAGGAATTACCCATCGGGCTAAGCCATACCCTGGCCGCCCCAGCCCAGCCCACGGGACTTGCCCGCGTACAAATTCTAACTTGCTCCTATTAACCAAAACAGCAGCAAACTGCTCCGTTGCCAGCTGTGACAATCAGTGAGTCTGACAAGTTGATGGAATTTGAATTTAATACATCGATTAGAGGATTTATATAAAAAACCAAATGGATCTGTGTTCTGCACTAGTTTTAATATTCAAGAAGGGCCAGGAAATTCAGCCTGCACAAGCCGAGGGCTCATCCTGTAAGGGACTTGTAGAATTAGGCCATAATATTTATAGCACCCTATTTCTTCCCAATTAACCAGTAAACTGATTTGATTACAGAAGTGAAAACCACACTCTGTTTACTTACATTGCATTTCTGTGGTCGGCTTGCATAGTAGCATAAAGAAGATGGCAGCTGTTACTACTACTCTGGTATTAATATCTGAAATGTTAATCGATTTCACAGCTTATACATGGCACAAAGACCCTTGTGCATGCTGCCTTTCACACAGATTTGTTTTCTCCCAGCCAGGTGTCCTTGACATCTCCAAGGCAGAAAAAGTCTGTCACCCAAAGTATTTGACCTTAAAAATTAAAATGAAGAGAATTTTAAGTATAATTTACAAGTGGTGCCAGGCTGATAGCTCTTCTCCAGTGGCTTTTTAGTTCAAGCACACAAGGGCAATTGCAATCGTGAGTGTCCCTACAAGTGTCACTGCTACATTGGGAGGCTCTGGGGTTTTTTAAGAATGTTGACCTTATGTCTTAGCTCTAAGGTCTCAGACCAGAGATCCCGTTCACTCCCCCAGGCACTGTGCCACATAACCCTTGGAACCTGTGGTGGAAGAAATTCTGTTTGTTTAGGTTATCCCGTTTTCTGCCTTGGCTTTGCAGCGACCAGGATCAAAGCCCTTGAACACCCCTCTCCTCACGTGGACAGTGTCTGTGCTGACCAAGGAAACCATCACCAGTGGGTCCTTCCACCTGGACTGCAGCTCTGAGGGAGTGTCCTCTGTCACCTGCACCGACGGAGGCATGGAGTCCCATAGCACACGTTTCATTCTCCAGGAACCAGGTACATCTCGAACCCTCCCCTTTTTCCTGAAGAAATGCCTCCCAACAGCCTGCTGTTACTTCTCAGCAGTCAGCAAGGAGTGCTGCCAACTCAGAACACTTCCCCTTTGATGCTGCAGTGAATGCTGAACTTGTGTGCAATAATAACTTCTTAATTATTTATCTTCTGAAGATTTTAAGGCTCTTGAAATTCAGAACTCTAAACCGTGGTGTATTCATCCCACACGTTCTCTACAGGGATCAATTTTAACTGCATCAAACATAGCTACAAACAGAGCTTCTGCGCATTAAAGGTGTGCTGGGGCCAAAGGGGGCTTGCAGTGGATTGACACAGTAAAAACTAAAGCCAATTTACATTTCATTTTTTTTTTATGTCAGAATAAATGCTGCTCTTTTTTGTCTTTCCCCACTTTTGAGGAGAACAATAACGAAACATTTCATTCCTGGCTACTGAAACATGCTTAGTGTAAGCAAGGAAGGTAAAATACAGATTGCAGATTTCCAACCCTAAATTCAGACTAATAGTTTGACAACTTCTGGCAAATACTTAATACTGTCTGTTACTTCAGTTGCTTTTTGAGGTTTTCACCTTAAAATTTCTTGTAGCATATGATCCACAAGACCAGAGCAGAAGCTTGCATTTCTTGTTTTAGAATACTTATATTTTTCTTTTTATCACTGTTTAGAATGCAATGGTACTTTTCTTTTACCATTACATTTAAACATTAAATATTAAAAAAAAAAGCTTACAACTAAACTTCCCCTTTTCAGATGCTCTTATCACTAATCTCTGTATTTTCTTGAAAAAAAAAATCAATTTTCTTTCCTGGTTACTAAAATAAGTCTCCTGTTATATTTTGGACTAAAATGTCTAGGATTGCTTTTAGAAAGATGAGATTTATTAAAAGGAAGGGATCTCATAGGAGAGAAGATGAAGGACTTTGGCAGGAAGAAATGTATAACCAGACTCAAAATACATCTTAACTACTACATCAAATGAAAATTAAAATCCAGAATGATTTTTAATGGAAAATATCTAATAAGGAGACAAATACATGAGAGACACACACAAAGTTGCATCCACATCTGCAGCCTCTAAACTGTGCATTTCTTCTGCCAAGATGCCTCTGACCCAAGAGCCCGGTAAAACCCGGCTGTGCCATGCAAGGTGTGCATGGGAGGGCTGCAACCTTGTGGCACCTGGCCAGCTGGGAGACTCCAAAGCTCTGATTTATGGCCAAGACTCGATCCACAGGCAGGCGGGGGAGTTAAAATTCACCCAGGTCTCACTGGGTGTCGTGCAGCAGGTGACAGCAGTGCCGGAGGAGCCCGTGCCTGTTCTCGGTGGGTAGGTTACAGCCCAGGGTCTGGTGGAGCTGGGTTTGCTCCTTTGCAGTCTCTGACCCTGTATTCCCCACAACACACTCGGCTGGCAGGATATTCTGGTAGATGGTGCTTCGCTTCGATGCTTGTAATCTGGTCAAATGGAGCAGGGGGAGAACAAAGCCAGATCCAGTCACCACGCAGGAACGTCAGAATATCCTGTTGGGGCAGGCAGCAATCCGATCCTAACTGCTGGATCATCTGTGCTTGTGCCTCCAGCAAACACTGCCTAGAGCTGTGGAACATCTCCACAACAGGCAGTTTCCCCCAGATTTAAAAAATGCAGTAGTTGGCAACTCGTTATCCATCTGCAGGAGAGAATCTTTAACTACAAAGTGAACATTTGCAATGCTGGAAGAGTGAAGAGTGAGAAACCCTAATGCCACTCAGGATATTAAATGCTGAAAAAGATGAATATCACGATGTATTGAACAACAAGAGACTCACATTTTTAATCATCTGTAGAAGAAATGCTGTGTTCAGATATACAAAACCAGGAGGATTTGTCAGGGCTTAATAATTCTTTTTTTCTGGCTGTTTACAAGCCAGAGCAAACTAACCATTACCCAAAGAAATCACGGTTAGTTAGTGAGGCTCACGGGCTTAAAATGGTTCTGTAAATGAGTAGTTATAGTCAGTACCTCAGTTTTTCCACGTGTATTGGGAGGTATGAGGTAATGCTGTGCTCCTCTGAACAGGGAAGAGCTGTTTTTTCATCCTGGGGGAGAGCACACGCACCTCAGGCACTCACCTACACGTGCACTATAGTGTGAGGTCCTGAGTGTATTTGGAAAAAAAGGGCTTTGCTCACTTGCACATACAGCAGAGCTGGTACACAGGCCATATGCCTGCAGCACTTGCTGGTTCATCCTCAAGCTGCCAGGCAGTGGGACTGGTGTTCACAGCAGATGGCTGTAGCCCGTGTCTCTGGGAGAAAACATCCCAGCTTTACATCTGGTGGCAAAAGGATGCCTTTAAGCCCAAGCACTTCTAGACATGAAGCAGGAAAAATGAAATAGGAAAACTTGTATGATTTGTTGATTGTGAAAACCTGGAAAGGCGTTTCTTCTGCACAGGAGTACCATTTTTGGAGAATCTGAACACTTCCAAGGCTGGGGCAGCTACGGCTCCTCTGGGCAACCTGTGCCAGGGCCTCCCTACCCTCACAGGGAACAATTTCTTCCTTTTGTCCCAGTCTAACCCTGCCCTCTGCCAGTTTAAAAGTATTGTTCCTTGTCCTGTCACTACAGGCCCTGGTAAAAAAAGCAAATCTACCATATGCTTTGTGTGTATATACATCATACATACAGCACCTACAGCAGCCCCCCGAGGCTCCCCTGAACACCGGCCCAGTTGATCAGAGGTGCGGGTGCACCATAGCGGTTCTGCAGCCACACCAGCAGCTCAGGGTCCGTGGGCAGGAGCTGCTGGGGGACAGCACACACCCCATCACAGCCATCGGCCCCCCTTGCACAGAGCAGCACAGCCCAAGGCCAGACCTGGGCCTGGGTTTTTCCAGCCATCTCCTCATGAGCTCAATCTGCAGCCTGTGTCACCAGCCAGTTACACAACACAACCACATGCATATTGTAAAGTGCAATGCTGATGGATTTTCCCATGAGCACTGCGGTCTTTTCTGCTTACCAGCACCTTCCAAGTGCTGGGCCAGAACCCCTCAGTCAGCTCCTTGTCAGGCATTAGCCACCTGCATGATTAACATCCAGTACCACAGAGCTCAGCAGCCTGGGACATTGAAGAATGCCTGTTTTGTTCCCTTAATGTGCCATATGTGTGGGGCTTTTTCCTTCCTTCTCGTGATATTTATTCAAGTATACGAGGATTATTTCTGAATTATTCATCATACAATATCTGATTAGACTGTGGCAGTGCTGGCTCCCACTGCTTAATGAATGAGCCATTAGGCTTTTGCAGATGGTGCCATCAACAGCTCCTCACGCTGTGTGTTCACCTGCATTTACAGAGCAAAAGGAGAGCGCTGAACCTGAACAGGAGTGTCAGGAGATGAGCTGGTACTGTAATATCCATGCAGTGATCCTACAAACTAGACAAGGAGCACAAGTCTTTTGCACAACTTACGTTTTTGGCTCTAGACAGTATCTAAGACAATTTTCTCAGAAAATCTTTGTGTGGCTGAGTATATATCCTACCAAACTACTCATTACATGGCTTCCAGCAGTGAAGGAGAGGACAGAAATTGCCAGCAGTTTCATATATGCTGTCTTGCCTCACCAAAGTGTTCTGTAAGGCTTGGCCACTGCTGCCACAGTTCACCTGTGTGAGCAGAGGCAGACACCCTCAGGGTGCTGCAGGCACTTTCTTCTCCAAAAGAGGAGACTAAGAAGCGAGTGAAGACACTGTACATGAACACCCCGGTGGCAGAGGCACAACAGGCAGGGGTGCACCCTTGCTTTGGGAGGGTCTTTGGAAGCGGGGGATGCTGCATAGGTCCCGGTGCCAATGAGCTTGGAAAGTCCAAGCCAAAGCACAGAGCTTGGTGGGGTTCCCAGCGGTCCCCTGGGGCACCCGGACAGCTGGGGAGTGGGGCACTGGAGGTGCTGCCCCTCTGCAGCAACGGGCCCCCAGGCGCTCGGTACCAGCAGCTGTGCTTGTACTTGTGCCTTTCCACAGCCCACCCTGTAAAATGGAATAAGCACATACTATCCATCCGGAGCTGGACTCTGAGCAAGTCGTCAGAGAAATGGAGCAAAAGCTGCTGGCAGCCAGTTAAGAAACCTCTGCAGCAGGAAGAAGCTCAATTAGGTGCAGCACTGTTTCCAGCAAGAGCAATTTTTCTGCTGCTTTTCCTCTGTTTACCTCAAGAGACGCTGTCTTCACGGATGAGCACGGCGGCAGCAGCAGCTCTACCCAGCTATGGTTGCTGATTCCGAGCTGCCTGTGATGATCTTCCTACAATAGAAGTGAAGTTAAAGTCAAGGTGCCTTGCTGGTGTGTGGCCAGCATGGCCTGTGAGTCTTTCAAGCACTCAGACTTTCTATGCTGATCCTTGGCATCACCTGCTGGAGGAAGGACATCTGATTCATCCCCACCTACTGAAGATGAGTCAGGATTATACAAATTCCATTTAGTTTGTGTAACAACAGTACTTCCCATGTTGCAAACTTCCCTGCCTGCTGCCATGAAACAAACCCCTAACTGAACAGACCTGCCTACTGAACAAACCCTGAACACACAGCGACCAGCAAGAGGTGCCCCCAGCTGGGGCTGGTGGCTGACATGCCCTGGTTTTTGGTCCCTCCCTGGGACAAACGGGCTATTATCACCATTTCCGTTTCTTTCAAATTGCAAACACTGCTGCCTCTGCAGTGATTCTTCCACCACACAGGATTTAGGAACAACTGAGCTGGCTAACTGCTGCAGCTCAAACAACAGCTTGTTGGCTGCTTCCCTTCCTGATGGCAAGGTATACTGCAGGCAGTCCTCTAACTCAAGGTGCATCTCCTGTCCTTACCGGTTAACTAAATCATTACTGGGCTTTGGCATTATCCAATTCTGCACGCTCTGCCTGAGATGACTTTGCCCATGTTAGCATGGCAAGAGGGAGGAAAGCTGCTCTGCTCCCTGCCCAGCGAGCACTCTGTGACCCTACAAAAGTGTTAAAAATACCCAACAACCTCAAGCACCAAAAATACTTTAGAATATTCCCTGGGTTAGGGAAACACTAGTGCTGGCATACCACACCACCCTGGGAATGCCACACTGCTCTTCGGCTGTGCCAGCTCTGGGAACAGCCCTCCCCCCTCGCAAAGGGAGGCAGGAGGAGCAGGCTGATCAAGGGTACAGAGGAGGGGAGAGGCCCCAGGGGAGCACCCAGCCCCAGCCCTGAGGATTTCCGTGCTCGGCAGCAGCCTGTGCTCAGTTTCATCAACCCTCTCCAAGCTGGACTAGCAGTCTCGGGTGGCTTTCAGGGCAGACAGGGAGGCTCTCAGCTTGTTTGACGTGAAAGGAACAGCTACGGCCGTTCCGTGGCTGGAAGGGTCCCCTGCTGCCAGAGCACCGCGCCCTTGGGGCCGTGAGTGTGCGGGCACACGCCCCCCCATCTGCTCTGCCCTGTTGCCCCTTAAATGGAGCGTGGTTCTCCCACACAGCACGGTGACCACCGTGAGCCACGGGCAGGAGCCCCGCTGCTGGCACTGGTGACGATGCTGGGCCGCCTGCATCTGCTCCCCTGACGAGGCTGTCGTTAATGGGCGGCTGCTCTCGGAGATTGTCTGGGGCAGCTCATCCACCCTTCCAGCCCTGCGGGATCTTTTCTCTTTGCCCCTTCACCTCTGAAACCTTTGCCTCAGAAGTTATGCTCCCACGCACCCACTGTGCAAGAACTGGCTTAGCTTCACATCAGGCAAAAATCCACATCTACATCTTGCACTGCATAAATGCAAATAATAATGCAGGCTGCAAAGTCAGCTGCTGAGCATCATCTCTCTACTCACAATACTTTTTATTACTTCTTAGAGCTGTCCAGAAATGTCTGTCTTACATAATTGAACCCACTCCAGATTTTGATACACCAGAATTCTAATTATACCTTTTGTACCTTATATATACACCCTGGTTTGAACATCTTAGAGCTGGAAAGCAGATGGAGTTTAACAGGAACTCTTCCATCAACAGATGCTGCTACCAAGTTCTCTTTGCTTAGTCTGGGAATGAACTGAGGGGCAAGGCAAGAAAACATGTTTCCTTACAGAGCCACCATCTGCCAATTTGAGAAGCTGCTGTCACCAATGACTCAGTATCACTTGTATAAGGAAAAATATTACTATTACCATTTGCAAGACAGCCCTATTACATATATTAACTTTATCGTAACTACTGACTAGGGCTGCAGTTATACCAGTAAGAAAATATTGTAACTAACGAGTTTCAAAGGAAAATAACTGTAAACAGAATCAGCTGAGAAAGAGCAGTTATTTCTCTTGGGAACCTTTAGATAGCAAACCTGGTTTTAATCCTTCTTTACTATCATATTCTGTTAAGAATCAGAGCTTTTGCAGATGTGGAAATTTACAGTCTTCATAAAGAAAAAAGGGTTTGGTTTATCAGAGTTTATGAAGAAAAGAATGACTGACTGGGTTGGCAGGAGCAGAGGTGAGGAGTTACCATGGATTGTTTTGTGATGATGGGAGACCATGAGGTGTAAAGGTGTCCCAGCATATGTGGGGCACCCAGGGCCAGACACATGGCCCTTCTCAGCAGATTAGAAAAGGGAAAAAGATGCTGATGGCAAGGCAACAACTGAGTGGAGGGTAAACCCCCTCTTTCCAAGTAAAACTCCCACGTTGCAGCCAGCTAGCAAATGGCCTTTCCCCATGTATCCCACCACAGGAAAGCATGTTGTAGGCATGTTAAAATCCGGGTTATGCCAGTGCAGACAGCATGGCAGGAACTAGCAGAGAGTCTCTCTGCAATGTTAACAAGTCCCACCTCTGATTCATGTGCTGGAACACAGCGAGTGTGCAAACAGCTGCAGTTCTCTACCTGCCAGCACAGGTAAATGGCTTGGCATGAAGCACGGCCATTTCCTGATTTAAAGGAACGCGCTGCTTCCACTAAAAGCAGAGCTGGTAATCTAATGGGTGTTTCAAACAAAATGTTTTCTTTGCATCTGCAACATTAAACCAGAGTGCAGCAGTTTTCTGCATATCCCTAAAGCAGGTGTGAATCAGAACCTACAAAGGTTTGAGAATCAGCAAACCAGTATTTTATAGTGACTGTACTTTCTTAAGTGGTTGTTATGCTTTTTATAGACAAAAAAATTTTTCAAATTTGCTACATATCAATATCTCAAAAATTTCTGGACCAATCCTCAGCTGGTCCTGCAAGGCAGGTACCATGGATACTACTGGCATTCAACAGAAGGGAAAAGAGAGGAAAATAGCTGTCAGGCACAAAGAAGACGGCGTGAACAGAGAAGGATCCTGGGACCATTTTAAACACCTACAGCACTGATGAAGAGCCCATTCAGAGGGGAATAATCCGAGCAGTTTCTGACAGAGGCTTCTTTAGGACTCCAGGCTGCCTGATGGTAAAGCACAGGAGAGGTGCCCACCTCCACAGGGCAACTCGTGCTGTCCTGCCACACATGCTCAACATCCCTTTTCCTACAGGATGTCAGGAAGCAGAGCTGGCTCATGTTTAGAGAGGTGAAATAAATCATAACCACCACCTTAAGTCCTCAGAGAGTCGGGGAAGCGTCTGAGAGCCGCTTCATCTTATGTGTAGTGAAGTCATTAGCATACGAGGTGGAAGACTTTTCATCCCAACTGCGATTGACCTCAGAACACAAGAGCAGGGGGGCAGCATTGTGTGTGTCCTGGCCGCCCCCCCCGCCCCACTGCGGGTGCGGGTGCGGGTGCGGGGGCGGGTCGCTGTGGTAACACACCCCCGCAGGGATGCTGGGCTCATGCTCACTGCGTGCCAACAGCGAGGATGGGAGGAGGCAGTTTTTCTCATTAGCTCTTCAAACAAGCCTGGTATGACTAAATTGCTGTGGCAGTACCTTAGAAATTAATAACTGCCTAATTTCCACAACATGGAGGGGTCTTCACTCCGTTCCTAGACTATTACAATTATGAAAATAAAAGGATGATCCATCTTTTAAAAAGAATAAACCCAGCTCCCTCAAATTCCCAGCCTATCCTCCCACATCTGATACTTTAAACCTATCTCCAGTTCACAGGAACTTATGGCAAGGTGAGCATAGCCTAGAAGTGTCACGTATGTGAGAGCTGCCCGAGCTACTAATTAGCTGACAGAATGAGCAAAAGTAGTTGATGCATGAAGCAACTGCAGAGACAGTGAGAGCAGCCCTGAAATGTCCTCGTGAAGAGTTCCACAGGGCAGATGGTCTTCTGGAGCCAAAGAGGCAGTTTCAGGACTCTCAGGATCACAGGTTGTTTTTACTGAGGAAGCATTCTGCAGAGCTCTATGGAGGTACAGGAGATAAATTCACTCCCACCTTACTGCAGTGTGGAGAGGGAAAATGGAAGAAGTGTCTTGGCCTTTCTGAAACATGAACCTTCTTTTGCCAGAGAATCCTGAGTTTATTTGGAGTACCTTAAATCTTTCTTCTAAACCATCCATCTTCTAAACCACCCAGATAACAAACACCTGAGTTATAAAAAAACCCATGCAGCAATGCTAAAGCAGAGGACAAAGTAACTTAGCATACAAGATACTTTAAGCAAAAAATAAAGATTATCTCTAAATAATTGTACTTCAGGGAAAAAAACCAACCCCTGAGGCTTCAGTTCAGAAAGGGCACCACAAGCCAAAGAGAGCTTTAACAAATGCCTAGGTTTAGGCATGTATTTTAATCCCACTGATTTTAGTGAGATTTAAGTGTTGACTTAATTTATGCATGCTGAACTTTTAAGTGCTTTCCTGGATCTGGGCCAAGGGAAATGGGTACCTCTTACAGCTTGCCCTGAAGAACCAAAGTACGTTGTGCTGAACACTAGTGATTAAAACAGAACAATTCCTAAAGACAGTGCTGCAGTGAGAAAATGCCTTTCCATCACCATTGCCTTTTTAAGGAGGGCTCAGAAAAGTAGTTGATGCATGAAGTTTTCCTCCACAGACTCCAATGCCACAGGCAGAGTTTTGTCAGACAATTTGGACAAGTCTGACTGGTTTAGGTCACTTTAAGAACTACTGTTAAAAGTATTAGCAAATGCAGGTTTAATACAAATGTGTGAAAGTGTGATGAGGTTCAAGGGCAGGGATCACTCTGGCAGCTGCTACATGAATGAAGCACATAAAGTAAAATCCAACTAGAATCAATGTAGAACAATTTACACAGGGACTGGGGATGCAGAAGGGTAAGGGAGGCCCTCCTGTTGAGTCACAGGGTTCAGAGGGCACCCTCTGTCAAACCTGGCTTCAGACTTGGGCAGTAGTTTATGTCTGAAGGATTTCGCAGCACTTAATCACTGACTAGCATTTACAAAATGATGCAATCAGATTTGTTATAGGCACAGCAGGAATGTAACTGTAGATCTAAATTGCAATATCCATACTATACTTACCAGAGGGGATTTAAATCAATTCACACACAAAGAAATACATACAAGCATAGATACCTCTATATGTATTCACAAAGGTACCTGTTAAAGATTCCCCTCAAGTTCAGTGCAATTGTCACACTGAATGCCTTTGCATCTCTTGACAGGCAAGGGCTGAGCCTGGAGGAGGGGGTATGAGCCCAGGCCCCACCGTCGGCGTTCGGCGACCGTGTGCCGCGGACACGAGAGCTCCAGTGTCCCACTGCAGCCCAGGTGAGCTCACAGGGTCACACTGAGCTCACACTGAGGGCTGCAGTCATCCATCTCCACCCTGACCACAGTCTGTCAGGAATTACTGAACATTTTCTGAAAAAGTTCAGTAACAATAATATTGTGCCACTCGGACTACAATTGAGACAAAATAGTGTTCCAAGACCATCTGTTAGAAAGCAGAAGTTCCTTAGGCAACAGGAGTTCCTGGGAGCTGACAGTGTTTCTGATAAACTCAAGGGGAACTTCACCGTCCAGGAGTTATTAATCAAGGCTGAGGCCTAATGAGGATTTCCTCTTGGGAAATGGGATTGGGTTTCTCCAGTCTCTGATGTTCTCACTACCACGCTCATGTATAAATAACAGTTACCCTTCAAGCACCTCAGGCAGAGATCCTTAGAGGGGACTCAGCTCCTCCCTAGGCTGACGAGGGCCAGGTACCTCCTGCACTGACAACTCCCCCGTGTGTCCGAGCCCTCCCCAGGAGCCGCCCCAGTGCCACACGCCGGCTGCTGCCTGGTGGCCTCGAGCCGTGCCAGGGTCCCCCCACACCGGCACTGCTGGGGAGCCACCAAGGACTGAACCTGCAAACAGAGGTACAAATGGTTAGTGAGCAACCTGCCTCCCTCTGGGGGCTTGTAAGGGTTAATGATTGCATTCTTTCGCTACCCGCATTTCCCAGGTCAACTGACAGAGTATCACAGGCAGTTGTATCTTTGTGAGGCAATGGAGGAGGATCATTCAGCTTTAACCAGCAGTACAGGCAGGCTCTCAGGAGCCAGAAGCCTTATCAGCCTGTAAAGGAACATCTTTGAACTCCATCGTTTGAAAAACCTGTAAAAGCCCAAGGTGCAGATCTGTGTAACTTCAACTGAAGCTCATGATTCAGACTTCTCCTCTTTTCTGTTAAGGAAATTATTTTATTACATGTTCTGTTTCAATAAAGTTTAGGGCTTTTTAAGACTGAGAGGAGAAGAACATGGCAACTACATATGCACAGATACATCATTTTGTAGACAAGTTTATTACACAGTAAGAAAAAGACTAAGCTGTTATACAAATTAGGAAACTGATGAAGTATTAGCTAAATATTACAGTGCTAGACCATGTATGAAGCTATAATTTGATTTAGAAGTTAATTGCACAGAAGAGTTAATGCAGATTCATTAATAGGTATTTCACTATTTAACATTCTCCAGGAGAAAATCACAAACTCAAGCTCATGTACAGATTACTTCAAGCATGGCTGTCATCCTGGAAATAGCTACATTAATATCCATGTACATATATCCACCTTTCGGCACAGAGGAATGCAAAGATCACCAGGTCTAGTTAAAGCTGCATTAACATTCCCACCTCAGATGTATTGTGGCCACACCAGGATGTCCCTCAGTGCCCAGCTAATGTGTTGCCAGGTCACCAGATCCCACCAGAAGGCACCACTCTGCACTGGAGACTGAAACAGGCTTGTCCACCTCAATGACATTCTGTTACTTTATTTTTATTCTAGGGATCTTAATTAAAGCAATACTATTTATCAATATTACCAGGGCAGGAGAGGCTACTACCCCTATCTGAAAACTCCCCTGGATTTTAGTTACCTCACCTGCCAATATTTTCATGTTTTCAAAGCATCAAGACTTTTAAAGACATAATAAAAGATCACTTTCCTTGTGATCCTTCTTTCACTCCTCTTGGCCGTTCATTTTTATCCTTCAGCATGTCTTACTGTGAGATAGACCACACAGTACCTTTCTTCTTGTTATGAGTAGGCACTTTTCTTCATCTTTCCAGTTAGTGTTCTTCCAGAACATGAAAAGACCACCTTTCCAGACATCAGATCAGCAAAAATCTTACGTGTGTTACATAAGGGAAAAAAAATCATAGTAGGAACAATCCACAGTATTCCAGTCACAGAATTCTTGGTTGTGCCCCCTCTGATGATCTGTACTTCTCTTAAAAACAAAAGTGATGTCAATTTACTAGCTCTGTTCAGGTTTTGGTTTCCTTGCACAGATCTTAATCCGTCTCAGATGCTGCCAGACAGTGGACATTGAGCATGAGAGGAGAGTGCAGTCAGAGCTGGTTATCAAGCTACATTCAAGGCACTGGAACATCAGTGACCAACCCCAATACACACGTGATGGCCACAGAATGGAATAGGAAACTCTGAGGGGTTCAGGTTTTTCCCTGTATCAAAATTCAACTAGTAGGAGAAAAAAATTAAAATCATGGCTTTTTCATTCCTAAATCTACCAGTCCAGTTTAGTCTCTTTGGATCGCCCCCTCATTCCGAGTACCACCTCCAGACTCTCCAGTGCCTTCTCCTGAGACCCTCAAACTCCAGAAGATGGATAAACAGTGTGGAGGTGCCCTGTTCAAGAATGGCACTCTGGTCTATTCCAGACACATCCCAGCTACTGCTGTTCAGAGAAGCTGAGGCTGTCAGAGAGAAGGAATTCCAGTTCAACAGTGTCATCAGTGGTCTCTACTGGTACATTACCCTTTTCCACAGCGGGTGAGTAATCCTGTACTTCGTGTCTCGGAGCCAAGGCTCTGGAAGTCCCATTGCAGGAACATGCCTCTGGCTGTATGACGCTGGCTGAGCAAGTGTGGTTTGGATGGTAAACACCTGGACAGGAATTTGGTTGGCAGTGACCAGGGATGTAGTATTTAGCTGCCTCTAGACTCGATTCTATTGGATTATGAGACGGATAACCAGCCATGCAACAGGTCTGGGCACAGTTACTGGGTTTGAATCCATGATGAAGGCCTAATTTAGCAATAAGGGGCTTCCCAACATTAACTTCCTTTTTTTCATCAATTATTTCTTCTATTCCTGAATACTCATAGTGCAAGCAAACAGTGAAGATCAAGTGTTCCTGTAAAAGAAGAAAGGTGGGGGAGAGAAAAAGTTATACTTCCTCTTCAAATAAACACTATAGCAAACCCTATGAGAGGCCTGGTCTGGAGCAGAGCAACCTTTTTAGGAGCTCAAGGCACACAGTGGGCAAGACGTGTTTATTGAGGCCATCTTTTGGTCAGCACTTGCTCACAGGACAGTCTGTATTTCTAGAAGAACTTGTGTTACCTCAGCTGCCAAAAGCACTGAAGAAGAGATGCCGGGTGGTGTCTGGCACAGATGTTCATGCCACAAAGATACAGAGAGACACTTAACAGTGCCCCAGTCTGCTGAAGTGAGAACATTTCAAAAACTGTGCCCAGGAGCACAGGCTGGTGATGAGACACCACCTTCATCTCCTACAAAGTCATTAGTAAGAGGCAGCTCTGCTTCAGGTCATGTTCTTCCTGAACTGCAGGGCATGGGAACACCCTCAGTGTGCAATAGATGATCTTCACAAAAACAACTATGTTGGCCAAGTTCAGCATGGACCTAAAAATACAGAGGGCCTTGCACACCAGTTTCAGGACTGCATATGCATCAATTCCCTGGCTTTTGCTTTTCAACTATGAAATTGAAGTCACTAAACTGTGTTATTAGCCATTTCTTCCCTTCAAAGAATTTACTATGCAGACAATACACAGCTGCTTCAACAGAAGTGTAAAGCAACATGATTAGTGTCAATTATCTGAATAAACTTGTGAAGAATAACATATATTAACCCTTAGTTTTTGCAGTGAACTCAGCCTGGTGTAGAGGCAGTGTTTGGGAAGGTCCTTTGATACTAAATAGCTTCCAGTTTCCTCAGGAGTTCCTTTATTGGCCAATTTAGGATCCACATCCAGGTCCTGTTGCAAGAAAGAAATGAGAACTTAATTTAAGGTATAGAATTTGTAGATTGTTTCAGTTGTAGAAGTTTGAAGTTTACAAAATTTTCTACTTCAGTGGAGTGACGATCACAAGACAGCAGGAGGAAGCACTTACAAGTGTGAAGTCTGTAACGTGGGCTCTGCAAGCCACCATTTCAGGGGGTTTCCTCACTATTCTTGTGTAGATTATCAGGACGTTGGAGAACTCGGCTGCAAATCCCAGCTGGATCTGAACACCACATTTAAATTCAAGGTACATACTTTCTGGCAGCTCTGCAAATAACACATCATTACAGTCTAAACAGAACTCAGCATATGCCTTTTTTATTTTTTTAAAAATAATTTCTATGCATTTTCAATCATTTAACAAACAAGAATTAAGGGCTTGATTTCACAAATAAATATCTGCATCTGTGAAAGAGCTGTCTTAGAAATGCCACCCCTAATCCTCTGCCCAATCTGTCCAAGCAATTTGAAGATGTACTCCAACAACTTTAGGTGAAAAAGCCTAGAAAGCCTCCCACTCATCTCATGCTTATTTTTCTTGGTTGTATACATTGAAAACTCCTTTTCATCATGCACATTTACCATACAGTTCACCTGCCTATTTTAGGTGATGACTTTACAATGAGATTAATGACATCTTAAAAGTGTCATTGTTAGACACACAGACTACTGGGACACTGTCTCAGGAGGTAGATGTCCTGGAAGTCTCCTCTACAATGGTCTTAAATTACTTACTCAGGATGAATTCCATGTGTCACCTTGTTCATTACCATCCCATGTAGGGATAAACCCAGACACAAGAGTTTCCAACTGAACACATGAGCAAACAAAAATTCAGACAGAAATATAAATTTCTTCCATCTCCATCCAGCAGCAGTACATGCTCTCGTTTCTGCCACCAGGGCAGTAGGACCAAGCAGAAGCAGGGTGCATACCATGAGCTTTGGCCCACTGCAGGTTCCGTGCCAGACACTCTGCAGAGGACGTGGTTTGCTGGATGGGGTCGGTTAATGCCCTTTTCTCTGACAGGCTGCTGCGGATCTCCAGGGCTTGCTTGCCTTTGGTTAGGGGACACTTGCCCATATCTAAAAATAAGATGCATATATGTTCTTTCAAAATCAGTGTTGCTGTAATTGCAGCTGCATTAAGCACCTCACTGCAGCATCGTGTGGTTGCTGTGGTTATGCCAGCGCCACAGGTCCATCAAAAGCTGCAGTTTTACAAGTATTCCTTGCTCAGCTCTCCCTTCCCCAAAGGCCAAAGCAGCCTTGTGGCTGCTGCACACGGGGCCTGGCCAATGCTCTCCCCTCTTCCTCCAAGCCAGCTCAAGCAGTATCACAGCTCTGACTGGGTAAGGGCCTCATTTCAAGAATGTGAGTAATTCCATTGGAGATTTCTAAAGGACCGGGAGCAAGAGGAGTGTTTTAAGAGTCAATAAAGGGCCCAATATTTTTTATTTAACAGCGTTCCTCATCATGACATGTATGACAGGACAGAATGCAAAGCTTGGCAAGTTTGCAGAGGATTAAAAACTGGGAGGAGTGGCTGATACTCCCCAGGACTGCTGCCCTTCAGAGGGCCCTGGACATGAAGTCCCAAACCAGGGAACACCGAGTCCTGCACCCAGGCAAGAATAACCCCCACACCATGCAGGAAGGAACCTGACTCCCTGGGACACAGCTCTGCAGGGAAGGACCTCGGGGGCCTGGTGGCCACCAAGCTGAGCACGAGCCAGCACTGCACTCTTGTGGCAAAGGCAGCCAGCAGGAACTACGGTGCCAGCAGGCCATGGCCTTTTCCACATTTGCACCAGTGTACTCCCTAACACCCAGCACCCGGGAACACTGCCCAACAGAACAATCTTTCTCACCACTCTTGAACAGAAGACAGACAGGGCAAAGCTGCTGTAGGCTGCTGAACCCACAGCAGAGCTGGCTGACAAGTGACATCCCCTACAGAGAGCAGTACTCACACTGGCAGATCTTGGCCAATGGCTGGCCTGTTCTGTACCTGGAGCAGATGTGTGTACAGAAGCAGTACACTTTCCCATGACATTTTTCACTTTAGCACTTCTCCCATCCACTCTAAAATACCACTACTGAACCAGGCACTTGAAAGCAGTGTGTTGCCTTTATGGTGCACTTAAAGAACTTACTGTTCTTGATAGAGAACAGATCATTGTCATCACTGTAGCACCATGAGGCAGGTAGGACTCCATTAATTGTTTAAATGAACTTGCAAATGACTGGACTACCACAGGGCAGAAGCAGCTGGAACCACAGGACAGAAGAGCATTTTTTGTGGATGGACAATTCAAAGCTCCATGCAGAAAGATACTCAACAAATAAGGTTCACTGGAGTATAAAACTGAATACTATTAAAGAAGCTTAGATCCCTTTCTAACATCAAGAACTTTGTTAATATGCTGCCCAGTAGCAGCTACTCCTTGACAAAAGCTGCTGTTTGAACAAAATGCAACAAGAGCTTTAAGTAGTGTAACACATTCACCATGAGAGGAAGGACATGCAAGCAAAGTTGCTCTCAGTAATGCAGGAGACTGTTAGTACAGCAAGCTGGAGTTCACCTTCTGCAACCTCATCAAGCAGAACAGTGATCTTCTTGTCTTCCAACAAACGGTCCTTCAGGAACTTCATAAAGATTCCGTTGGCCAACCCTGACTGCTGAATTTCAAAAGCTTCTGCTCCTTGGCACCTGTGAGATCACCAGCATCAGACAAGTTAAAAACACCGAAACATCTGCCTGATTAAGAGTAAAGTTATGTTGGGAATGAGGGAAAGAAACCCTACAATTTGAAAACCAGGTTGTGTCCAAGGCCAACCTGCTCTGTGTTCCCTTGCAAGCAGCTCATGGAAGGTTTCACTTACAATGATACCACAGACCAGAGCTGTTTATCAAACTCCTTATATGAGGAGCTTAAATTTATCATTGAAGACGTTATTAAAGCTCTTGACTACTTTTATTCAGCAACTTTTGCACTTGACTTGAAAACTGGTCCATAAACATCACAGTACTGTTCTGGAAAAGATCAGCTATACAATCTCAGTGGTCACTTCTGTGGCACAGAAGAAGAAAAATTTCCTTACGTTGCATATCCAAAAACAATATTGGCTGTAACCTTCAGAGCGTCCAAGATAAGAATTGTGTCATCATATTCATTTCTGTAATAAGTGGAAACACAAGAAAGTAAGATACTAATTTGAGAACCAATAATGGTAACAAATCAGAAATACCTGAAAAGCAGAGTTCAGAACCAGTAATTTGTTTCATTCCTACAATTCTGGAATGAGTCCTGACTGCTAAATGACAAAACTCAGCATGATCAAGTCATCCTGAGGACAATGAGGCACCATGTTACCCAGAGAAGGGCATGTTATAGTAACCAGTAGAGTTTGGTTGTGATCTCTGCAAAAAAGCATTTCTGAGAACTGCCCATTTTAGGTTATACCAAATACTGTATGACTTTTCTAATTTTTCTCCCCCACACATGGTGTCTGTGCAGTTAGCACGAGGCTTACGTAGATGGATTTTCTCCTTGGACAGCAGATTGTGAAGCTGAATTGGGTCACAGGCATTTCATTAGCAGTGAAATGTAGAGGTTCCACAGACACCAAGGCACCAGTGATTTTCTGTTATGAAACATTCCTTAGAGAGCAATTGCCAGAAGTGCTGACTGAAGAGCTGATTTCAAGTGCACATTTAATTGGGCATCGTAGTTTCTCAACATGGAAAGAACAGTACTTGGTTTAGAAAAATCCCATAGATCAGTTGGTTTTTAAGTTCTAAATAAAGATATAACATCCTCAGCAGAAAAGCAAAATCCATGGCTCTGAAGAGTTCTAAAATAAGCACTTCACTCGAGCCCTTCTGCCACATTAATATCCCTTTGATCATAGGGATTCTCCTTCCTCCCTGTAATAAAGATGGGTAATGATGCAAGGGAAAAGGGTCATGTTTCTTCTTTAAGATGCCCAATTTCCCTTTTACCTTATCAGACTAATGATTTACAACTTTTAAACAACAACAAAAAAAGAAGAAATAAATGTCATGCAAATCAAGAGGCAGATATCTACCTACCCATGGGACAGAAAGTCAACCACAGGCTCATATTTTCATCAAAGGCCACAGGCAGGATATGTCTGTGGATGAGTCCTACTGATGTTACAAGCACTCAGGTGCAGGCTGTGAATTCTCAGAACCATAAACTTTGGAGTACAATGAATATTTAGCCTAGACTAAAGACTCTTCCTCAGCAGGAGGCCCAGCCTTCTCTCAAGATCCCTTGCTGTTTGGTTTCTTTTGTTAATTTAAAAAGCAAACTCAGTTGTAACCTGTAGCTGCAGTGAATGAACTGCACTTGACAGTCAGTTCCCCAGACTTGAGTGGTGAAGAACAAGCATCCCCAAGCAGCAGTGTCAGCTCTCAGCACTGGGTACCTTTTCCGACACATGTCCAGCAGGAACACGTTCAGGCCCGTCTCCTTCTGCTGCATGAGCCTGAGGATGTGCTGCACACACAGGCAGTTCGCTGACCGGTACGGGCTGGGAGCGTCCACAGGAACCATGAAACTGTTGCCATAGTTCTCGTAGCCGTGGCCAGCATAGTACAGCAAGCCTGAGATCAAAGGAGGTGTGACTGAGCACAGAGGGCACTGCTGGACATTACAGCCCTCAGAACCTGCACGCACAGCCTGGACATCAGTCAGGCCACTCCAAGCTGGTTTCTTAATAGCAACATGCTTTTGTTAAGTCAGGAAGGGAGGCAGGGGGGAGCCACATTAACATCAACTCCACAACACACAGACACAGCAAGATAAAACCAGCAAAAATCACACATGCAAGAGAATCAATTAGATATTGGCATCAAACAGCCCGAGTTAAATACTCTGAAATGCTTTAAGCTGTTACGACCTCTAACAGAACAGTCACTTATGTACAATGTGTAACTCACAGATAGGAACAAGGCAACGTGCCAACTGTAAAACATCTTCTTCACAAAGCTCTGAGCAGCAGTAACTCTGCAGATTTTATAGGCAGAAAAAACCCTGCTGAATAGTTTGGTAGGACTCCAGAGCACATCCCCATTACCAAACTACCAACAGCTGATGTACATCTCTAAGTTACAGACTCATGACTCTTCTGGGTCTACTAAACAAATTCTTTGCATGCTTACCTAGCCAGAAATGATTATCCTGCCATCATCTCCCTCGTGTGTCAGTAAACAACAACAGTTTACAACATTTTAAGATTTAAAATCTTAAATGAAACATGCAGTATTTTTGTAGAAAAAATCCCCCATGTAATGGAATTAAAGAAAATCTTTTGTAACCCTGAAAAAGGGAACTGCAAACTATGGCTTAGATTATATTTATAGGAATAAAAATATCCAGTATAAAAGTCATATCAATTTGCAGTAAGATTAGATGTTCTTAGAATTAATAACCTCCACTGCCACAAAATGGAGTTATCAGATAGCATGATTAAATTTAATTTTCCCGTTGTCTGTTCCCAATGCTGGTTTTCTTTAATGATGCGAATGCCATCTTTTAAAAATAATTTTTATTTATCCACACAAAGCAGTCTATGGCTCATATCTGCAATTAGTGCATAGTGCTCAGCTGAATAAAAGTCAGCAGAAATCTGACAATTAATGCTGACTGGAGATATGATATTCTCATTAAAAATTGCTGGGAAATTTGTGTCACTACAACACTGGAATGAATATTCAGAGAAATCCCCAAATAAGCCATCCCCTAACATACTAAAATGACCTACACTTAATTCAGCTTGTGTAGGTGGGCAAGCTAGATGGTTTCACCAGTCCATTAAACACAGCTAGAAGACAGGAAAATAGTTCTGTCCCAGCCCTGCACTTTTTGGGAAGGAATACTGAGTTGGAACTGTGGCCTTCAAATGAAGTCTTTGCTTCTCTTTGACTTGGAAGCTCTCAAGTCAGGAACAACTACCCCAAGGCTGTGCAAACTGCTCCACTCCATCACCAGACTGCTTTGGAGGGGAAACAGCCAGCGAGACAAGCAGGCAGCAAGGCACAGAGAGCAGCCCCTGGAAATGGCAGCAGCCTTATCCACTGACAAGGGAGCTTTCTAAAGGGCACAGAATGTCAAGTGGATGTTTAAAAACCTGAACAAATAAAGGTGCTAGCAGATGATTTCTAAGATTCCAGTGGTTACCTGAGACTGGGGAGTTTCGAGTTAGCAACTATGGGAATGCAACTGCATAAGCTCATGTCAGGTCCTAAGTTAAAAGGAAACTATTAATATGATTTTCAGAGTTTGGGTCTGGACCTAAATCGAGGTTGTATTTGAGATTCCATATATCTGAGTGTAGTTCAGCAAGTAATTGGACTCCATGTCTTTTCTATCCTTGGCAGATGACTGTGCTCTGCTGTGTGACGAGGACCTGCAAGAGTTAATGTGTTGAGCTCAAGATCAGAAATACATCTGTGCATGCCTGGGGTAAGTGGAGTAAACATGTTTGGAGGGTCTCAGAGACTTGGGCACAACAATTTTAAGTAGGCTCAAGTTCCTCAGAGACGTCAGCATTTAAATGATATCTGCCTCTCTCCCTCCCTCCCTCTCTTTCTTTTGAAAAGAAAGCAGCCTAAATATTTTTAGCCTTTAAAACATATGGGTCCATGCTTTTCCCCTATGTGGAATACAATATTAATTGCATCCTACATTTAGAACAGTACAAACTAAGACATCAGAGGAGACAATCATCATCACTTTGTTTACTACTCCTGCCCTTAAGGACCAGTATCTGAAATGCCACTTTCCTGGCAGGAAGCCAGAATTACACAACCTGTTAGGCATCAGGAATATATGTAACAGGGACTAAACAGCAGTAGCCACTATGCCTCTTCTATTTGAAGCTATTCCCACTAGAAATGCAATAAATCATTACCTATTTGTGCACTGACAGCATCTTTTACAGGCTTCAAACCACTGATAGATACTATACAGAAAGAACAAAGTGACCATTTAAATTGAAGTAGTTATTGCCAAACCCCACTGAAAAACTGTTCTGCTTACCTGTTATATCAGCTGGCTGGAAAAGTACAACTGCAAAAATATGCCATGTAAGAGCTTTCATATGGTGCCACTGAGACACTCACTAAAGCCTTTCAGTACTTTATTTTCTACATTCATGCCAACAATTATAGAAAAAAAAAAGAGAAGGTGCAAGAATCCCAAAGCTCACCCAAATGCACAAGCACATCTATTTCCCAGGGAACAAAAAAGCAAACTGCTCACAGAAAACCTCAACATTCCTGCCAGACCGAGGCTTCGTGTCAGGCAGGTTTTGGCTCAGACATAAATTCCCAAATGTCAGAACAGCCAGTTCTGCACAGACAGAGCATCAGGTAATGCACCCATAAAAAAACTCATGATAAGAAATAAGGTGACCTTGTGTTCCAAAAAAGGATCAAATAATGTTTCCTTGAATGGACTTTACTACAGGAATTCTGCAATGTAAATAGGTGAACTGCTCTCTGTCCTAAATAATTGCTCGAGGAGTTTATACAATCTTAGCTTTTAGAAAAATGACAACATATTGGCAGTCAGCTGAAAACTCAAAGCCCACAAGGGAACTTTTCACATGCTCCCAGCCAGGTCATTCTTGGCCTTTTCCATGCAAGACATGGAAAAGGTTTTTGCTCTGTGCATCAATTCCACCATGCCCTGCCCCAAAACATGCACTGCAGTTTTAGGAGTGGTTAAAGAAAAAAGTGCAAACATTTGATCCATTCTAAAAGTAAAGAGACAGAAACATTTTAAGCAAAGTCAAAGGATATGCTGATGGGTGCTTTTAAACTTACTCTTCCCATTCTACACATACCCTATTTACCATGAAGGTTTTTTGGCAGTCACATATAGAGAGCTGGCAAAGGTAAATATCAGATGTATTTTGTGTACTTGATAAATACAAAACTGACCTTCTTCAGAAGGGATTTCATGTGTTCTTACCATATACTCCTTTGTCCAGGAGAAGTAAAAATTCATCCACTGCATTTCGCATCTCAGACTCCGTAAGATCCAGCAAAGAAACAACTTTGAAATCCAGCTGCCTTAGCAAACTAGTCAATTCATAGACATCTACCATCGGAGCCTTGAGCTGGGGATGATTCCTGTAGCTCATGTTTCCTATTAACAGAGCCACCTTGTCTGTGGCTGCCAAGACACAAGCAGAAAAAAACACATCACGTTTATATATTCCATGGGTTCAATACCTTTGAATTTAAGGTCTCACTTCAAGCACAATATTTTATATGTTTTTAAAAGTCATCCTGCATAAAGAATACAGCTCAACTCTCTTCTCATCCCCCTCAAAACAACTTACCAGCATGAGGGGGAGCACTTAAACTCCCCGTCACACTGATGAGCCTGAAGGAGTGGTGAAACCTGGACAGAGGCCAGCAGCCTTTCCACCTGGTTTAGCATCAACAGGACAACGTGCCAGACCACAGCCAAGGCTACCGTGCAAATTAAGAAGGTGATTAAAAAACCCCGGCAACTATTTTTCATAGCACACGTGCCATCCATCTCTTTAGGAGCTTCAGCTCAGCATCAAAGCATCCAGGCCACGGGCACAGGGACAGCATTGCCTTGGCAGACAGGACACCAGGCCTGTTTATCACATCACATCACCCCATAGACATCCTCTCCAGCCACTCAAAGGTTCAAAGTAAGAGAGTAACACACTGGCTAAGGCCTGGCCAGAGGAATCTGAAACAGATGAGAAGTTGCAGCCACTACACAGTCACTAAAAATACCGGTGCCCTGAGCACAGCTTACTCCTGAACGGGCAAGCAAGCATTGTAAGGGACTACAAACACCCACAGGTCTGTGTGCCCACAGGTCTTGCACTGGCAAGGTCAGAAGCAGCAAAATCTGCTTCTTAGACGTGAAGTCCATACAGTCATTCCAGCTCCAAAACTACTCACCAACAGGTCTGTGACTTGACTGTTCTCGTGGGTCTGCTTGAAACAGATGAAAAGAGCAGAGTGTCAGTGACAGCAGACAGAGCTGCAATGCTGGAACATGAACCACGTGTTCCCCCCCAGCCACAGTCCAGAGACACTGCTCTGTCTAACACCTTACTACTTTAGTGGGAAAAAAAGTGCTCTTTTTACTTTTGGTGGCGTTTGGGGGTGTTTTGTTGATACTGTTGTTGTTGCTTACCCGATTTCCTTCACCCTCTCCCAGCAAACACAGCCTAATAGGATATGAATAGCTAGTTCTATAAATTAAGAAAGAAGGGATGCTTACAGTGTAATTCTGAATCTCACAAACTGCACATCAGCATTTTCAGTGACATCTGAATAGTTCATCCTCTCCAAATGAAATGCAGACGTGCAAGGTGGGGACCATCTGGATGTGAAAATTCTTTCATTTTGTACTTCCCAGAGGAGTGGCAGAGCCACTGCTGTGCCAAGAGGAATGGTAAGCAGTGTGCCAAAGTGGTACACGTGGGTAACCTCACACATCACAACAAACCACTTCAGTGGCTGAAACCGAGTCTGGGCAAAAGTAAACACAGACTTGATATCTAACCCAGGAAACTATATAATCTTTGTGATTTGGGAACACTGTATCAGGGATAATTCCTTATGGAGAAACACTCTGGATCTGCACTTCTATAATAAACATCTAACAGGTTTCAAAACACATTGGCCAACTCCAGCAGGAATTTAAGAAATACGCCATTCAACATAACACGGGTGACAGCCAGACACCTTCCATCTCTTTCACCTTCACTGTCTGAGAAAGCAGCAACTCTAACTGAGAGTCCAGAGAAACCACAGACAAGAAAGCAAAGAATTCCCTTTGTAGTTGTGTAAGTACACATGCAGTGTATAAAACCAGCCTTGGGTGATTTTACAAAGATAGTAGCAACCCTATGATTCACTATATGGTTCAAGTTAACCTTTTGGAACCAGGGAGCTGTGCTGCTCTTAACATGATCCCTGTCCCTATTCAATTCCCAGTTACACATACATCCAAATACTGTAAAGTACATATTGTAGTCCAGCTAGGCTTGAGTGACTTGTAACATAAAATGGAGATGCAAAATTAAAGTTTTTCAAAACTCATCACTTACCTGACTCTAGAAGATTGCTTAAATCTTCTGTGAAGAAATACACCAAGAAAATCGTAATTTAAACAAGAAGCAAAAGCAACATTTTATTAGTAAAAAATGTCATGCCATTATTAATTGAAGCTAAACACAGAAAGCAAGCTACCTTTCTAAACTACTTTTGGCTTTGCATTTCTGCAAATCTAACCTTCTGTGTTTCTTCTACACAGAGAAGAGAAAATCCTACAGCAATATATTAAGCTGTGCTGGAACACAGCATTACAGTACAGTAGATCTCAAGGGAGGGACAGGCATGCAAGCAGCTTGAAGGAGCAAGGAACAAGGTATCAGAATCACACCCTTGAAGAACACATGCTTGAAGGAGCAACATCCTGAGCAAGAAATCTTACTTCAGGAATCCATGTGTATTCAGAAAGAAATCAGACACAATCTTCAAACATTCTAAGTTCCCACAGGTTTCACCTCTTTATTCTGAGAACACTGGAAACCAGGGAAGGGAAAACCAATGTTTCCACACCAGGGGTGTCTCAGAGCAGGCCTGCTGTGAGCAGCCCCCATCATCATACATGATGCCCTGAAGTCAATATTGCAGACTCTGAGCAGCTTAGTCATCAATGGATGGTACCAACAGGAAAAGTCACAATACACTTCTTCCTCCCCATGGCACCAATGCAGAGGGCAACAGAAATCATCCTAAGGAGGTTGCTGGAAACACCTCTTGCAGGCACAGAGCTGACACTGGAACTAGCTCTACCAAGCTCTCTTGGATCACTCAGGTTCCTAAACACCTCCAGATTTTCTTGGACAGGATGTTGCCTCCTGAACCCATCCAAAGAAATCTCCAGATCTTTACATTCATTTGAATACCACAGAAGAAGAAACCAGCCTGTTTTTAGTCCTGTACTGCCATGGCATCCAGGCAAAGAAGAGAGGCACATGCAGAAGGAACTAGACCGTAGCTCTTAACCCACACATGCTTTTCAGCAACACACTCAACAACCCATCATGCCCTCACTGATTTTTTAAAACTGATTCACAACTAAAGGCTTACTTTACCTTCTGTGCACTCCACTGCCATAGCTTTCCTTCCTTGTATTTTAAGGAGGGGAAGAAATTGGAAGACAAGTGCTCTCAGTTATCAGAGTTAGCACACAAGGTGGAAGACAAAGGTCACTGTCAAGCTGCTCTGCAATTTGGCTCATTTTACAGCAGTATAAATCTGCATTGACCACAACACTGTACAGTAACTATTACTGAAACTTGGCAGTACTAAACTAGAATACTTCCTAGGTTAGGAAAGAACTTTTCTTGTGAATTACATGTAGTGTTCCCAGATAGATCTAGAAGCTCTGCAAACAGTTCTGCTCCTCTTCAGTTCACTGCAAATATGTGCATGTGCACATGCACTGAAACATGTTCTGCTCACTCATTCTGCTTGCAGTGAACCACCTCACCTGTCCTGTGTAACAGTTCCCCTCACCAGCAAGGGTTAAACTGGCTTTTAGTAGTCATAAAGCATAAATCAGCTTGCAATCTGCTGACAGGCCACATACATGCTGGTAATGCCAAGAAGTGGTGGCACTTCTGTGCTGGTTACTGTAAAAATCCAAAGCCCTAAAATTCCATTTGCTGGAAGCAGCACATGAGATTTTTTTAACAAATGGCTAAACTGAAAATATAGAAGGCATGTGCTTGCCTTAATACTGTAAGCTTCAAAAATAAATTTTAATGATGGAGAACAAATGGATACACAAGCTGACCTGTATCAAACAGAAAAACTCCTTACCTATAAGGACTTCTACCTTCTTGCTGTCTTCATCCTCCTGGTCATTGAATACATGACACCAGTATGTCCCTTGATGTTCCACATCCACGTGAGTTACCTGTGCAAGCATCATCCCAGTCATCCCAACAACCCAAGAGAATACCTGTACCAGGTATTTAAGCCTTACGTTTAAGCCCCCATGCAAGAAAGAGTAAAAACTAGAAGAAGCACTTGGAATGAACACTTCTGTCAGAGGTTATCAAGGCTATGGAGAAATTATTTTCTTCAAGGAAGTTTTCTGTGATAAGTTCAGGATGGTTACACATTAGGCACTAACTTACCGTGTAGACATTTTTGCTCCCATTTGCCAAGGGAGATCCATTTCTGAACCACTGGTAACGAGGCACTGGGTTTCCAACAGCCTCACATTCCAGTACCAAAGCATCCCCCACTGTCAAGTTTTGTGGCTGAGGATGAATACAAATGCACAACTTGTTTTGAGGCAAACCCATTAAGCTCCCTGAAAAAAACAAAAAGGAAGGAAAAAAAAAAAGAAAGGGTGAGACAACCTAAGCACAGCAAGAGAGACTCAGATCCTCCAGGAAGCAGGAGGACAAGCTTTCAGAAGACAATGTTTTTGGCACTCACCTTGAGATGTGCCCTGGAGCTCACAAACTTCAAGGCGTGCCCACCGACTGAACACAAAGGAAGATTCACTGTTCACTCGACAGATGTAAAAGCCAGAATCCTTTACACTCGCTGGACTCAACACCAGTTCTGGAGAATTACCGTGGGGAACCTGAATCACAGGTGAACCAAAAATACTTACACTTAGATTGGTGTCATCTAAACCAGGACCAAGAACTACAAAATTTATTTCCATGTCCATAACACCAGTCTCAACTCCTTCACTTACTTGAAACTTATTGCTAGGCTGAGAGACAACTAAACTTACAGCTTCCTTTCTGTCACAGTCCAAAATAAGCCCCCGGGGATGAAGTTGTCTGAATATAAGGAATCACCATATTGTTTTAGCAGATTCATAGGGTCATTATCCAGCAATCTTCTCTCATTGTAAATAAGAGACTTAAAAGGAAAAAAGTGTCATGCAAAATCATTATCTATTATTTTCACTATTGAAAAATCCTGCATTCTCTATCAACTATTACCTCTTTTTCCTGCTTGAACCACTGGTAGTGCACAAATGGGTGTCCTGTGGCCCAACAACACAGCCTGACGACCTGACCCGAGAGTACTGCTTGAGAGTCTGGCTGCACAACAATCCTCATGCCTTCAAAGCAGAATTTACATGTAGGAAGGTTAGGAACAAATACAAGCCCGCAATTTATTTAGCATTTCAATTGCCCTTTGCGCAAAGAAAATTTATGTCATTAAATATAGTTGAAAATAGTTTGTTTGTACTGTGTATGCACAGTTCCAATTAGTGATATGACTTTAAGACATTCAAAATTGTCTTCCATTACACAAAATCCATGCTCAAATTGATCAGTACTCCATGGAGTTCAACAAAATTTATAGTAAATCGTTCAGACGTTTTAATTTTAGGATAATTCTCACTAAAGTAAATAATACTTCACATGGCATCACAGATCCCTTCTTAGAAAGACATTCCAGTTTTAAGAGCTTGGTCACTCACAACAATTTCTTTGAGCTGTTCAGATTAAAATTAGGCCCAGCCTGAGGGATAGATCAAAGCCACAGGAGTTTAAGTACAACACAGTGTGTTTTACTGCTATTCCTCATGCACCCTTATGAGCTGAACCCTTTGTTTCGGCTTTGCCTCTGACTCCAGCAGAACACAGGGCTGGAGTTTTAGTTTTCTTCTGCCAACATTCAAGATAACGTTTTCCACTTCAAGTTTTAACTGCCAGGAAATAGCAGGAGAGAAACTCTGACAGCAGTCTGTATGACACAGTTATTTTCTTAACCTAGACCACTCCAGATCTTGTTACAGCATGAGCCCAGAAACAGATCCCCTGGTATAACCAAGGTCATCACAAGAAGGAGGGGGGGAAGTCGACTGCAGAACAGAAAGTTTAAAAATCATTAGTGTAAAGCATTCTTTGCTATGGATGGTACAACTAGAGCAGAACCCATGTGGGCCACAGCCTGAAATGGAGAGCACACACAACCTCACCTGACAGGGAAGGGGGCTGTTAACTGCCTCCACACAAGCTACTCTGAAGCAGCTGAACACACCAGCAGCTACTCCAAAGTAGCTACAGCACTTGATAATTCCCTGCCTTCCTTTCTCCAAAATCACTTTCCTCTACACTGGAGATCACTAGCTCAGTTCCTCATTTGACACTTCCTCCACTGTTTTCCACAGTTAAACTGAGTATGTTAAGTAGTTTTTGAGCACCACAATCCTCTAATGTTAACCAAGACAAACCATTTCAATTTAAAGGACAGAAAAATTAAGATGACTTGCTCTTTCCAAAGACTTCCACTTTTTTTCCCCCAAAAAACTCCCGATTTGCATCATCAACAGCTCTTAAGAAAGTAGATCAGAAAAAACAAATTCACTGGAAGACTACTATTTTGCACTCCTCGGAAGCATTGCAAACAAGTTCTAAGAAATCTGAACCATAATTTCTTCACAGTTTCATTTATTTTCATGCAATTCGTTCAGCACTACACAGCCACTTCCTGTAAGCATCAGACTTTAGCAGTTCAGAAAGAAAAACTTTCCAGCTCAGTTTTCTGATTGATTACAAAGATATACAAATATTTCTTTGATTTTCCTTGGAAAAAGCAAAGTGTAAGTTTTACCTTTGAGGATGGCAAAGTGGTATTTATGGTTACCAGACTTTGAAACACGCCATGCAAATTCAGTACTCATAATGGTACCTACAATCCAACTGTTCTATCCCTAGCTCACACACTGGTAAACACACTCACTCAGCACCAGCCTTAACCTGATGGAACTGCCAAGCTTTGCTACAATATACTTGAAAAATTCCAAGGTTGTCTTAACAATGTTTCTCGGCCCATGGCTCCTTTGCACACCTTCAAAGAACAGGGCAGCTATCAGCATGGCCAGGAGCTTGCCAGTCTCATTTCCATTTCCCACTCTGAAGAGAAGCTGTTGTAACTTCCCAAGATGCTGAATCTCCACGTATCCTGAAGGAGGAGGACCTAACAGAGGGCTTTGATTTTGTACTACAGCAAGTAGCACTTGATCTACATTGTCTTACCCATGCAACTCCTCGTGCTGCCTCACTTCCTAGACTTTGTGAACAACCAAGCCAAACGTGTCAGTAGAAAACAATCTAGCTCTATCCTAAGCTAGTTCATCTGTCCAAGTAGCAAGTTGGACCAAATCCAACCTGTGCCAGAACTGGCCCTAATGGGATCCCTTCCTTTCACTTGGGTTACACCTGCAGCCCACAGGGCTGGCTGGCAGCACTATGTCTGTCCATCTCAGTTCCATCAGCTCCTCTCAGAGGCACAGTTTGGTACCAAACCACAGTCACTAAAGGGAATGACAGCACCTGGCATATCCATGCAATCAAATCCAACTCCACAACAATACTGTGTGAAGGCTGCTTATCTACTTGGCTTAATTTTAATCTCAGAATCAGATGATCCGATTACCTTGGTAATCATACGGATACCAATCAGAAGAATTCAAGCACTGAAAATGTTTTTAGTTACTGTAGAAAATGAGTTACTTGAGTGTTTCCAGTGTAAAACCCAGAGGTGCAGTAAAAGCAGAGCCCAGCACTGACCTGGATGGCTGAGACACCGGAGAGCCTCCGTGTGCTCCAGGGCCTGCAAGGCCTCCGCCAGCTCCACCACTGTGCACCCACGATCTCCCAGCAGCTTCAGGAGACTCCAGCTGGGACTGCCTGCTGGCTCCAGCACTTGCAGGGAACACTGTTCCACATCCAGAGGGCTGCGGAATAACACAAGAAGGACATGGCATAAACCTTCTTAACACGTTTTCCTCAGAAAGGAGCTGAGTTAACAATCGCAGGCAAACAAAAAGATTTAGAAAAACAGAGATGGGAAATTCCTCACTGACTTAGACACATTTGCAGCATTTCCTTCACATTTCAGGAGTTCAGAGATTACACAGTGACACCTCCACAGACAGAAACTGGTATTAGTTGTATGCTACAAGGTAAGAGATGCATGTACTTCACAATTCCGATCAAATGTACTGAGGAACCTCCTAATTTTCACTTTTTAAGGTGTCAGCAGAAAAACTAGTACAACACCGTTCCTTTCCATGCACCTAATTCAGAAGTGTTAAAGAGTGAGTCAGAGTCTAACTTTAAAGTGCAGGAAGACAGATTTTGGAGCAGTTGTTCAAACATGCGAGTGGTGCAGCCCAGCCGATCACACATCACTGCAGCGCAGTCAACTGCGTCCGAACTTCGTTTAAACTTTGGTGTTAAGTCTTCAGGCACTTCCAATCACAGCAGAATCACTCAACACACATAATAAGGGCATGAAGACTGCTACAGAAAGGGAATGCAAGTTTACGCGTTCACACTACAAAGATTCATCAACGTTTCTTTCATTATATCGCAGTGCCACGCCAAACTGCGGGCGAGACGCCTTCACTTATCAAATGGACCCTGGCAGTGTCTTACAGGATAACGCAGAGAGAAACATCCGACTCGCGGACCGCGCGGTGACACCGCGGCCTCCGCCGCCGCTCTGCCCCCG
>WEIV01002329.1:0-40110 GCA_013390005.1 Calyptomena viridis
TTACCAACTTTAGCTACAAAACAGTCATTTAAGGCAAATGCCTGGGCTTTTATTAGTTTAGAAACAAATTCCAAAGGCAACCTGGGGGGGTTTTACTGTCCTGACACAGGGTACAGTTCTCTGAGTTTAACACCCAGGCCAGGGGGGGAAAGACAAAGGGTGACAAAGCAGTGCTCAAGGGTCCCAGCTGTAATTCCTTCAAGGAAAGGCCACGAGTTGGACGAGACCACCCAAGTAATATTAACATCTTACAGATCAAAATAACCACAAGCACAGAGATGATCTGAGTTCAGGTGGACAAGGATCATCAAGTCCAGCTCCTGGCCCTGCACTGGATGACCCCAAAAATGCCACCAAGTGCCTGAGAGTGGCACTTCCCAGTTATCCTTTCATGTGATTGCAGCCCAACATGGGACTGATTTCAATCACATCAGATTAAGTTCCTGGGTAAATTTACACAGATGTTCTTTGCAGGCCACATCAGCTTCAAGAAAGGCTGAATATGGGAACAACTCACAGTGTTTACTTTGTAAAAAAGCAACAGAAGTTGTGAAGTTGTATTTTGATACATACAAGCGTGGTGGAAACAAGTGTCATCTTATGAAGCTCCTAAAAATTAGGCAGAAATGTATGACATGAAAGACCTGTATAACTGTGCCAGCCCTGAGGGATAAAAGCAAACAAAATAAAATTAGAACTGAAGCTCAGATTGAACATGAAGGGTCTGGAGAGTCAGTCCTGTGAGGAGTCATGAGGGAGCTGGGGGGGCTCAGCCNAGTATTAGAAAGGAGCTGGAGGAAACCTCCACAGCCCCTAAAGCAGACAGCTCTGCACAGGACACGAGGAACACGTTCTCCTGTGTGTGCCCAGACAAGCTCAGTGTTCTATAAAACAACTCCTGTGAATCTGAGGTGTGGGGGGAAGGACACCTCCTTCCTTTCAGAGCCCTCTTGCTCATTTTTAAGCTTGTTTTTTAATAGAACAGAGCACATATAAAATTCCATATCACAGCCCTGTTCCATGTTCTTCATTCCCACCCGAGAGCTCAAAAGTTCATTTCAACCATGTTTGACATGTGAGCCAAAATCCTCCCCCATCAGTTCCAAGAGCTGAACTCCTCCAGGCTTGGTGAAAATACAGCAGCACTCCAGAGAACAGGAATCCCAGACATCCCAGCAGGATCCTGTCCCACAAACCAGGAAGATCCACACCCCCCCCCACCAGACTCACCAGGGGCTGCAAGAGCCTCAGAGCTTGTAGGACCCACCTTTAAAGGGACTTCACTTCAGTGCTCCCTGTGCACAGAAAGTTACCAGTTTCCAACTCTTTTCAGGATTTGTCTGACACTGCTGTGTCCTGGCATTCCTGGGATAACCCACAGGTTACTCAGGCTCTGCAGGGTCACTGCCAGTGGCACTCAGAACATCCTGACCACTTATTTCATGCTGATTTCCCACTCTGGAAACAATGTCCACACATTTACCTTTCAAGGAATAAATGAATCACTCTCCCCCAGCAGCAAAAATCCAGAGATACAATTTCTTACAACAATTAATGGAAAAAAAAACACATACAACTTACCAGGAATTGGGAGCTAGAGATTCTACAGACCTTGCTATGGCTGCTCCATATTTTTTAGAGGAATTGCACAGAGTAAGTGTAAGAACAGGTTTCATATCTGAACTACTGACACAGGCTGACACTGATGGGTGGCACCTGGAATTCTCTTCAACTCCCTGACAGAAGAGGCTCTGAGGAACTGAAGGGAGGAATCATGGCTGGACAATACAATAAAAATCCACGAGTGCTTTTTGCTCTTAAGTCAGCAACAAGACCAGACAAACCAGATCACCCATCTAAGCAGTTGAGTTCCTAGTTACGATTAAAGAAACTCAGAATTCAAGATCTCATCAACTAAAATACCTCTGTAGTATTATTTTCTGCACCTCTGGGGTTTGTATGAAAAAGGATTAAGACCAGAACTTGCAGAGATACAACTGTTGTGACAACTCAGTTCCAACTTACACACAAACTGTTCCTTGGGATACACGAGGCCAACTACTTTTCCATGGAACAACACTGGCATCCAGTGGCCAATTCAATTAATCACAGAAGGGGATGACTTCACTGCCCTGCTGCCCTTCTTTGGGCTGGGAAGGCCACTTTATTTATTCATATTTATTTCTAATGTGGAGGCTGCAGAGTGCAGAGCCCTGAGCAGAGCAACGGGTTACCTGGTAATGCAGTGATGAAGTCCCGTTGTAACATGGGCTTCAAGTAAGAGTTAATATGTCCATGCTGATAGTGACACATTCGTGAAATAAGGTGTTCCACAAACTCAACTTGATCTGATTCAGACCACTGGTCAAAGTATTTTATACACAAGTCTTTTTCCTTTTCGTAGTTTCCTTCTGATGGTCTTTTTCTTGAGACAATCACGGATGAAGTTCCATTACTTATCTGGGGGGAGAAAAGGAGTATCAGTATTCAATATAAACAATAGGAAGAGCTTTGTAAGAGCTCTCTCAAGGAACAACATGTAAGGAGATGCAAAGAAATAATCAAATCTGATGTTCAAACTCCATTCTTCAAGGCCTGAGTTATGCCAGATAAATTCCATCTTTCACACATAAAAGATGAATGAAAGGACTTTACTCCTAAGTTACTTCTTAGTCTTGAATTCCCTTACACCTCTTCCCATTCAAACAGCAAGCAACTCAGTTCTTTTTAGCACTGACTTTCCCAGATTAAGCCAGAGGTTTTTGCAGCACTTTGCAGTTGCCTGCACAATGTTTTACTCAGGTTCCAGCAGTTAACTCAAGAACACACCAAAACTGGATATTAATACTCTAATTAACACAAGAATTTGAGCCCCTCACGTCCGTGTTGAACTGTTTGTCCATGAGTGAAAACTGGGAATTACAAGACATCCAGGGCTTGGTTTGTTTTTGAAAACCAGCTCGTGCCAATGTTGGGCACATCCACACAAATACCTCATTAAAATCTGGGAGCTGGAGCTACAAGTGAGGATGCTCCAGGAACACCATCCCAGGAGCTACTGCTAATTAGGGAGCAGAACCTAAGCTGCTGCCAGGCTGCTCTGAGCCCTCCAGGAGAACTCAAGGACTGCTGGGGAGCAATTGTCACTCCCTGAAATAGTCCCAACTGGTTCCAAGTCCTTGCCATGCTGAATTTCTCCTTTTAAACAAGTCACATGCTCAGAAATGCAGTTGAACTTTATTCCCAAGAATCCTTTGATGTACAATTGTCCTTCCAAGGGCAGCACCAACCACAGAATCTGAGAATCAGTGATTTCTCAAGGATTATTGAATGGTGTCATCCTTCACTTGAAGGCTGGGCTAATTTTAGGATGATCCAGTGAATTATGTCCAAGGATGATTATGCAGACACAAGATTTGGATGTTTCTCAAAAGCAGAACACACAAAATCATGGCAATTCTCTTTCTGCACAAATGTTAGTCCTACCTGCCACAGGGTATTCTTCTTTGGAGACTCATCTTCATTCTGATCCTCCATTACTGATGTGTTCTGGAAAAAAAGAAGAAATATCACTTTAATTTTTTATTCTGTGACAATTCCTTGCTCTACAAGCGTTATGAAAAAGCAAATCAATTGAATTGATAAAATTCATTTTCCCAGTGAACAGAATTATCAAAGACTTCTGGCCACAAAACCTGAGTATTATAAATAAATTCTCCTTTTAACTGACATGTTTATCAATTCCATTTACTGTAAAGATAACTCCCCAACCCCGCTTCAATTTCCTCTGACAGGTTTTCATGCAGCCTTTCAACGCTTTTCTCACTGGGAAATAAATTCACTTTCATCCTACTCAAGCCAAAGCAATTAAACCTGTCAAAGTATTCAACCAGCACTTTCTGCCAAAGTTAAATTGCATACAGCTAGGCAAAAAAAAAAGAAAAAATCACTATACACTATTACATGCAACAGAATGTGGGTTTTTCCCAGCTCTAGCTTACAAGGAACAGGGATTGTTCTCTGCAGAACACCTTTCACTGCCACAGTCTGTGCCCAGAACCCTTGGCAGTGCCCACCTTCCCTGCCCAGTGCTCCCCCCACAGCAGAGCTGCTCCTCCCTCCTGTTCTCTACAAACCTGCAAAGGTTTCTTTGAGCTCACCCTAGTTTGCCAAGACCTTTCCCTCCTCTCTCCCCTTATTCTCTCCTGCTTCCCTTTGCTGTCCCTTCCCTCCTGCCAGCCCAGGGGTTCCCTGCCAGCCTGAGCCCCTGCCCTGGTGCCCAGGACACACCAGCTGATGGGCACAGGCTCCCAGCCCCACAAACTGGGGGTCCTCAAACACTGGATTCAGCTCAGCCTCCTCCCCCCTGCAGCTGTTTTCTCACAAAGAGGAACAAGTGAAACACATGATGGAATAAGTCACACAATTCCTTCACTCTTGTCACCACGGATTATGGATTAACCCCTTAATGGCTACATCCACCCCTACTCAAAACACAATTCTCCTCTTTCTTCCATAAGGAAAATCAGAAAACCAAAATCAGAAAACGTGGAAAAATGGCCAGTATCACCTGTACAGCAAAGCCTTCCTGCTTTGGCTCAAGTTTCCCTGGAACCCTCTTCTGCCTTGGAGCCAGGAATGGGAAAACAGGTGTCAACATGGACTTAAGATGACATAAAACTGGGGCCACAGGGAGATGGAAAGAGTCAGGTCTCCCCAGCTATGACACATGTGACAATGACAAACACAAGCCCAGCAAAGGGTTACAGGGGAATCCAGAAAGGGATAAAGGCAGTAAAGGCTTTGGGTGACTCCACAAATACATGTATTTTAGCGTGTCTGGATACACACAGAACAGTGGGGAGTGAAACACAGTTTTCAAAGTCTCTTGAGGGCCATCCCTGTTATTCCAAGCTACACCCTGCTCCCACATGCAGCCCTCCCTCCGGGGTACAAATCAGCCACACACTCACTGGGACCCAACCAAAGCAAACATGCCACCAGGGAGTTATGCTGGGTTTCTTTGCTTTGATTTCCATACGAATGTGTAGAAATAATCACTACAGTGATATGCTGTTAACGGTGTTTCCAATTAGTATGTCCTTAAATGACTGGGAACACCTCATCTCCTTTGGCAGCTGAAGCCTAAAGAAATGCCTGGATCCTGTGAGCAAGGAACAGGGAATATCACACAGGGGTGGCCTGGGGCAGGGACTTCAGCACAAATCCCACATTTTACCAACTTAGGCCCAGCCTAACTTTCCTTTGGCAGGTCACAGGGAGACTCTGCCATTGCAGTTCTCCCTTTCTCAGGAGACATCTCAGATCACTGTCATTTCCCTGGGATGGAGGAGAAGAACTGCCTCCTAAGCATGATGTCTTATTTTAGGTTCATACAATGAAACTGGAGCAGAGCTGCTCTGTAATGCAGTGTGAAGGACGCAAAGTGATCCCAAAATGATGGGAATTCCACTCTGGGCAGATGGCAGAGTGAGTGTTCCTCTGTGCTGTGCACCTACTCAATTCCACTGAGCCTGAGCTGCTGCCCAGGGAAAAAAAACTGGGCAGCAGGATTTGGGGAGATGCTACATCCTTGGATGTCATCAAATCCCAGAGTCACTGAGGTTGGAAAAGCCCTCCCAGCCCATGGAGTCCAAGCTGTGCCCCATCCCCACCTTGTCCCCCAGCCCAGAGCACTGAGGGACACGGCCAGTCCTTCCTTGGACACCCCCAGGGATGGGCACTGCAACCCTCCCTGGGCAGCCCCTGCCAAGGCCTCACCCCCCTTTCCAGGGAGAAATTCCTCCTCCTGTCCAACCTGAGCCTCCCCTGGCCCAGCCTGGGGCCGTTCCCTCTCCTCCTGGCCCTTGTTCCCTGGGAGCAGAGCCCGACCCCCCCCGGCTCCCCCCTCCTGCCAGGGATTGCAGAGAATTCCAGGTGCCCCCTGAGCCTCCTTTTCTCCAGGCTGAGCCCCCCCAGCTCCCTCAGCTGCTCCTGGGGCTCCAGCCCCTTCCCAGCTCCGTTCCCTTCCCTGGACACGCTCCAGCCCCTCAATGTCTCTGTGGCCGTGAGGGCCCAGAACTGGACACAGCCCTGCAGGGTCCCCAGCAGTGCCAGCACAGGGACAGTCCCTGCCCTGGGCCTGGGACACACCAGGGCTGGCACAGCCCCGGGGCCATTGGCCTCTTGCCCCCCTGGGCACCCCTGGGCTCGTGTCCAGCCGCTGTCACCAGCCCCCCCAGGGCCTTTCCCAACGGGCACTTTCCAGACACTCTGCCCCAGCCTGGAGCTGCAGGGGGTTGTTGGGACACAAGGACAAGACCTGGCATTTGGCCTTGTTGTCCCTCACACCATTTCCTGGGCCCATGGATCCAGCCTGTCCAGATCCCTCTGCAGAGCCCTCCTGCCCTCCAGCACATCAACACTCCTGCTCAAGTTGGTGCTGTCTGTGAGCTCCCTGAGGGTGCTCTCAATCCCCTCATCCAGCTCAGCAATAAACACATTAAACAGGACCAGCCCCAAAACTGAGTCTCGGGAACCCCTGCAGTGATCAGACACCAACTGGATGTAGCCCCATTCCCCACCCTGTCCATGGACACAGGAGAAGGAGGAGGAGAAGAACTGCATCTTTCCTGCCTCTCTCCACTTGCCCCTGTTCCTTCAGAGCAGCAGAGCACAGCCCTGCCTGACATCCACAAAAGGGTGACCTGGCACAGGCACTGTTGCTGCCAACAGGTACTTCCACATCCTCTCAACATCTGAGCCCTGAATGTGAGGGCAGATGACACAGACTGATTTTCAGGCTGGAAACTTCCCACTGAACTTAGCTATTTCACCAGGAAGCAGCAGCTGCATTAATGTAATGGTATCTACTACCACAGTGTCTTGTGTTTTCTCTTTTCTCACCCTAAACTCACTCCACATTTTCTTACCATATTTCAGAGCTTTTAAATCCTTCATCCTTTCCTTTTCCACTCCCAAATACATAGTTTGTTTTCCCTATTCTATCTTCTCTTCCTAATAAATTTACTCTGTTTCTGTCTTTAACACTGAATTTTGGAGTCATTCCCTAGGTCACAAACATCCTAACTCAGGCTACAATCTGTCTCTCCAGCACCTCAGCCTAACTGAAGGCTAGGAGATGACAGGGTGGATCCCACCCCGTTGTCTGGAAGAAGCAATTAGACAACTCTAATCTGTCCCATCCATTCCCAGCACTTGGCAGAAGAAGAATTTCAGAATTCCTCAGAGCTGCTGTCACCAGTCCCTGCTCCTGAAGGCCTCCAGCTCTTGTGCAAGAACAAAGATAGGCATCTACAAGTTCAACTCTTCCCTTCCCTCAACCTTGTTCACCCCACCCACCTTTGACATAAAGCTGCCTCTGCTGCTTTCCCAAGTGGCTTTCAAGTGGCATCAACATGGAATTCTCCCCATTTCCCTGCAGTTCTGCAGCTGAACAGCACCAAGAGCTGATGCCATCAATGACACCAGATTCCAGTGCAACACTGACATTCCCAGTAGTGATCTGTGACCCCCATCAGAGCCTTGCAGCTTCCCACAGTCAATACTGTCAATTCATCTTGTTTGGAGGTTCTTTTTTTCCAGAGATTCTTGTTAAGTTGCTCACAGCTCTTGCAAAAGGAGAATGATTATTTCCCAGCAGCTGTCATTCCTTAATTAGTCAGCCTGGAGTGAGTGCTCTGCATCCCTGCTGGGAATGGCAGCCAGGAGATAACAATGGGCCCAAGCAGGGATGTTTTGCTGTTGCCTTACAGTTGGTAAAACCCAACTGAACCCAGTTACTCCCAGAAAAGCCTCAGTCTTTATCTTCACTGACAGTAACCAGCAATGGCAGCAAAGTTTACACACTGCTTGGAAGTTTAGAAGCTCTTTTCCTGAAGATTTGCATGCCATATTCCTTGCTTTGTCCCAGAGTAACTTCAGGCTTGCTTTAGTCCTTCTGCTCCACAATACCTCAGGTCTTTGGGATTTCCATGAGATGCAGATGAAGATGGCAAACAACTTCAGGAATTACTGGGGGACAAAAAGGCACTGCCAAACCTAATTACATCAGCCTTGTTCCCTTTGGAGATTACAAAAAGCTTCCAAGATAGAAACAACTGTGAATGACCCCCAAAGGCAAAACATGTGTAGGTGTTATAAAACTCTGTAAACCAGAGTCTCAATTCAGATCCCTGGATACCTGGTTGCAACTGTGTCTGTAGGACATGAGGTGCAAAAGCAGGGATGTTTTCCTGCAGGGCTCCCCTCTCTCAGCAGGGACAAGGAAAACTGCACCTTTTCTAGCACAAATCCATCCAACCTGCCCAGGCTAATCCAGATTTCCTCCAGATTGCTGCTGGCCACGGGAGGTAACGCCTGCTCTGCACCCAGGGAGTGCCTTGAGTCACTTCTTGACTCAGAGGAGGAACAGCTTTGTTCTCTAACCCACTTCCAGTTCCAGTATCGAGAGAGCAATTACAGGAGTGATAGCAGGAAATCCTGGGAACTGGGACAGAAACACAAGGTACAGGAGCAGCACCAGCAGGGCAGACAACACTGCTGAGCTTCTCTGATGAGACACTTTTCCCTAACAAAGGAGGGACTCTCAGCACTCAGAGGATGGATGGACAAAACCATACAATAACTGTGTTACCTTGAAGAAAAACAGTCTTGTATTTTGGCTTTAATGAAAGGGAAAGTGATAGAAAACAAGAATTTGTATTTTCCACTATCCTTGAGGCCACACCAGGAATTCAGATCTTGGTTAAAGATCAAGCAGATTCTTCCAAAATCTAACTTTTCACAAGATTCTCACTCTCTGGAAAATCACTAGGGAATTTCAGCTAAAGTTATAAAATAACCAAAAGAGTTCAGCTAAGCAGGCTCTGATCTCCTTTAACAAATCACATCTACTTCTGACTGAAGAAACAACAAAAAAGAACTAATACATACTTGGATACCTTGAAGTCAAACAGAGCAGGGTGAGTAGACACAGTGGAGCTTCCAACACCTCCTGAGCCCAGCTCTGCCCACAGAGGGACTGCTGCAGGCCCCAGTCCCACATTCCCAGGGACAGGAATCCACCAGCCATGTGACAGCTGGAGCACAGCAGGAAGGGAAAGCTGGGCCATCTGCACCATCTGAAAGTGCTGAGCAGTGTTGCCATGGCCTCCTGCTTTAGTGTGGCCAGGAACTCCAAAGCTTTAGAGCATTTCAGAGTGAGGACAAGCCCCTCCTTTGGGAGCAAGGACAACATCTGCTAATTCAGGAAGCTGTTAAACAATGTTTGTAACAACATCTTCATACTTGATCAGGGGTAGAACAGGATTTGCCTCTTTTAACTATGTACACTTAATACTGCACTGGATGTGAACTGACCCATCTCCCAGCAAGGACCAAATCCCTGACTTATGACCCTCCCCAAAGTCTGTCTGCAAAGAAATGCAAAAATACCGCAGTTTCCAAAGGCCAGGTCAGGGAGAGGTGGTCACTGACCAGCTGTGTTATCCTCAGCTCTGCAAAGACTCATCACCACAAAAAATAGCCTTGGAAGCAACAGCCACGGGCTACACGTGGATATAAGACATCAAAGATTCATGTATAAGCACAAAAAAGTATGGACATTATACAAATCTGGTCAACAGAGAGGTTGGGTTTCACAGAGATATAACACACCTTCAGCTACAGGTTTAACCTCACTCAGGTGGCCTATGGAAAAGGGTTCCTTGCAATAGTTCTCCATCAATTATGTAGCATTTTTAACATAGTGAGATAACCATGTCTCAGCTTCATTAAAAAAAAATATTCCCCTGAGAAAAGCAAAAAATAGAGCCCATAGTCAAATGATTTTCCAAATAGAGAGTTTCTGAAAATATCTTATGGTAGATGAATTCAATCCACTGTCCACAGCACTTGGAAAACAAAGCTCTGAGGTTCATCAAGTTAAACTTGATTCAGTTTTCAGCAGTCCTGTGAGGAGCAGAGAGCTGGACTTGACCATCCTTATGGATCCCTTCCAACCTGAGATATCATATGATCCACAGAATCCCAGATGGGTCAGGCTGGGAGGGCCCACAGTGGGTCACCCAGTCCCACCTCCTGCTCCAGCAGGGCCATCCCCCAGCACAGGGCACAGAGTGTGTCCAGGTGGCTCTGGAATATCCCCAGGCAGGGAGACTCCAGCCCCTCTCTGTCCAACCTGCTCAGGGCTGGGTCACTGCCCAGCCAACAAGTTCTTCCTCCCGTCCAGCTGGAACTTGCTGGGCATCAGTTGCTGCCCGTTCCTCTGGTGCCATTGCTGGGCCCCCCCGAGCAGAGCCTGCTCCATCCTGGGCCCCCTCCCTGCCCCCCCTGACCCCCAGGCATGGGGGCCCCTCTCAGGGGCTCCTCTGGAGGCTCAACAGCCCCAGCTCCCTCAGCCTTTCCTGGGCACAGAGATGCTCCAGCCCTTGGGCATCTCCGCAGCCTCCGCTGGCCCCGCTCCAGGAGCTCCATGGCCCTGCTGTGCTGAGGAGCCCAGAGCTGCCCCCAGCCCTGCACATGTGCCTCCCCAGGGCTGAGCAGAGGGGCAGCATCCCCTCCCTGACCTGCTGCAAATGCTCCTCCTGATGCTCCCAGGACCCCATTGGCCTCCTTGGCCCCAGGACACTCTGCTGGGCAGGGACAGCTCATGGCCCCCCAAACATGAAAGTTACCTCTGCTGACCATGGACTTGTCTATATTTGCCATCTGTATTAGTAACTGCTTGTTTCAGCTTAAACTAAACTATTTCTGTAAGCACAGTGATCTGCACAAATTCAGCTGAACACTCCATTTCTTACCTAGCTCGCTGTTCTCCCAGTTGCCAGGTTTTTATTTTAGTGCAGCTATTGCTGGAAGTTCAAACAAAAATATACTTCAAACACTAAAAGAGTCTACCAAGAGCCAACAGCTGAAGGCAAAATTAGAATAAAATCCCTCACACTGAAAATAAGGCTTCAATTTTTCCTTGGCCTCTGACTAACCACCAAAAAGTTCACAGGAAGACAAGCAGAATTCAGCACCAGCACAGTTCCCCAGTTTGTGCTTCAAGCTGCTACAAACACTGTAGTTTCACCACCAGTTGTAGATGGGAAGTTTTAAAAAGATACCTAATATTTTTATATACCTTATTTGACCCCTCTCAAGGGTCTATTTTTTAGCAAGTTTTGGCCAGAGCAATAAATTCCCCAAAACCAACAGTTGCCTCCTCCTGCCTCTGCTCAGAGAAAGAAAATCTCATGCCATTCTACACCTAATGTTGCAGGCCAGTTGTTTTTGCAGGTTCCAAAGACTACAGGCAGTCACTAAACAGAATCACCTCTGCTTCCACAACTGCAATTAGTACCATTATTGGAAATTTAGAAACAGTGTCAGACCCGCCTTCAACTTCTTACAAAATTAACGTGCTGACCTTCTGTAGATACAAAACTGAATCTCTGAGAATTCAGTGTGTCTGACTGCACGTGAGCTGATCACAGACTGGTTTGGGTTGGAAGGACCTTAAAACCCATCTTATTCCACTCCATGGGCAGGGACACCTCCCACTATCCCAGGTGGCTCCAACCTGGCCTTGGACACTTCCAGGGATGGGGCAGCCACAGCTTCTTGGGGCAACCTGTGCCAGGGCCTCCCCACCCTCACAGGGAAGGATTTCCTCCCAATAGCCCATCTATCCCTGCCCTCTGGCAGTGGGAACCCATTCCCTGTGTCCTGGCACTCCAGGCCCTTGGAAATAGTCTCTCTCCATCTTTCCTGTAGCTCCTCCAGCTCCTGGAAGGCCACAATCAGGTCACCCCAAAGCTTCTCCTCTCCAGGCTGAACAATCCCAGCTCTCCCAGCAGAGCTGCTCCATCCCTCTGAGCACCTTGGCCCTCAGGGCACTGTGGGCTCTGTCAACAGCTACCTCATACAACTTGTTTGTAAAATGAAATTATACATTAAATACTCAGCAGTTCAGGATTACTTTTCTGATCCAACTCCATGGAACACTAAGCAAGGACTCCAACTCCAGCATGGAGCTTTTGGTGATGGCACATCCTTCCAAGGGCACTGTGTGCCCAGCCTGAGCCTGGCAGGGCAGGAATTTAACCCACAGCCCAGGCTGATGGAGAACTGGAACAGCAAACCCAATCTGCTGGTTTTTAGAGCTTCTGAGAGAATGTAATGCACCTTCTCATCAGTACTGACACCAAAAACTGATTAAACTAACAATTTAGGTTGCAATAAGAAACACATTCTACTTGTGCCCAAGCTGGCAGCTATTTCCCAGCACGCCTCAATTTTCAATGAGCAAGCAGATGTCACCAAAAATAATAATTATTGCAATCCCAAGAGACATCCAGGGATGGGTTTTTTGGTTTGGTTTTGCTGGGTTTGGGTTTTAAATATGCAATAGCTTATTAGTTCTTAAGGGCAGGTTCACCTCACCAGGTACTGCAGGAACACCTAAGAACACATTCCTTGTGTAACTGTTTCCAAGACACCCTAAACTCGAATTTTCGAGTGTCTGGAGTAAAGTCAGTAATCAAAGGCTGCCTGTATCCATCCTATAAAAATATGTTGTATTTCCAAGGACAATGAGTACTGAATTGTGTAATTGTAGCAGTTGGATGACTCATCCCTGCACCACTCCGGGTACCAAAGCACAACCTGCACACACCACCAACTTACTCAGCTGAACAGAAACACACTGAGCCCAAGAGGGACAGAAACCAGGGTCTGCCCCTCCAGACCCAAAGCCCCAGTGCTGCACACTCAGCTGTACTGGCAGAAAGGGCAAAACCAGTTTGCAGCTGAGCCAGGCCAGGTGTGGGGCTCTGACCACACAGTGCCCACAGCTGGAGGGGAAAGGCTGCATCAATAAAATACAATAATAATCACCACAATACTCTCTTAGCTTGTGAAAGAGCATCCAACAAGTCTCCCTGCAAACTTCACCTGAGGCTCATATTTTACTAAGCTGAAAATGGCTTTATTCCCCAGCTTTAGTCCCACCTTCACTTCCAAGTGGCTTTGAGCTGTGTGTGCTCCTGCCTTCCAGCCCTCCCTGGCACACACTGGCATGTGCAGGACACCAGCAATCCCCCTTCCTGCCCACAGCAGGAAAATCTCAATACTCCAATGGTTTATCAAAGCAGTCAAGCCTATCACTGAAAGCAGTGCAAACACTGCAGTCACTTCCCTAAAACATTTCTCAATTCACTTGCACAGCTCTAGAGGACAAATACCTCAAAAGAGAAAACCTTGCTCCCTGCAAATAACAATTTTAACAGCAAAATGTTTCAATCAGAAATAGGGCCCTGACAATCTGGCTGTAGGGAGGCACACAGACAATGGGAGCAAGGTACTGGTTTACTCTTTTATTTTTAGGGGTTTTTTAATTAAGAGAAGTTACCTCAAGTTCTCAGCTGCAATTATTATTATAGGGTTTGCACTAATGGTTCATCTATTTTCCATATAAACCTATTCAGGTAGAACCTATTTGCATTTTTAATTTTAATTTTAATCCATCCCAAAGTAAACCAGTTTTTCCTCTGTATTTTAAGACTTGAGGAAAACTTCAAACCATGTTACTTAGTGAACTCACTGAAACTCCTGAAGGAAATGCAGAGCTCTGACTGTGACACCAAGGACACTTGTCCCATGCTCTTGTTCAGAACATTTGCATTTACAACTATACCAAAAGCTGCCCTAAAACACTGGATTTTGTGAGGCAGTCAGGAGGATTAGACATTTCACAGAGTATCTCACACTTTTTTGGGGGGTTGGTATAATAGAAACAATAAGTGGTATTTACTACCTGTCTCACTGCCTATTAAAGAGCCCCTTTAGCTTTTATTTCCTGTATTAAAAAAACATCCACAACTGAAAATTTGAGGGGAAAACAGTGACTCAAGATTATTATCACGTTTCTTCCTTTCAGAGCAGATGCAAAGAAACCTCTTCAGACCTCTCATCATTTATAGGACTTGTACAAGGAAAACAAACTCTATAAAAAGTTGCATTTCACTGCTGACAGCAGCATCTCACTGCCAGGGCTGCAGGAGCTGCCAAGGCATTTAGAGCCAACTGCTGCCCCCCTACAACACATCAAGTCACATTCCACAGCCCTGAACCTGCTCCTCACACCTCCCACAGCCCCAGCAACTCCCATGGAGCAGCCCCTCCAAAAGGGTGGGTGCTGTGGGGACACCCCAAATCAGGGCCAAGGCAAAATTCAGATTACAACAGCTCCAGGTAGGACATTTTTCTCTGCACCAGGTTCATGGGTAATAACAATAAGTGTGAACAGGATCCCAGATTAAAGGGAGGATAAGAAACATCTCAGGAGCAAATTTTAGGCTAAGCTGGTAATTAGCTGGCTTCAGATTCACCAGAAATAAATTAGCCTCCATTAAGATTAACTACACTCTGCAATAGGCTGCCTGGTGCAAAGTTCCAATACTTGAAGATTCCCAGGGGGAATTTAGGTTCAGCTCTGTGCTGCTGGTTCCATGTGGCACCAGGTCCCCAGTGACACAGGAGGGGCCAAAGGGGTCACACCCAGCCCTGCAGCCAGGGACACACTGCACACATTGCTCCAAAACATGAGCAATCCTCTCCTCACATCCACTGCTGGCATTCCTGAGGCCTAGAAATCCCCTGCAAGTGTCCAAGGCCAGGCTGGACAGGGCTTGGAGCCACCTGGGATAGTGGGAGGTGTCCCTGCCCATGGCAGGGGTGGGATGGGATGAGCTTTAATGCCCCTTCCAACCCAAACCACTCCAGGATTCCATGGAAAGCCCTTTAACTCTCAAACAAAACACAGAACCAAAGGAAAGGAGCAGTGGACACGGATTTCCAGCCTGAGAAAAGTGGCTGAGCAACAAACACCACATAGCAAAGCACATATAAATGAAGATAATTTAAAAATAAGCAACTCCAAACAACTCCAAACCCACAGCCCCAAATTCACTGGCAGTAAATACTCAAACAGCAGGGCTGGAGAACCAAAAGAACACATAAGCTTCAATTAAACACTCAGTAATTTCCTCCAGCCTGGCTCTGCATGTTCTCTCATTTTTGTAAGACCAGATTCTGGCACTTCTTCCTCTCCATCCCTTCCTGTTTTCCCTGGGCACCAGGACTACACCAGGATTTATTCTCATTCTTTGGGTTCTGCTCTTCCTCAAGGATCAGTAGATTTTAAAGAGACTTATATACAAACTTTTACTGTAAAAGTTACAGAAAGGTGACTCAAAACCACTGAGGAGTCTAAAATCCTAAAGCTGCAGTGACCCTCAATTATTCATCTGCTGCAAAATAGGTGTTTGCACGCAAAAGAAATACAGAAAAAGTATTCACCCAACGAAATATTCACTAAAACTAAAGCCCAGAACCAGGTTGCTGCTCCAAGGAGGAATCCTGTGCTGTTCTAAGTTCAGTTTTTCCCTCCAAAGATGGATGGCAGTGTATTCCAGATTTGGCAACTCAGGAAATTGTATCAATCCTTCCTAATTATTCAGGAAATTCTAATCACTCACTAATTGTCTGAAACACGAGCCTTTGTTCACACACAGTTTCAGTGTGTTTTTGGAAGTGCTGACATCCAAGGAACCCAAAACCTGGAGAAAACCTCCCTCCATAACCAGTTAAAGGAAAAAGCCTTCAGCAATGCAGGATGGAAAACAATCCCCCAGGCATTTTTTTTTTGCAGTAGCCACTGAGCCTTGCTTGGGGTGAGCCAGGTCCAGTTTTATTCACTCTTTTTTTTTAAATCACATTTCATTTTTTTGTATTTTCCATCAAATTTAAATTCTAACAGCCCTAATCCATTTACCACAATGACATTTATCATTTATCAGTTACAGCATGCAAAACATGCCAGAATATGTTTGCACTCACACTTTATGGTAGTTAGCAGCCTACTTATTAAAAAATAATACATAAAAAGTAAAATAGATGCAGCAAAAACCAGGTTAGAAGCATAGTCTGGATGACTCCTGAAACCTGGCTTAACAAAAACTGTGAGTGAACTTGGGGAATGTAAACACCATGTCAATTAAAAAAGCAAAGAGTTCATTTTCCCCAGCTGAGAGTTTTACCCACAGCAGTGCAGTGGCACAGACTGGACAGGTTGGACACAACTGATATTATTTCTCTGGGCCAACAAAGTCAACTCAAACTCCTCAAGTATCTGGAAAATCCACGTGGGAGCACTGGGAGCCCATCCTGCACCACCAGTGCCCTTCCCTAGGGGGGCTTTGCAAACAGGACTATTTTGCCATAGAAATATTATGGGAAGCAGTCAAAGGCTTTGGTTATAGTTCCTTCTTTGTGAACCACTTCCCCCAGATGTGACAGATGGGCACTGGTGACATTTGCCCAGCCCTGCTGCTCTGGTTGGAGCCACCTGGCCAACCCCTCCTCTGGGTTAGGTGGGTTCTGCCCCCATTTCAAAGGATCCCAAGGAACAAACCACTTGTGTGAACACTCACAAGCCACACAACAAGTCAGTGGATGTAAATCATGGAGGTACAGGGACACTTTGGAATGACCAGCCTGCTGAGAAGCCCAGGAGCTTGTCCAGGGAAAGGATAAGTGTCCTTTGGATCATGACTCACAGTGGGACCATTATATCACCAAACCCATTCCTGACACTGGAATGCACAGAGCTGCTGGATTCCCCCTGCCAGGGGTGTCTGCTGAGGAGTGCAAAGACCCTGCACAAATTCAGTTCAACCCTGGTGGGAAATATTTGATTGTATGTTTCTGTTTCCTTGAAAATTCTTCCGAGGAAAAGAGACCTGCAAGGAGAGGACTGGCACATCCACCCAGAACACACTGCCTTGGAATTCAGATTTCCCTCCCTCCCAGCACGAGCATGGCACTCTGAGAATGCAGGCAGAGAGCAAGGCACATTTCTTAGCACTTTTCTCCCCACTCTAACAGCATCAGAGAGCAAAAAAAAAAATGCTCTTTTCCAAAGGAGGTTGAGAAAGCAGGAACACGAGGCTGTGGCTGCCAACATCCCTGCACTCACACCCAGCCTTCTGCAGGAGCAGCTCCTGCCCACTGCTTGGGAAGTCTCTCCAGCTCAGTGGGACTGTGATAAGCTTTCTGAGGGACACAGATTTATGTCAGGATGCCACTCACTGTTGCAGCTCTGAGCAACGGGCTCCAGATCTGCTGAGACAAGGTCTAGTACCTTGTGGTGACACATGAATCCACCACAGAGAAATGTGCTTTCCCTTGCAGAGACAGATCCTTCCCAGGCTGAGAGAGGATAGACTGGGATTTCAGAGTGGAACAAGAGGGAAACAGGAGCAAAGGGCAGACTAGCAAGTCACCCAAAGGAATAAGGAGCAGGTTTCTAAGCTCACATTACCCTGTGTTCACAAGTCCCTCCTGCAGCAGCTCAGTGACGTATCTCAAGAGGGAGCAACAACCCACTTCCTCCTAATCTTGATCATAAAGATCAGTGATTAAGTAAATTACTAACTTTTGATTAGAAGAAAAGACAAAGATCAGGGAACTGCCCACCAGCCATGGCTGAAACAATCTGAAAAGCTCTTTAGAAGCTCTGAAAGGGGTCACTCTTCTGTTGGAGCCAGGCTGCAGTTTGGGGATGAAGTGTGTGATCTTTAGAGCTCTCTAAAAACCACTGAGAACAACCAAGTCCAAAAAAAGCACTGGTGTGTGTTAAGTTGTTTGTAGCAGCAAAACTCTCTCCCCAGGAGCAGAAAGGTGGGGGTTGGCAGCACTCAAGTGGTGCCACCTGAGGAGGTCACTGCAGGTGAGCCCAACGTGCCACGAGGGTTCCTGGGCTGCTCTCACCATGTGCTGAGCACAGGGCACCAGGAATACAGCTGGGATGGGCTGGGAAGAGCCACAGTCAGCTCCAAGTCACTGATGTACGTCATGTCTGAGGAAAACCAGGAACCAAAACTGCCAGATACTTCCTCCATTTGCTGGTCTTTGGCCACCAGGGACACAGTTGTGCCCTGAGCTGAGGAGAGCACGGAGCTCTGGCTCACAGCTCAGGCCTTGCTCCAAGGCTGGATTTCAGTCTAGTGAGTAACCACTCATTTCCACTTCAAACTAAACATTGGGAATTGTCCCAGGAAAGAGAAGGGGTCTCTTCCTGCCCCTGAGAACCAGTGAGTTTGCAATGACAGTCACAAAGCTGAGAGCACTGAGATACCCAAAGGATGACAGAGGTGTTTCTCATAGCCCTTCCCTGCACACAAGGAATCACACCTGGAAAACACAATCCCTGCATTTCCCACCTCCTCATCCCCCTGGTGTGTGGGCCCAGCACCAGCAGGACACTTCAGAGCTCTGAGACACTTCCCAAGTGCCACCCCCAGCTGGGGCACTCCAAGGAAAGCTGCTGGGATACAGCTCTGCTGGAGACAACAGGACAGCAAAAGGTATTACAAGAAACCTGAAATGCAATGTTACCCTTTGCAAAACACTTGCAGTAAATGCAACTACCACCAAAGTGAGCTGCCACATCAGCCCTCAGAATCTGTAACACCCACACAAAAAACTAAAAAAAAAAAAAAAAGGTATTACAAGAAACCTCTGAAAATAAGCCTCAAATTGCTATTAATTTTAATTGAGAGGAGACTCCAGCTTCAGCCAGAAGGAACAATACTGGAAAGCCCTGCTGTTACCAGAGGGAAAAGTGGCCATTTTTACCTCAGATCTCTGGGTTACCCAGGCCACTCCCTGCCCAAAGCAGCACCAGGCCAACCCTGAGCAGCTTTAATTGCTCCTGGCCTTGGTCTGACAGCTTTGTGTCTCTGAAAGGAGCCTGTTCAAAATAGAGGGACAAGCACAAATATTTCAGATATTGGAGAGAACAATCTGTTCCTTTAAAGAAAAGGAATCAAATACGTATTTCTTTTTTAATGGATCTGCTGGACTGTTTCCAAAAAAGAAATGGTAACAGTCCCACTGTTTTGAGGCAAAATAGCAGAAAATATGTCAAGGAGGTATTTGTAAATTATTTCAAACCTGAAAGAAGCAGCAAAGCAGTTGTCTGGTTCTGACAACTCACTGTAACAGCTGCAGAGAAGAACATTTCCAAAAGGATGGAGGCTCCAGAGGGACAGCCCAGTCCTCTTCTCCCATTTGGATTTCTTGCTCCAAAGGGAGGGGTTTGAGCAGAAATGCATCTCCTGCCCTCACTGGCATTTTAAGAACACTGCATCATGTCTGTGCCTGAATTTGTGCTGGGAAAAGAGGATGGTGAACTTTTCATGTTCAATTCTGAGCTTTCAAGTATAAATTTTTCCAACTACAGTTTCCATTGTTGTACTTCCTTCTGGTATCAGAATAGAAACATCAACCAACAGAAGCTCAAAATTACTAAAGAATAACAAATAGAAGCTGAAGCAAGTTAATTAGAAATTCTATCATCAATAAATAGAAGGACAGAAACTTCCAGAAGGAAGTTTGTGTTTAAACTGAAAGAAATTATGTTACACATTGGGAGGAAATTGTTCCCTGTGAGGGTGGGGAGGCCCTGGCACAGGGTGCCCAGAGAAGCTGTGGCTGCCCCATCCCTGGGAGTGTCCAAGGCCAGGTTGGAGCCACCTGGGATAGTGGGAGGTGTCCCTGCCCATGGCAGGGGGTGGAACTGGATGGGCTTTAAGGTCCCTTCCCACCCAAACCAGTCTGGTGCCTCAGCTCAGCTGTGGGAGCACTGAAATTCCTGACTGCTCCCCAAGAATTGCCTTTTCAGGGAATGCTAGTGACAGGAATAAATACCACATCTACTGCTCCAGAACTCCACTTGCCACTGGCAAATAGGTTCTTTTGAACAGTAATAAATTAGAAATTGGACAATTCAAATTAAGACCACGATTTTTTGAAGGCAGCTTACAGTTATGGAGAATAAACTGATACACTCCTGTCAATCTATAATGGAATCTGTAGATTAAGTCAATGTTGTGTTCCTACTGCTTGTCTATCACCAGGACACATGGAGGAAGAATTCCTGAGGTTGGAAAAGCCCTCCCAGCCCATGGAGTCCAAGCTGTGCCCCATCCCCACCTTGTCCCCAGCCCAGAGCACTGAGGGACACGGCCAGTCCTTCCTTGGACACCCCAGGGATGGGCACTGCATGGAAACAAAGACCAAGGAGAGCCCATGGAGCTGGACCCCCTGCTGGGCAGCAGCCAAGGATAAAGGACAGGTAAAGCCAAGGACACCATCACAAGCCTCTGGAGCACTGGGACAATGGCTGGGAGGAGCCAGGGGAAATTCAAGTCTGAAAAAGCCACTGTCTGAACTTTAAGGTCTGCCCTGGAGGAACAGGTCAGGATCTCCCACTGGATACTCGGGAAGAAGGAATTTTCTTGCTCCTGCAGTGAACCAACACCCTGTTAAACCCCCAAGCTCCACTCCCCATGTGAGAACATAAAAGCAAGGCACTACATGAAATTAAGCTGAAAATCTTAAGAATAAATGGAAAGGTGCAGAAAAGAACTTTTACTAAGAACCCCAAAGACCTTGGCAGGGTCTAAATACGCACGAAAAAACTAAGCAGAGTTTTAGAAGAGAGATAAAATTATCTTAAAAAAAAAAAGAAGCGAAGGAAAAGTGTAACTGGAAGAGGGAAGGAAGCTGGTGGGGCAGTATTTGGTTACCAGGTTAATTACACTCCATCTATCTAATAATTCATTTCCCAAGAACTATTTCATCACATCCTACATGATGCAATAACTCCAAGTGATGTCTGGGCTCTGATCTTCTGCTCCAATTGCCACTGACAGAGCTCAGAGCCCTGATGGGTCCCTGTGCCTGGCAGTGCTCTTGGAGCTATTGCCCAAATCACTGGGACAAAATCCATTCCAAAGCCTGCAATGCTCCACAAGGATGAAGTCATGGAAGGTGCTGGATCCATAGGGTTGCATCACACAACTGGTAACAAAACCAGTTTCTCTGAAGACCAAAACAGAGACCAGTATGGTTTTAACCTTGCAGTCAAATCTGTATCAGAGCAATGAAAACAGGAGCTATGGGAATCCAAGTGAGTTCATAATTGTGAGGTCCTTGGCACAAAAACATTATTATAGATAATTAAGGAGTTAAAAGTAAGGCCTGGGGATCTATAGCAGTTTCAAGTACTACAAACTGGAATTTAATAAATGCTTCTCAATGCAATAGTAACAAGTGATAAGGGTCAAGGATTTTATTTCCAAATAACACCAATTACACTGAAAGTCAGAATAGATGAGAGCAAACTTCAAGTACCACAAACAGGAACAAATATTTTGTTAATAAATTATCTGTATCTTCTCCATTCATTAACAGCTCACAGAACGCAGAAAGGAAATATTTCTCCAATAAACTACAGGAACTGTGAAGGTATTTGACTGCATGAGAAAAAGCCCAGAGCACAAAACCAGACTATTTGAGGAGAACTGGAACACCACCTCCAATCCATGGGTAGCACGGGTATTTATTTAATACAGCCCGATTTTAGGAGAGCCTTGTTGGCTTTCATGATTAACAACATCATGGAAAGGCAAGAGATAACCTGATCTCTGCTTGTTTCTTATACATGGGGGGCACATGACTCCTAAAGCCTAAATGTTTCAAAAAGCACCAAAATGGAATAAAAGCTTCCTGGAGAGGTTCTGCCAGGCTCCACATTTAAGAGTAGATGTTCTTCCCTTTCTGGCCTGTTCACTAATTACACAAACAGCACAGAGAGAACAGATACAACTCCCAGGTAACTTCTCTCCTCTACCTCCCTTCTTGCACATCCTATTAACCACCAGGACCCTCACTGAACATGTGCCACAGAACCAAGATCTCCTGGTATTTATCCCCCACCCAAGTGACATGTGGGCTTAAAGCTCAGGAAACAAGGAAGGGCAAGTCATGGTGCCAAAAATAAAGAATGGGGAAAAGCAGCTGGTGCCACTTTCATTTCCAAGTTCCCCTCAGCTGTCACCACGTCACACACCCAAAAGCAGAACTTTTTTCTTAAAGAAAAATAAATTGTCCACAGACACTTCCAAAAGATTCAAAACCTCTTCTGGTTGCTGTTCTACAAAACAAATCAGACCTTAAGAGAACGAAAAAACCTTCATTTTAGAATAGTATGTCATACTCATGGAATCTCTGGAGTTGGAAGGGACCCCCAAGGATCATCCAGTGCAAGTCCTGGCCCTGCACAGCCCCATCCCCAAGAGTCCCCCCTGTCCCCAGAGGATCATCCCAGCCCTCCTGGAGCTCTGGCAGCCTTGGGGCTGTGCCCACTGCCCTGGGGAGCCTGGGCAGTGCCCACCCACCCTGTGGGCAAAGAACCACCTGGTGCTGAGCTCCAACCTCCCCCTGCCCTGACACAACTCCAGCCATTCCCTGGCTCCTGGCCCTGGTCCCCCAGAGCAGAGCTGGAGCTCTGCCCTCAGTCTCCTCCATCTGAACACACCGAGTGCCCTCAGCCCCTCCATTTACACCAACAAATCACACTGTAGCCCCCAAGTGGCAAATCTCCCAAATATCTGCCTACTTAGGACATTTATCCCTCTTACTCCCTGCCCAACACATCAGGAGGCTGCAGGCAGAACAAAGCACAAACCCTGCAAAAGGCAGAGGGGCCAAAATGCTGCTGAAATCTCCTCAGTCCCTGCTCAAGTTCAACAGGCTGGACACACACAGTGGCTGCTTTGCACACACTGAGCTCCCCACAGCCTCAAAGCAATCCCACCTGCCTGGGCATTGTGGTTGCCCTGCAGTGATGTGCTTCATTCCTGAAATTTGTTAAACCTGTTAATATTACATGTTGGGGGAGTGTGGAATTCTGGAGCAGAAAGGCCTTACACAAATGAACTGGTACCTCAAGGTGGTTCCTATGAAAGGTGACAGATCTGTAACAATTCCAGCAAACAAGGCAGGTTTGAGAAATCTTTCCAAGTGACACATTGTGACCTAAGAGCTGCCTTAGCTCTGGGGTTTAACTGTATGACACCACATCTGTGTGGTAACAGGTTTCCAGACACATTCATGGACAAACTGGTTTGTATTTTATTCTGCAATCAATATTATCAACAGAAGTTTGTAATACACCATGTTCTGCATCAGTCCATCACCTCCCAGCCTGGGCTGAGCTTTCCCCTGTTCAATTCAGTTTACTGACCAGGTGGAGTTGATTTATAAGGAACCAGGGGCAGCCAAAGTTCTCAGACTCAGCACTAAGGAGTCCCAGTAATTCCCAAGCCAGGAAGCTCAGAGGCCCTGAGCTTGGTAAGGAGGCTTTTTGGAAGGCACTGTGTGGGGGTCCAGCATCCAGCCCTTCCCAGGGCTGTGGGCCAGGAAACCAAGATGTACCCTGCCCATTTTACAGACAGTGACAGAACTGCTCCTGTCCTGCAATGGTTCTCCAACTGGCAAACACAGGCTGAAACCACAACTTCCAAACTCAGGGAAGGAAGAGGTAAAACACTCTAGTCACTGTCAAGACCCTGGGAGAAAAAGAAATTCATAATTCCCACTGAAACAATTATTTTCCTTTTCCAGGGAGGGGGTCAATGCTAAGGATCAGGGAAAGGAGGCAGGAAGATCTTACATTAGAACCAGCTTCAAATACTCCCAAGACAGACCCCAAAGCTCAGTGCCTTTGTCCTGCCATGACCACAGGAATCTTGTACAACCATTCCCTGGCCATGAGAGAGTGTTAATTTCTGTAAAACTGAATTATCCTTCTGTGTGCTTGCCTTGGTCATGGATCTTGTCCTTTCTCTGAATACTATTTCCAAATTGGAAGTGTAAAGCATTCAAAGGGAAAAACATTTTTATTTTAACAGAAATTTTGAAGGAATTTCTAATTCCGAAACTGAAATTTGCTGGATCTCAAGTGGTCACATTTCAGAGGTGAGAGGAGAGGTGTTGAAATAATTGGTTACTCTCTAAGGTAAGAAATTCATGTTCTCCAGTGGCAGAACTCAAATGGAGTGACAAACAAAACTCCCTTGTTTGTTTTCATTCACAAAAACAATTTAAGTACTTATTTTGTACACATGAAAGACTGAGCCACTGACTACAGCCATTATGTTATAAAATATCCTAATGTAAAATAATCCTTGTGTTCTGCTAAAAAATGCTGAATGTAGATTCAGGAACACTTTAGGAAGTGCCACACAGTTACTCCACCTTTGGCATTTTCTTTCCCAGGTAAATCCCCTGGGAGTTCCAAATTGTTAACTGGTACCAAAAGTTCCCTTTTAATCATTTTCAATCCCTCCCAAACCAGAGAAGAAACACCAGCAATTCCCCATCCATAAATTATGCAGGCTCAGCTCCAACAGCTTACTAGAATAAAAACAACAGAGAATTTAGGATTTAGTGGTGTTCTAGGCAGAGTAACCCCCCATCCCTTGTTCTTCACTTCTTAAAAGTTAAAATACTAATCAACAGGACCAACCCAAGGACCCCAGGACTCCATGCTCACTGTTCTGCATCCAAACACGTGCACAGACTAATGTAAGGCCACACCCAGGATCCCACTGAGGAGCAAATAAAAAGCTTATCCTTTCTAAAGGAAATCACACAGTTCATTGCAATTTAAGAGAAATGGCAAAGCTCATCATGTTATTTTTGAAATTAAACGAGAAAGCAAAAGGTAGCAGGCAACATGCAGGACTAGGCTACTCATATCCCACCTCCAGAAACAGGCAATAAACCACCACCACCCCCCAGCACCTCCTGCACACAAAGCCCTTTAAGAGTCACTCCTCCAATGCAGTTAAGTAGAAGATTTCAGAAAAGGATGCACAACAAACATTTAGCAGACTTAACAATTTGATTAAACAGAGTCCTGGCAGTTTAACACAAGTTCAACAGCAAAACATTTACAACAAGAAAGAAGAAAGGCACCTGGAGACATCTGACACTGGGCATGCTCTGCAGGCATCTCAGTGCGCACATGCTCTCTACCAGGTTGGAGCAGCCTAGCCACAAAGACCTTGGCACAGAACACTGCAGGGTGACAAAAAGGAAGGAAGAGAAGAAGCAGTTAGATGCCACAACAAATCACTCAAGGCAGGCAACTCATTAGTCAGTTAACGTGGGTATTTATCTCTGTTAGTTCTACACTGGCACCAGGGGGGCGGCCAAGGGTGAAACAACCACTGAAGGTCCTGAGCAGCAAAGGAGTCACCCCTGTGTCCTACCCAGGACGTGCCACCCCTGTGTCCTGCCCAGGATGTGCCACCCCTGTGTCCTACCCAGGACATATCATCCCTCTGTCCTACCCAGGACATGCCACCCCTGTGTCCTGCCCAGGCCATGTCACCCCTGTGTCCTGCCCAGGCCATGGCACCCCTGTCCCCTGAGCTGCTGTCCCTCACTAAGCTCTTGGCTGTGGTGCCCAGCTGAAGGTTGGAAGGGAGTTGTGCCAGCTGGTCCCACACTGCTGCTGCCAAGGGAAGCTTTGCTCATCTGTCCTTCAGCACTGAAAACTTGAGCTGTTTTTTTTAGAGCATCTTTGGAGATCAATGCACATCAATAGTTCTGGATCAAAGCTGGACACCCACTGCTAAATGCTCTGTGCAGACAGGGCAGCAGCTGGACAGGAGAACACAAACATCACCCTGCATAAAAATCCTCAGGTTTTCTGGTCTTCCCTGTATTCCATAGGAACTTGTGCCACTCTCTGTATTCCTACCTGGATTCTTCCAGGGTCCCATCCATACACAAGTCCCCAGAGTGGACCCCAAAAAGGGCCACCCCCAGGTGTTCCCTTTGCAGCCCCTCTGGGGACAGAAGGGCAGGAGGTTCCCATGAGGGTGACAAGTCTTTAGAACTGACCTGGAGGAGCTTTGGGAATTAAGGGCTGGCACTCCCCACTGTCCCAGCTTTCTCCCACTCTTTGTGGTGCTTTATTCCAGCATTAAAGTCTGAGGTTCCTGTCTGTGTCCTGGGGCACTGACAACCAAAACGGGAGGATTTTTTACAGAGGAACAACACTGGCTAAATTCAAATTGCAACACCTAGTTCTGCTTAGATTAAACTGGGGGGAAACATTGGGATTATCAGTTGAAGGTCTCCTGAAGCCAGATTATCCCTGACTACATTTATTACTCACAGCACCCCCTGAGCCAGGAAGGACCAAGCCTAACTACCAGATTCCCTACTGCTGATGGGAGAAGTGAGGAAAAGTTTGGCAATCCTTTTTGTTTCTTTTCTGAAGCTGGAGAAATTTGATGCTCTATTATTTCCCAGTTCCTCTGAAGGACAGAATAGCAAATTCATCAAAGCTGGGGAAAAGAATTCCTCAACATCAAGGAACCCAACTCGAACACTTGGCACAGACTGAGCTTCCAATTTATTTACAACATAAAAACAGATCTTTGAAACAAAAACCCCACACAGGTCAAAGCTGGAAGTGGAGTAACTGGAGGTGAATCCTCAGGGAAAGCAGTTTGTGCCAGGAACAAGGAGGGAGAAGAGCCCAGAGCACCTGAAGGGGTTAAAAACCAGGTTTTTTTATTTCATGTCTTATGAATACAACAAAAGAAAACCTAGTATTTTCATCTCCATGCTAAGGAGAGAAATTAAAGCAAAACCAGGACAAGAATGCCCCTAAAAGCACCAAAACACCCTGAATTCTCTCTCCTCTTGTCCACAGGGAGGTGGTGATTCCATCTGGATATTCTGTGCTATGCACTGTCATGAGAGGCATGGCTGCATATATCTCATGTACAGGGTTAAACCACACATATTTGTGCTATACTGCATTATTCTTCCTTCAATAGCAAAATCAACCAGTTTTCTAGTATTAAAAGTTTCTCATTTAAAGTTTGGAGAAACGTGATTTTGAATTTAGCTATCAAGTAATTAATCCAGTACATCTGTAATTACTTTTCAGCAATTTACTTGGTCATGTCCTCACACAAACACCTGAAATTTAGTTCTCAGAGCTGTCCCAGGACAGTCAACAGTGACAACAGGGAAACCACCTTCATTTTGAGACACCAAAAAAAAAGGTTGTCATATTTTTAACAGATATGGGATATACTGTTCAAATCCACTGATAAGATACTGAAGAAACAGACCTTTAATAGGACTGTTGCCCCAAAACAAGAGTGTATAACTCAAGAAACTTCCTTTCCAGTCAGTTTCATTCTTTATTCCTATTCAGCACAATTGCTGTATGGTGTTTTCAGAACACTGACCCATCAAAACTCAGGGTATCACTGCAGGTATTTATTAAAGCTCAAGGAAAATGCTGCATTTTTAAACATACAGGTCTGGTAAAAAAAAAATCACCCAGCTCACAAGACTTAATGAAAGTCATTGGTCAGAAAACACAGCCAACATCTCTCTTAAGATGCTCAGTTCAGGTGCACAAAACTGAGACTGTTGTTTAGAATGTATCTAAACCTATAAGTGACCATAAATCATAAGCTAAAAATCACTGGTTTAAGTTGTTAGACTGTGTTTTCTTTTAGGAACTACTCTCCCCAAATAAGTTGAATTTTAAATACTTCAGAGAAATATGGGTAACTTGAGAGCAGTTTTTTAAATTTAATTCCAGATACATTAGACACCAAGGCCATTTCCCATTTCCACGCCAAGTTTAAGCCACACAAAGCCTTTTCAGAGCATTGTGAAACCCTGAATCCAAGGATTTCTAAAGCTCCCTGGACACTTTGCTGCAGCACTGATATTGCACAATCCCACAAATTACACAGTGCACTTCACACCAGAGCAGGAACGTGCAAATATTTGGGTGCTTCACTGACAGGTGATTTCTTGGCCCTGTTTGTGCAGGGACTGTCAAAAATAAAAGCTGAACAGTCTCCTCCACACTGACCTTGTGCCCAGGAAGGACTCCTGCCTTCCCCAGGATTCCTGTTTGCAGGGACAGAGGGCTCTGAGCTGCAGCAAAACGATGCTGCAAGAACAGGGAAAGCCTCATTCTTACCTTTTCAATACCTTCCACTTGCAAGGATTCACACCCTGATTTTATTAGGATGTGATTGATTTTAGTTCTAAACACTAAGCCCCTGGAATTACATTTCAAGATTTAGGGTTCAACCTTCAATCTCAAATTTAAGCAGCCTATGCAAATGCTGCATTTCCATTCAAACCTGGACATTCTCAGGAGATGCTTCAATGTCTTTAAACTTCTTACATTAATAGCCAATCACACACCAGTGTTCAGCCAATAAACCAACTTGGCAGGTGGGAACTTTTAGGCTGGAGGCATCAAAAAAATCACCTCAGAGGCCCTGAGCCATCCCAAGGTTTCATTCCCTCTGGACTTCTCCCAGGCTGCAGCACTTCTGGCTTGTTAAAGCACTGGAAAATGCCCACAACCACTTGTTTCAGTGCATCTAAAGTCATGTACCACAGAAATCCTCACATTTTTGAATCCCTTAAAAAAATATCACCCATTTATGCTATAAAGCCCATTAAACTGCTCAAGAAATGCCTGTATTCCTGCTGGGAGCAGCACCCCTTGGTATCCAGGGATGGCAACACTGCAATGTCACAATCAAGTTACACCATTTACACCACCAGGCTGCAATTTTTATAAAGGATAAAAATTATTTTTAATAATTTTTCACTGCATTCATTTTATTTATATAAGATATTTAAGGAATCCAAATTTATTGGTATGTTTAGAGTTTGGGAAATTCTGGTCTTAAGGAAAAAATATCCTTGTTTTTGAAAATCAGTTTTTAGACAGAGTCCAAAAAATACTGGCAAGGGGAGGCATTTTGGAATTCCAAGGGAAAACAGAGTAAAACAAATGAAGGAGATCATTTATTCCCTTTTTTCCCAAGGAGCATGACTAATTATATTAATTCACTCCTCCTGCAACAACTTTTTCCTTATGCAGTTTATTACAAAACTCAACTGAACACTAGAACATAACAAATCTTTCAAGTTTATACATCTTGAAGTCTGAAATGCTTTTCCCAGCTTCCCTGTGATGGCAGACCAGCTCCTCACCAAGGTCAGGGTGTGTTCTGGATGTCCACAGGGCTGTAAATTGCTATTTGAACTGCAAAAAAAAGGTACAACTTGCACCTTCACTGTGAATTTTTCAGGTTTTTAGCTGTAAGAAACTCACGTGCTTCTCAACGCTGGTGATTTACTGCTTGGGTTACTGTGATTTAGGCCTGGATCAATAGAGCTGATACTTCCTTATCTCCACTAATAATTAATACTGATCAATGTCTGGAGGAAGTGCTGCTACTTAACCCCCTGGCCATGGCTGGGCTCAGTGAGATGCTGCACCAAGGGCTGCTCTGAAAAGGAACCCTGGATGTGAGGGCACTCTGACCACCTGGGAGAGCTCCCAGCTCCCACCTCCAACCCAGTACCGAGCTCCAACCCCAGCACTGGTGACCACAAGACAGAAAATGAAGCAGTACCACTGTGAAGCCTTCAGCACTATTTTACCCTGGCAGGGAAGAGCTGCCAGTGAGCTCCATCCGTGTGCAGGCTGGGATTCCATCCAGAGCTTACCTGGTGCTGGGACTGCAAGTCATTTATTCCCCCAGTGCCAGGCAGGGCAGCAGTGACTCACTGGGAATGGGCAGGGGATGTGCAGAGGTGGAAGGGCAGCAATGTCAGTGTGGTGTGGGGCATGCAGGGAGCACAGCACGTGTCCCAGCACCTCTGCCACAACAAGTGTCCTTGGGCAGCTCCTTGGGCACACACACTGGCATCAACCACACCCAGAGCAGCACTCTGTGCTCCTCCAAGTCCCACTCCAAGCCCCAGCTGTGCCCTGGGAGGTGCAGGGTGTCCACATGCTCCACACAGGTCTGTTGGAATCGGTGCCATCACAGCAGTGCCCTTCCCAAGGCCAAATGCAACCTCGTGGCACGTCCTGAGTGTCTGACTGGAAGGCTGGAATACCATTCATGCAGAATTCCCAGCTCCAGGGAGTTTTACACAGGCATTCCAGAGATCTGCTTCAATTCTAGAAGAACTCTCAGATCAAGAAAACTTAGATGTAATTTTCTCTTGCATTTCTGTCCTTTGATGAACTACAAATGCAAAAGTGATTTTCTCAAAAATAAGAATCCACAGAGTAGCAAATTCATTTTAATTTGTGAAACATTTTTGGTTATTCCCTTATTGCTGAGTCACAGTCTCATTAGGAAAATCAATTTAGCCAAATGATTTGCCATTCCCAACAAAAATGGCTCAATGTAACAACCTTCCAACTCAAGATCTGCACGTGAGCTCTTGCACTTGGGGAAAAGCACTAAGTGAGGAATCAGGAAATTTAAAGCAAGACAAAGGGAAAATGATTTATGAGAGAAATTCTCCTCTTTACCACAGCGTTGCTCTAGATAGGACACAGAATTCCCAGGAGGCTGATGGATAAGGCTGTCCCACTCTGCTCCTGAAGATCAAAGGATGCGTGTGCTACACAAATGAATGCTACAAAAGGAATATGGGTTCAGTGGAGAGAAGATTAAATGCTTGCTTTGAATATAATAATGATCTTACTCCATTATAATTTATTCATCAGGATAAGACTCATGAGATGCAGCAGCTCGTTTGCAGAAAGATACAAAGGACTGGGAAGCAAATCCTGGGATGTTCACATAAGTCACTCTGAACATGAACTGAAATAACCTGTATTTTCCAAAATACACAATATTTAGAGAACTCTTGCTCCCTTCAAGTCCATACAGCCCAACTCCCCCAGGTCCAAAGCTGCAGGAGTGCAATCCCCCTCTGTGCTGACACTGCCTGTGTTCCAGGGCACTGCCAAGGCAGGAGCAGGGCTCACACACACCTCTGGGTGCCTGCCCTGAGCACACCCCAGCACTGCAGCTCCCCCAGGACACACCTGCAGCCAGTTCAACACACCAAAACACGGCTGAAACTTGCCTGACATGCCAAAAGTTGGGGCAGACTCTTCTCTATTAAGCTTTGATGGTGAGGCCTAACACAAATTAACCCCCTTAAACTCCTGCTATGGCCAGGGCAGGGCACACACACCCCTGAAGGCCAGGCCTGGCTCTCACACAAATCCTGGCTTCACAGGCAGGCTTTGCCCACCAAAGGCTGCCCAGGAGTGCTGGCACAGCTCTGAGAGCTGCCTTACATTGTACCTCGTGAAATGTAAGATTCAAAACACAGGCAAGAAACTGCCCAGCTCCACTGCTGCTCTGCAGGGCTGGCTCATGTTTCCAAAAGTTCTGCAATATCATAACACTGGGGATCTCAATCAGCAGGAGCACACATTTCTGCTTCCTCTTTCTCCCCCCCCTCAGTGTATTTTAAATTATTTCCTTGTTTCAGTTTTCATCATTAAAGATGCCAAGTTCACTTCTGCCTTCCCATTTTCTTATTTTAGAAAAAGGCACACCCTGAACAGCAAATATTCCTCAGAAAGATGTTATTTTGCAGTGGTAACTCCAAAGTGAGGCTGATGAGTGTGTGGGACAAATTCTAGATGAGACTGCAAGAAATGTGTCAGACTAAGGTTAATGAGTATTTCCCTAAGATTTTCCCTCATATTTACTTTGAAGAATTACACTAAAAGAGCATGTCCAGGACTTCTCCACCCTAACCAAATAAAACTGAACTACTCAAAAACCCAAACCAGGAAACTACAGCACTCTGTGCACAAATACTTCATTCTATATGTATTTATCAATTAAATTTAACTTTTGCACAAAATACCCCACCAGCAAAACAAACACAGAGCTAAAACAACCCACGAGATCAACGGCACCTGCCAGAGTTTCTGGGACAGGAGGCTAAATATTGAAATCTAAATATTCAATTGGTCCAGTAACTCCCTACAAAAGAGAACATACAAGTGGCTCAGTGTCATTGCTATGACTGTGCAAAGGAACTGAGGTGCATTGTTTGTAGTGACTTCAGAAATCAGCTGCCAAGTTCATCAAAGCACTAACTTTCACTAAAGCTGGGCATTGGGAGAGGAGCAGCTCCCCTCTTCACACCACACACATTGAACTTGCAGAACTTTATTTTCCTGACAGCCAGGGACCCAGTTTCCCTTCCTGAGGCACACACATACCTTCAAATCCATCTCCAAGATAACTTGTAGCCTTTTACAGTCATCCCCAAATCTCAGATGATGTGACTCAAAATACAACCACTGCCCTCCTCTGAAATAAACCTGCTGTCGCTTCAAGGCTCCTTCCTAAAGGCCTGTCTTACCCCTGGCTCAGCCACCTCCCAAGACAGCTGGGGACAGACCTTCACACTGACATCCCAGCAAGGCTTTAGGACACTTCCTCAAAGTGCTGCCCACAACAGCATTTCAAATGGCATTTCAGCAGGAAAAGCTCCAGCAGTTTGTCCTAGGAACAACTGCAGAGGTTCTCTCCATTGCTGATGAAGCCACGAGAACTCAGGGTGGGTATCTGACACCCCTGAACTCCACAGAGAGGCTCCACAGTCACTGGCAAGGCTGTGCTCCCCTCCCAGAAGCAGGACGTGGCAGCCACTCGCTCCATGTCCCTGCACACACGGCTCTCCAGCTCCACAGAAGTTTATCTGCTGTTCCCAGCTCTGCTCCTCTCAGCACACTGGCAATTCCCTACAGTGCTGCACATGTCACTCCTGGCTATGCCCTTTCTGACTGCAAGCTCAGCATCCAACTCTGTGTCCAAACACTTGGGGGACATGAAGCAGTTAAAGCAAGAGACTGAATTTGCAGACAAACTCATCTAAGCAGAAGCAGCAAGAGATAGTACAGGGTGACTTCTTACCTGAAACTTTGTTTCTGGGCTTCAGATCCACCAATCCAGAATGAAAGGGGATTCGAATGGGTTTTCCTTCTCAGACTTGTCTGTTAAAAGAGAGCAGCCAATCATCTTCAGCTTGGTGTATCTACCTGTTCCTTGAACGAACTCCCACTCACCAAGTAAAGCTGTTAGAACAAGGCACCTGCCCAGCCCGGCACCGCCTGCGTTAGTGGGGCCTCGGATTGGTGGATCTAAGACAGAGAAACCATTCACCAGGAGCTGCTCCTTCCCCTACCCTGCATCACCCAATGCACGGCAAGTGTTTGGGGGCTGCAGCTCACTTGGCAAAGATTAAGGAAGATGAGAAGAAACTACAAAGCAAACGCTGAAGCTTCAGCCAGCAGCTCCCAGCTGGCCCAGCTGCTCCAGGAGCTGCTCCAGGAGCTGCCCGGGGCCATGCACAGCTTTGCAAACAGCCCAGCGTGGTTCTCCTCAGCTGCCACACACGTGCTCTGAAGCATTTCACTGCAGTGGGCATTTCCCTGTGTCCAGGCTCAAAAGGACCTGACCTGCCTCAGTATCTGCAGCACAGAGACGGAGTTGTCACGACACTCCTGATGGGAACAGCACTGAATTCAGTGTACTTTCAGAATTGCTGTGTCTCTGGAGAACAATCTGGAACCAGGAGAAAGCAGGACACACTACTCCAGAGACATGAGAAAGTCCCCTCTTGCTCAGCAAGGAGATAAAAGGCCTCCAGCCAGTTCTGTCAGCAGTGACTCATTTAAAGCAGCTGGAACAGTGACACCTAAGAGAAGATGGAGTGTGCAGACAGCTCACACCACACACCTCAGAAAGCACAGCCCACAGACCTGGGAGCCTTTCAGAGAGATCTCCAAAGAGTTTGGGCCATGGCCTACAAAACCCTACCAGCAGCCACAAGCAAGAGCAATGTCTTCTAGAACACGATGCTGCAACATCCTGGACCACAGCACAGCACTCTGACCATCTCCCCTGCTCTCCAGCCCCTGCAGGGACTGAGCCCAGTGTTCCTCAGCCTCCACCACTGTGTCCCACATCTCAAAGCACCAGCAACCCCGACAAGGGTGGGAGAAACTGCCACTGATCCCAGCTGTGCCGGGAATCTCCATAAGGACATCATAAGGGATGTCTCCATAAGGACATGACTGTCTCTGAGTGCCCACAGCTTCCCAAAGAAAGGAGCATCTCCACTGTGGGGCCATTTCCTGCTTTTCTACCCCTGGTAAAGCCACGGTAATTATAGGCTGGCATTGCAAGGACAAAGCAGCACTGTAGGCCTGGTACCATGTCCAATGTATGATTTTTATGGCTGCCAAGAGAAGTGCTGAGATGTCGAGGCATATGAGTCAGAATTTTGGGAGTACAATATAGCTCAGCAAGAAGCCAGCTATCAAAATTATATAAATGCACCGATTTGCTAAGTCACTGCAGAGCCAGCAGGGTGCTGGAAGGAGAGGCACTTCTCCATGAAGCCAAACCTTAACATTATTTGCCAGTGTCACAGCACAGGGCTGATTTTGCCTCGAGAAGGACTGGTGTGATAGAGACAGCCTGAATAACAAGTTTCCCTGGCTAGTTCTTTTCTGCCCTAAGAGAATTGCCTACAAGATTCTCTATCAAATCCAAGCTGTAACTCTGTAAGTTTTGCAAAATCTGAAAGTAGATTTTCAAACCACTGTAGGTATTTTTGTCTGAAAACTTGGTATTGGCTTCCCTGAAAAGGCTGAGAGATTTGAACACAGCTCCATCCTGCAAAGCACCTGAAACACAACCACACTGCTCTCAGAAAGGCAAACAGTGCACGTTGTCACAACTTCTGTACCACAACTCCTCATTCAAAAACTGCACAGAATGAAACCCAGAGTGCAGCCCTGCAACTTGTAACACTGAATATACACACACACATATATATAGATATATAGCTGTGATTGCCTTCTAAGTTAATGAGCAAACCAAAATATTGTGGTGTTACCGTAACTAAAAGTTGACCCAGAAAGCACATCAGTCCTCACTCCTAGCAAGTAGGTCCCTACCCACAGTTTACAAGTTTCCAGCTGTATTCATACAAGCAATGGGCCTGGGCAGCTGAACCACTCTTTGATCCCAAATAAAACCGCTAATTTCCTGGGGTGGAAGTACAGGGATGCAAGTCCTGGGGGGACCTGGATTAACAAAGCAACAAAGAAACAACATGCCTTCAAACGCTGCCGTGTTAATTTAGCCTGCATGAGAAGCAAATTAAGCTTTCCAAACAAGCCAGTGCTTTTTTTGTTGCTACAACACAAAGAGCACTACGTTACTTTTGCATTATCTGGTCCCGGTCATGCATTACTCATGTTGGGAAATGTGTGCAAGTGGCACAGGAAAACAGAGTAGGCTGTCAGATGTCACACCAGTGAGCTCAGAAATACATCAATAAACTGGGGAAGGGATTTGTCAGAAAAAGTGGATTTTCTGTGAATAATGATGCCATAAAAATCAAAGCACAAAATCAGATTATGTAACACATACAGTGGCATTTGTATAAAGACATCACCCAAAAAAAAGCTGGAAGGAAAGGATTGTTACTAATCAGCATTAGTTCAAACAACTCAGTAAATATTCGCATTTTCCTTCAATTTATTTTCTCCTTTGCAACAAAAAACCCCCTGTCACGGAGCAGCCCCGTTATACCCACGGGCTCATTCTCTCCCACACATCATTCCTCTCACATTGGCACGTTTGCTGCAACATCCATTTCATTCTGGAGCCATCAGCAATTCCCTTGCACGCTGCTGCACAAGCCCCCGGAGCTCCCGGGGACCTGGAAACGCCAAAGCCACAGTGACCTCCAAGTGCCCAGCAAGAGACACCCCCCAGCTGATGGAACAGGAGAGAGGGCTCTGAGAGCACACACCACAGGGAAAGGTCCATCCATCCTCCAAAGAACATTCCCAAGCCTCTCGCAGGGTACAGCAGCTAACAGGCAGCTTGCTTTGCTGACAGGCTGCTCCTGATGCTCATGGATGACCCAAATTTTTCCCACCCTTCCAAGCTCTGTATCCCAAGGGATACAGTGGCACAGCCTGGCACCAGCAGTGGCTCCACAGCTTTGCAAAGGAGCAACCCAGGAGCACTTCCGAGAGGGCAGCTGTGCCCAGCCCAGCGTGCCTGTGGAGCTGGGATCACATTCCACACGGGCACCTGGCCCTGGATTTGGGAGCACAGGGCAGAGCTCACCCACAGGAAGCCATGCACGTGTCCAGCTGCAAGGGAACCTTCTGTGCTGCCCCTTCCCTGCTCAGCTCTGGGGCAGAGGCTGGAAAATTCAGCAATGTTAGAAAATATAACTGGGAGGGAAAACCCCACACGTCTCCAACGGGACTGACAAAGTGAAACTCTGGTGAAACTTGGGGTTCCTGTCCCCAAGAAACCGTAAATTCTTTTTACCAGGAACCAAAAGCAATTTAGTTTCAGAATTTTCCCTACAACTGGCACATCTGCAGCTTTCCTTCACCTGAATGAACCGATGGCTGCTGCCATCACAAACCTCAGGTGACTTTTTCCTTTCTACACTTCTGTCTCTCTGCAGCCTCCTTCTTCCCTCTGCCATCCCATTTCCCAATCAGCCTATTGCTTCATCTAACCCTTCCCAAAAGATACAGCTTTCCACACTCCTTTGTCCACTTCCCTCATTTCCTCACCACTCTGCTGGCTCCAAATGCAGCTGCCTTGCTCTAATTCATGTTCTCAAGCTCTTCCTTCCCGTTTTCTGCACGGCTGCCAAACTCACAGCAATCTATTCTCTTTAGATCTGCCTCCTTCCTCTCCGAGGCACTCTCTGAAATGGGACTGTCACTGAGCCTGGCAGCAGCACAGACCTTCCATCCCCTGCCCCAGGCTCATCCTAAGGCTGTGCCTCCCTCCCATCCATCCCAGCAGCACCTCTTTAGCTCCACTGCCTTTTCCCCCTGTATGGAACCCTGCACACTCCTAATGTCCCACAAGCAGCTCCCACCTCTGCTCATTCAGCCCCTGAAGATTGAAAAAATAGTAACTGCAAAGCCAACAGACTCTTCTCCTGCTGAAGAAAGCACAACTAGGTTACACACAGGTTTACAAGTGCCTTACTAGCTCTCCATCTACTCCCAGGCTTGGATGAAGAACCGGTGACATTTCAGCTACAACAGCCCCTCCTTAGTTTCAGCTGCCAAGATGATCATTGCCTGTATCTCCATCACTACAAAAGTCAGCTCTTTGAAGGGTTCCTCTAAGAACATGTGGGGAAAACTTCCCACAAATCTGCCTGCCTGCTCAGCCTGCAATGAGTGAGAAAAAAGCCAGACCACTGCAGCCCTCCTGAGACATACACAGCAGCTGTATTTTGGTTTCCAAACAGAATGCTGAGATTTATTTTGCACTGTAAAGCTTTAAATAGTTTGGGGGCACAACCATCTCCAGTTGCAGTAACCCAAGGAACTAATTTACAGCAGGAGCTGCTGCTGGCAAGACATGCCTGTGTGGAACACTTCCTTCTGACACTGGTACCCTTGGATTTGAAGGCCTGCAGCTCACATCAAAGCTCTGCCACGAGAAACAGAAAGATTTTTGGCAAGATATTCAATTATAGTTCTTCATTTATTATTTACAGAGGTACTTGAACACTGGACACTTTTAAGAGAGCCAGAAAGACATTCCAGACACTGAAAGCAGTGTATTAAGACCATTTTCCACACATGTAACTCCAAGATACAAAGATAACACAGTGTAACAAGTCCATTTTATTCCTAGGCATGGCCTTTCCAGAACCCCTTGCTGCTCCTAGCAGGGAGCAGTGCTCCAGGGATGTGTTTGGAGAGGCACAGGCACCAAGGGCACAGTGAAACAGATGGGAATGAGCTCAGGGAGTGTGAGAATTTCCACACAGGAGCCACATCCTGTAGCAGTCTGAGGGGTACAGGAGCCTGGGAGCAACAGATTTATTTTGTTGTATTACCCACATCTTCTGCTGTGCACACTTCACTCCATAAATGCATCACTTTTTAACCTGTATTAAAAACACTTCTTTGCCAAACTTACGTTTTTTACAACCACTTTCACACAAACTAAGCAGGTAATTACCCCCTACTTTGAAAGCTGCTGGCAAAACTAAAGTATGGTGCAGGGAACCTTCCTGAGATAATGAAGAACACAAGGCTTTTTGCAGGTATCAAAGGCACAGGGTTGATGGGACTGAACACAGATTTCACACACAACTCAGGATCTGTAGGTTACAAAACCTATTTCACAAAGCACTGTTGGTGCTTCACCTTAGGAAAGAAAGTTGGTTCTTTAAAGGAGCAAAAAGGTCACAGTTATCTAATTTCACTGAGAAAACCAAAACCAGGGAAGAAAGAGCCCTTTCAATCCCTGAGGCTGGCCCTTCCTGTGGGCTGGATCACTCCCTCCCTGGGCCTGGATGTGGACATCCCAGGCAGCCCCAGGTCTCCTGCCAGGCTCCAGCCTCCCAAAGCCCCTGCAGGCACTGGGAATCCGGGCTGGGAGCACCTGCAAAGGGAATCCATGCAGTGCCATCAGCCCTGGAAAAGAGGGATGACACGATCCACAGAGCCAGCACCAGGCATGGGAACCTCCAGCTGTCCTCAGATACACTGACTTGGGAACACTCACTGCAACTTCATATGGCAAATCAAAGTTGTCACTCTGAAACCTTCAAATATTTCCCTTAGATTCCAGCTTTAAAAATAGCATGGCATTATTTCCATGACTGATTTTCCTTTAAATAAATGCAAATGATCTCTACAGGGAAGGCACAGTTGAAGGCTAGAACAGTGTGTTCACAAACCCCTGTGCAATTCATGTGTTGACACATTGTTTGTGAGCCCCTCAGAATTGGGTGGTGTTTGCTCCTGGATTTCCAATCCTGGGCACTGGAGGGAAGAGATTGAGCACCCAGAGAGCACCAACCCCATCTCCTGTACCAAAAAGAGGCATAAAACATCCTGCAGTCATCAGGAACACACTTAACCCATCCCTCCAAGTCCTCAAGGCTGGGATGATCCCTGGGTTTGGGATGTTTCCCACCAGCACTAACACCTGAGTTTCCACATCACACAGAAATCCCTGACAGGAAACAGCCCAAACAGCTTCTGCTCTGTGAATTTGAACACATAATCTCACCTTCTACAGCACACAAGAAGGCAAAACCTCTACATCTCCATCTAGGAAGGATTTTCAATGAATTTAGTGAAACATTTCCATTCAGACACAAGTGTTTCTGTACAAGTGTTTTCTGTACAAGTGTTTCTGTACTACAGAGCACCATTTTCTGCTGCAAACTACTGCAGCAGAATTAACTGCTCATCTTAGTAAAGTTTTATATTTACTCATCTGTGAAAAAGAGAAAAATTTGTTTCTTAAACCTCCTACTACATAACAAAACTCTTCCTAACCCCACTGCTGTTCAACTGTACATGGAGGGGACAAAAATTACCAGCAAAAGTTCCATTTGCTTCCTCCTGCTACAACTTGGTCCCAAACAGGAGGGACTAAAATGGGACAGCACTTCCAAAACAGCAAGCAGGGAAATTGAGGGAGCCAAACCTCGAATGCTATTTGAGCATCTCCACAAGCCCGAGCTGGGGGTGTTAGTGACCCTCTGCTCCAGGGAGGAAAAAAGTCACCAGAACTCACTTTCCACCTCGGGAATTTTGCACTGATCCCCACAGAGCTGCCCCAGCCCTCCCCTCACTCTGCAGGGCTCTGATGTCCCCCAGGGGACCAGGGCAGGAGGGTCCCCAGAACAGCTTTCAAGCCTCAGTGATCAGTAGAAATAATGAAAGAAACAAAAAGGTTTTTCAGGTTTGCCTTTTTCCTATTTTATTTCTGCTTTTTTGAGGCCAGGTGACATGTTTAAAGCAAGTTCGTATTTTCCAGATCAGGTAATTTATTAAAAACTCCACTGGCCAAAAAACCCATTTAATGTCTCCACTGAACCCAGCTCACCTTCAGAGTGTCTTAACAGCAAATTATTTGCATTCAGCCCCTCAGTTCTGGAGAACTGCAGGAAAACTTGGATGCGAGAGCAAATTATCCTTAGGATAAATAAATCAGAACATATTTACCGATTATTATTCTCTCTCAACTACTAACTTAAATTAATTTATGCCTGAAGGCAGTAAAACGAGGGGCTCCTAATATTTGGCTAAAAACACCTAATTTGCTTATATTAAAAAAACCCAACCTTCTCTTTCTATTGTTCGCACTCGGGTGAATTTAGCGGCACGAGCGCTAATTAGGGCTCTAATCAAGGCCCCCCGAGGTGGCTCCGTGTGCGCTGGGCCGGAGCCCGCGGGTTCCACGGCCGGACACG
>WEIV01002329.1:40857-78480 GCA_013390005.1 Calyptomena viridis
ATGGACACTGGGGATGGACACTGGGGATGGATACTGGGAATGGACATTGGGAATGGACATTGGGAATGGACACTGGGAATGGACATTGGGAATGGACACTGGGAATGGACACTGGGAATGGACGCTGGGAATGGACATTGGGAATGGATACTGGGAATGGACATTGGGAATGGATGCAGGGGATGGGTACAGGGATGGACACCACGAGTGGATGCTTGGAATGGACACTGGGAATGGACAGTGCTGGGAAACCCTCACCCCACAAGCATTCCGGGCCCACCCGGCTCAGGGGAAGGTGTCCCTGGCACGGCAGGGGTGGAACAGGATGAGCTTTAAAATCCCTCCCGGAGCAGTGTGGGACTGTGGGATATGTGGAATCCCGAGCAGGTTCTGCCCGCTGTGATGGGCATGGAATGTGTTTAACAAGTGCCAGCTCAGGCCTGGCTGGGCTGGGCCGCTGATCCCAGCGCCTGTTGCTGCTGCCCTGCTCCTCAGGAAGAGCTGGATCCCCATGGATACCCTGAGACAACATTAGTTATCAAAACCCAGCTGGCAGCAGGCCCAGCACCCGGAAAATAACCAACAGTCCTCCAGGGAAAACTCCCTGTGCAGGCTGGATGGAGACAGACAGGGTGGGATACAAAAGCCTTGGAAAGATGTGCTGTATTTCCATGGAGACATGGAAGCACCTGCTGAGGAACAGCTTTTCCAGCCTCTAGAGTCTGTGTCCTGCTCCAAACTGCAGGATGCTCCCTTGGCAAGGGACATGGAGCAGCCTGGAGCCAGCTGGAGCGGGTTGGGAGGAGGGAATGGGAGAGCAGGGACACAAAGGCTGCCCTGGGATGACACAGCAGGCACTGGGAACTGGAAGCAAAAGCATCCTCAGCAGCACAGCTCTGGGGATTGCCATGGGAATGGACCCAGAGCTTCCTGCTAAGCATTTTTTTCCCCTTTTTTCCTGTTCAAATCTCTGCCAAATGGAATATGGACAAATGGGAACAGTGCAAAGTCTTATTGACAGCACAGCTGCATCCCAGGACATGGTGTCAGCAGAAATGGCTTTTATCCTCTCAAAATTCCTTAGGACAAGACTGGCCATGAGGGCTAAACCCTTTCTGTAGCATTTAAAGGTAAAGCAAGAGCTTTGCTTTGCTGTGCCCCAAAGCTGCCCCATTTTTACCTTGTTCTGGACAAAGCCAGCACCAAACATTGCCCCCAAATCCCTCCAAACTGAGGCCATGGAGCCCAGACTCACAGGGATTCCCATGACACTGGTCACCCCTCACTGCACACACTCCATTTCCAGGGATAACACCATCCCAGGGCTTTTCCTGTCAAACCTGGGCTCCCAGCTGGAATTCCTTCCACCTTCACCCCACCACCTGTAACAAAGGACTTGCAGGTCAGTTGTGTAACTCCACCACAGTTCAGCTGAGGTGGGACAAAATCCAGCTTCCTTCTGCTCTCCCTGGAATCAGCCCTTCCCTCTGGACACCAGCCAAGGCAGCAGGTATTTGTTTGTGGCACCAAAGTAAAAAATCAGCAAGTCTCAGTCTAAATATACAGAGGGGAGAGATTTGCTGAGCAGCACAATGCTCTTGGTGCTCTCCAAAGTACAGCCAGGCTGGAGTTCTGGCTCTGGAAAGGGTTGCCAGGGCACAGAAAATGAGGAAAACATGGAAAAGAGGAAAAAATGGTGAAAAGGGGGGAAAATCTTCCATTTCTTTGCAGAAAGAGTAAATCTGTGGTCTCATTTTGGCAGTCTGAGTGGTGGCTGTTCTCACCCTGTGGCAGGAGGTGTCAGCTGGAACTGGAGTTTCTGGGATCTGCTGGTAATAGTGGTAAAAACAATCCCTATAATATGAGAGAAAAATCTGGAAATTAATTCAAGAAGCATTCTAAAAAAGTGAAATGTTTTGGCTTTAGTGTGGAACACGGAGAAAAGCAAGAGAGGGGATATCAACCCTTGTATCTGTAAATTAAAATTGTGTCTGAGCAAGTCACAACTTTAGACCTCATGAGGACTGAGACATGTCCAAGGTCTAATGAGATGGATGAAAAACTGGGATTGTGATCCATTTATTCTGAGATACAAACTCAGGGAGAGGGAGTCAGTCCTGTGAGGAGTCATGAGGGAGCTGGGGGGGCTCAGCCTGGAGAAACGGAGGCTCAGGGGGCACCTGGAATCCTCTGCAACCCCTGGGGGGGGGGGGGAGCGGGGGGGGGTCGGGCTCTGCTCCCAGGGAACAAGGGCCAGGAGGAGAGGGAACGGCCCCCGGCTGGGCCAGGGGAGGCTCAGGTTGGACAGGAGGAGGAATTTCTCCCTGGAAAGGGGGGTGAGGCCTTGGCAGGGGCTGCCCAGGGAGGGTTGCAGTGCCCATCCCTGGGGGTGTCCAAGGAAGGACTGGCCGTGTCCCTCAGTGCTCTGGGCTGGGGGACAAGGTGGGGATGGGGCACAGCTTGGACTCCATGGGCTGGGAGGGCTTTTCCAACCTCAGCGATTCCATGACTCAAGCACAGTATCCCTGTGCCCACATGACCCAGGATCAGTCTCTGGGCGTTGTCCCTGTTGGGACAGGGCTGTGTCACATCTGCAGGGACAAAGAGGACCCTGCTCAGGTGGCAGCACACCAAGGGGGGCAGTTTCAGCCCAAGAGAACTCGCTCTGCCAGTTGTCCTGTGAGGATGAGGACGAGGGGGAAGTGGAAGAGGGAAAGTCCCGGCGCCAAGGGACCGGGGATATCTCCTCGTTGTGCAAGAGGGCGGGAATTCACTGATTCATTCCCGCCGCATCCAAGCAAAAGTAATCCCGTGTTTAAAAAACCCTGGAAAGCCTGTGGGGCTCCAGGCTGGCCCTGCCCTGGCAGTGTGGGCCCCGTGTCCCCGTGTCTGGGACACTCCAGGATCCCAAACCAGCCCCCTGGGCTGACTCTGCTGAAACCTGACCATCATTTCCAGGCCATGTTTTCTCTACACTCATTGTCACTGAAGGATTTGCTCCCTGATCCCCTCCAACCATATTCCCACATGGCTCACATGTCATGGACCAGCACCCCTGGGATAAGATTTTGGGAATGACGCCATTTGGGTTTGTCTCACCACATCTTTTCTGGATAATAAAGTGAACTATTCCTGAGCCTGTGCCCATTTTCTGTAATTTTTTTAGGCCCAGGCAGATGGGAATCGTTCTGGCAGCTTGGCCCCCATTCCAGGGTGTTAAACACCCACAGGATGAGGCCACAGGTGCCTCCCAGACCCACCAGCACAGCCCCTGCCCCTGCTGAGCCAGGCTGCAGGGAGGTGAAAACAAGGAAAAATATGAGCCAGGCAGTGACAGAACGACACAATCTCTGGGATTTGCTCTGGAGCTGGTGGGAGGCAGCTGCTCAAATCCTCCAGAAGCTCCGTGGGTATCCATTTCCCAAATTTCAGATGCCTTCCTGAAATCCCCAGCCTAACATAGTCTACTGACTAAAAGCCTCATCTTGGATCTTGCAATGTTTATTTGGCTGTTTGGATAGGGATCAGGGGTTACTCAATGGCCAGGAACAGTGAGAGACTAGAAAAGCAAGGGCAGAAACATTCCAAAAGCTCCTTCTGGAAGAATCATTATTGAACTTCCAGCTGGTAGGAGTAAGATATAAATAAACATTCTTGTTAGGGCAGGGATGGCTGCACTTGGAGCATGAAAACATTTATTCTTCCTTCAAAAATATTTTGTAGCCAAAATGAGGTGCCACTGGGTATAATGGGTTTTTAAAGATCTGGGAAAGATTGAGCAGGTTTGGGGCTGTCCTGGGCTGCTGCTCCCAGGGGTGGGCACAGGGCACCCACTGATCTTGACCCACACTCCAAACTGTGCGATCCAGCACCCCAATTTCTCTTTCCTGTGGCTCACTGGGTAAAATTTGGAGATCAGGAGGGGAGGGTGAAGCAGGAGTGGGCAGGGAGAGGCTGCAGTGCCCCTGTTCAAGAGTCAGGGCTGCACAGCTGACACACCCCGGGTGACACAGCAGGGCAGGACTGTGTGGTCTGAAGATGAGAGAGGCAGAAGATCACATTCCAAAGTGTGGATTAGTGTCTGCACCCCACAGGATCAACACTCCCTTCACAGACCCTCTGGTCCTCTGCTCCCAGCCCACTGCTGGACCAGAGCAGTTGCACTGTTCCTTAGGTCTCCAAAAACCAGGAACTCTCTCTCAGATGGAAGAAAAGAGCAGAGTTGCTCTTTGCACACCCAGGCAGGTAAGTCAGTAATACCACACTCCCTGCCATGATGGGACTTGATCTTGGATCTGGAATCAAAGTGCCTGTCAAATGAAAACTACAAAACCCATCAGCTCCTCAATTCAGGGTATTTACCAGGTGGGAAGGGTTTAGAGAGTGCCAGCTTTGGATTACTATGAAAATAAACACCAAATTTGGAATAAACCATATTTGAAAGTGGCTGACTCCCTCAGCTTCCTGGGCAGCCCCTTCCAAAGCCTGACCCCCCTTTTCAAGAAGAAATTCCTCCTGAGGTCCAACCTGACCCTCCCCTGGCACAGCTCGAGGCTGTTCCCTCTTACCCTGTTAATTTGTCCCTGTGCTCTCTCTAAATCCACCACCAGGTTGTTCCAGCAATGTCTTTATTTTCTCTCGATGTCTTCAGTGTGTTTTGGATACTTAAGAAACTAAAAAGTATTTTCACCTTGTACTGGATGGAGAGAACAAAAAACAACCCCAAAATCTCCACTTCATCCTCAGAGCCAGCCTTGCTCTGCAGGGCTCTCACCTGGATTTTCAGGGGGGGCAGTTACAAGAAGGCGTTTTCCATCCTTTCCCTGGAAATTCACCCTCCCTGCACTGCACGTCACCGTCACTGCACGAGTCAAAACCAGATCCAAATGTTCTTTCCCGAAGCTCAGGCTGGGGGTGTCAGTGCCAAGGGGGGCTGGAACACAGTAAATCCAAGAATCCCAGGATATGCTGAGCTGGAAGGGACCCCCAAGGACCATCCAGTGCAAGTCCTGGCCCTGCACAGACCCATCCCCAAGAGTCACCACAGGGGCCCCAGAGGATAATCCGAGCCCTCCTGGNGCCCAGGGACTTGTCCCTGCAATGAGGTCTCCCCTCAGGCTCCTCTTCTCCCCCTCAACACACCAAGTGCCCTCAGCTGCTCCTCACACCTTCCCCTCCAGGCCCTTCCCATCTCCATTCCCTCCTTTGGACACTCTCTAACAGCTTTAGATCTCTCTGATACTGTGGTGCCCAAAGTGCCCCAGTGTTGCAGGTGAGGCCTCCCCAGTGGTGCCATCACCATCAGCCAGCCCCAAACCCCAGGGACTCGGCTTGGCCTCAGCCTGGACTGGACCATATTCCCAGCACTGCCGGGAATTCTCCCAGCCAGGTGACCAGCGACTCCCTGAGCTCCAGCTCTGCTTTGGTGGCTGCAGTTGCAGGGTGGGTGCCCTGGAGGATCAGACCCTGTGTGGTGAATATGCTGCAAAGCTCAGTCCTCAGTGTTCAATTCCATTTACAGAGCAGAGGAGCCCACAGGGACTGAGCCAGGACACGGCTCTGGCTGCAGGAGCAGGACAGGAGCTCCTTCGGGTGGCACAGGGCAGTGCTGGCTCTGCCCCTGCTCCAGGAGGTGACATTGGGGACTGCTGTCCTGCCAACTGTGAGACAAGCTCCTGAAGCCAACAATTGACTGGGAGATGGCACAGAGGTAGGAAAGAGCTGCTTCACTCAGCACATCCACCTACCCAAGCAAATGAGGGACTGAGAGCAGCCCCATTATCCCCTGACAACTCCTGAGCACAAAAGCAGTTTTCCTGCAGGGGCTTTATCCCAGCACGGGGCAGTGAGGGGTTAAATCCCCCGTGGGTTTGCAAGTGCAAGGCAAAGTCCCAGCCCTTTTGTTGGTCTTCATTGGAATTTACTTCCAGGCTGTTTTTTACCACATCTTGCACATGGATTGGTGCCCTGGGGGTGCCCCTGGGCACTGCCAGCCCTGCAGGAGCCCCCACACCTCCAGAGCAGTGCTGGAGTCTCCATCCCTAGAGGGATTTAAAAGGCATGTAGATGTGGCCCTTAAGGACATGGGTTAGTGGTGGGCTTGGCAATGCTGGGGGAATGGTTGGACTTGATCTTAAAGGTCTTTTCCAACCTAAACAATTCTATGATTCTATAATGTGAAAGTCTGCCCAGCAGCTTTTTGTGGAGAAAGGCTTAGGAACAGCAGTTCATCCTGAGCCTTAGGTGTATTCTGATATTCTGACATATTTACAGCAGCTCTTTGATTTCCCTGGAGCCTGGAGCATGGGAGGTGAGACAGTGGGAGATGTGGCACAAGAGAAACCACAGAGCATCCAAATGGCACATGGGGTCTGTGCCCACGGGGGGAGAGGACCCCTCCTCAGCAAGGAGAGTCATGGAATCATAGGATGGCCTGGATTGGAAGGGACCCTAAAGACCATCTCATCCCACCCCTGCCATGGGCAGGGACACCTCCCACTATCCCAGGTGGCTCCAACCTGGCCTTGGACACTTCCAGGGATGGGGCAGCCACAGCTTCTCTGGGAACCCTGTGCCAGGGCCTCCCCACCCTCACAGGGATGAATTTCTTCCCAATATCCCATCTATCCCTGCCCTCTGGCAGTGGGAAGCCATTCCCCTTGTCCTGGCACTCCAGGCCCTTGGAAATAGTCTCTCCCCATCTTTCCTGTAGTTCCTTTGGGCACTGGAAGGCCACAATTAGGACAGGGATAACCTGACAGGGGTGACCATCAAACCCACGGATGTTTCCAGGCCTCTGAACAGCTCCAGTCTCTCTGAGCACCCCCAGGCTCAGCCTGGGAGCACCCTGGGATCTGTGGGAGCTGGAAGGATGAGACCCACAAAATACTCAGTGACAAGGACTGGGGTCTCCCATCCCCACCCCCGGGTGGAGGCACCATGGCAGCAGGATAAGGCAAAGGGAATTTGGGATAGTTTGGGAGGCACAGGAGGGCACTGGGTCAGGGAACAGGTGTGCAGGAAGGGGGTCAGGGACAGACCCCAACAGGGCAGTTCTGCATTTTAAATTTACCCCAAACAGCAGAGGAGCCCTGGCAGTGGGGAAGGCTGGAGCAGATGTGTGACCAGGATCCTGATCCCTGGGGGAGCAGCCAGGAGCTGCTTTGTTTAGTCTGGGGAAGCAAAGATGGAGAGGAGAAGTGATGGAGCTTCCACGTGTCTGCACGTGGCTGGAAGTGCTCCCAGGGAACAAGGGCCAGGAGGAGAGGGAACGGCCCCAGGCTGGGCCAGGGGAGGCTCAGGTTGGACAGGAGGAGGAATTTCTCCCTGGAAAGGGGGGTGAGGCCTTGGCAGGGGCTGCCCAGGGAGGGGTGCAGTGCCCATCCCTGGGGGTGTCCAAGGAAGGACTGGCCGTGTCCCTCAGTGCTCTGGGCTGGGGGACAAGGGGGGAATCCACGAGCTGGGAGGGCTTTTCCAACCTGAATAATTCCATGATTCTATGTGAGAGGCACAGCACGAGGTTACACACGTGGCAAAGGCAATTCCTTTCAGCAAATGCAGTGGATGAACAGCCTTTGGTGAGCTGAGCTGGAGGGTGGTCAGTGTGGCTCTCCATGCCCAGCATTCCTGGGCAGCACAGGGGAGCAGTCAGGAGCCTTTCTCCTCGAGTGCAGCAGCCTGGGCTGAAAGCAGCTCCCGTGGAAGGAGCTGCAGAGGAGCAGAGGGTTTGTGAGCCTGGGTACAGCCCCTCTCCTGCAGCCCCTGGCCCGGGCACAGGCCCAGCCTGCCCTGGGGCTCCTTCCCAGCACAGCACAGATCCGTGCTGATTCCCTCCAACTCCAGCCCCAGGCAAATCCCCAAAAGAGGCAGAGAGCCCCAGAGGAGCCAGGAGAGTGGGCAGTGCCTGGGTGAGCTCTGGTGTCATGGAAACCACCTTCCCAGGCTGGGACATCCCTCAGCCCTGGGCCGGGGGGGTTGGGAAGGAGCACAAGGGGAGGGCACAGGGGGGGCCACCGTGTCCCCAGGGCACAGGAGCCATTCCCCATTTCTCCTGACACCATCTCCCAGGTCAGGCTGTCCTGGAGCCCCCTGAGCTTTCCTGGCAGCAGCACATCCCAGGAATGTCCAGGGTCACCCTCAGCATCCTCTTACTCCAGGGGGCTGTGGGAGCTGGGGGATGTGCAGAGCAGCTCTGGGGTAACTGGAGGATACTGGGAACCTCAGCAAAGCTGATTCCAAATGTCTCCCCATTCCAACCAAATCCTGAAGTCAGAGCACAGGGAAGGAAAGCAGGAAAGCACATGACAGGGAACTCCAGATCTTGTGAGGATCTCATTGACAGGAGGTTTTTGTGCCAATGTGGAAACTTGGTGGCCAAACAGGTGAAGCAGCTCCTCAGGGAACTCCTGCCCTGGCACTAGAAAGAAGAAATTGTGGGTTAGAAACTGGTTTTCACTCAGAGCTCCAGAGGTGGTTGGAGTTGAGGGGAAGAGTCCACAGTTTGACATTCAGGCCCCTGGACTTACACAAATTCCTTCAGGAGCTCCATGTCCTGGCTGTGCAAGAGGTGCCACGAGCAGGGTGGGCAGCACAGGGGCTCTGGGGAGAGCAGACCTGCACACACAGCACAGCCAGGGGGGCACCTGGGGGGCCAGAGGGAAGTGGGGGGACCAGCCCTGCAAGGGGCACAGGGAGAAGAGCCAGGAGTCAGGAGTGACCCCCCAGCAGTGGCCATGGGACACTGCCCAGGGCTGTGACAGTGGGTGATGTCCCACCCCCTCCCAGCCCCTTCCCAGTGAGACAGTGACAAACTGGGCAGAGCTGGGGCTCCCCTCCTTCCCCCCTTCCCCAGCTCAGCCCCCCCAGCAGCTCCAGGTCACCCCTTGTCCCACTCATTAGCAAGAAGCCAGGATTTGCCCCTTGATTTAATTACTGACAACGATTCAAAACGTGTTGGAAGTGCAATTTTTCACCACTGACTAAAAATAGCCAAGTGAAATTCCAGAGCTGCCTCCCAGCTCCAGGCTGCCCAGGACAATGGCATTTGCAGCCCGTGAGCAACAACAGCTCCAGCTCCCGAAATAACAACTTCAAAGGGCAAATTCTGGCTTTAATTACAGTGAGACAAAAAATGGCATTTAAAAGAGCATTGTCAGAATATCTGAGCACACTCCAAATATCTGGTGCAGCTCCAAAGTGAGCAGGGAAGGCAGTGGGAGCACATGAGATCCAGAGGAGCAGGTTGTGCTCAGGGTGTGAGGCTCGTGCAGCTGAAGCCCTTAGAAGAGCTGAAGCCCTTTGGCACGAGATAAAAAAGCATCCAGGCAGCCAGGAGGAGCTGCTGCTCCTCTGCAAGTGCTGCAGTGGAGCTGGTCCCAGCCCAGTGCCAGCACATGGCACATCCAGGCTCAGGGGTGGCACCGGGCTGGGACCCTTGGGATGTGCTCTGAACCCCCTGCAGATGCAGAACCAGCTCCATGTGACACCCTGGAGTGACACTTGATCTGTTCTTAATCAAGACTGGATCCCTTCCAGGGATCCATCCATCCATCCTGCCTGGCTCCCAAATCCACACCCGCAGCCACCGCTGGTGGCTGGAAGTGCCCAAACCCAGCCCCACCAAATCCCTTCCCAATTCCAAGCTGCAGCAATTCCATGTGCTGAAGGCAGTCGAGGCTCCTGGACAGGAACACTGCAAGGTGATCCTCACCTTTGCACAGCAGGAAGAACCCACCTGATGCTCTGCAGTAGTTGGTGTGAAAAAAGGCTTGAAATCAGCACTTTCAGCCAGGAAACAACCTGAGTGCAAGGGGAACAAAAGCCAGGCTGCCAGAGAACTGATTTCTCAAGGGTGAAAGGGACCCAGCAGCTGTAAGAAAGAAAATAGTTGCAGCACATCCCTCCCCAGTGGCCTCATCCTTCCATGAGGGTGAGGGGCCTCTGGGACAGTTCCAGGTGCAGCCCAAGGGGAGCCCAGCATATGCAGCCAAATGGGCACACTGGTGTTTTCTCACTGAAACGTGAAGGTGAAGAGACAGAACCAGCCCAGGTCAGGAGGAAACAGCAGCTTCCAAGTGTGTCTGGTGTGGAGCATCTGTGACACTGAAGGAAACAGCCCTGGGCATCCCTCCACAGAGCCCTCACTGCTCCTCCTTTCCCCTGGAATGCAAAACTGGAAAGCAGAAACCAGGCTTGCTGGTGCTGCCAGAAAACTGAGCAATAGTTGGGTTTTTTTTTAAAACAATGCACATCCACATGCCTGGACACACCAGGTGGGGAGGCTGGAGGGCAGTTCTGTGCAAGCAGCAGCTTCTCCCAGGACTGCACCAACTGATGGGGTTATTTTTCATATCTTTCACTTAGCACTGACCTCAGCTTGATGTTGAGGAGGTCATTTCTGTACCCGGGTCATACACAATGTGAGATTTGGGCATTGTTTTTATTTCTGCTCCAGCAGAAATGTCACATCTCCAAAACTTCTGCATCCAGAGATCCAAGATCCAGACCCTCCCGTCTGCTCCAGCTGCAGATCAGAGACATGAGGCAGAGAGTACCAAAGTGGGAGTCTCAGCTGCCAGGAACAGCTCTGGCTGCACCAGCCCGTGTGTGACAGCAACAGGCAGAGCCCCATCCCCAGATCCTGCTGCTCCAGTGCAGTGTGACAAGGAGGCTCAGCCTCAGCCAGGGAATCTCCCTTAAAATTCCTGATATTAATGATGTCTTTTCCGTATTGCCTTTCCAGGCAGGTGCTCTCTGGGCAGTCATGGATACCTGTGGCTTGGCTGTAGGAGAAACCAGAGGTGGCAGTTCAGGCCCATGGAGTGAGAACATCCCTGTGTGGATTTGGCTCACACCAAGGGGCAGGCCAGGGAAAACAAAAAGTATCCAGGAGTTCTGTGACTGGAATATTGAGGGCAGCCCCTGCAGGCTGTCCTTCACGTGCCTCAGGTGTTCAGATGAGCTCAGGTAACACCCACAGCACAGCTGCCTCTGCACTCGGGTTGTTGGATTTTTTCCCCCACTGCTTTAAGGAAAGACTGGACTCGGGGCCATGGTCTGGTTCCCGTGGTGGGCAACAGTCACAGGCTGGACTTGATCTCAGAGGTCTTTTCCAACCTCACTGATTCTGGGATTCTGAAGTCACAATTTTAAGCTACAGCTTAAACAAGCAACTGAGTGTGCTGGAGAATCCCAGAGTCACTGAGGTTGGAAAAGCCCTCCCAGCCCATGGAGTCCAAGCTGTGCCCCATCCCCACCTTGTCCCCCAGCCCAGAGCACTGAGGGACACGGCCAGTCCTTCCTTGGACACCCCCAGGGATGGGCACTGCAACCCTCCCTGGGCAGCCCCTGCCAAGGCCTCACCCCCCTTTCCAGGGAGAAATTCCTCCTCCTGTCCAACCTGAGCCTCCCCTGGCCCAGCCTGGGGCCGTTCCCTCTCCTCCTGGCCCTTGTTCCCTGGGAGCAGAGCCCGACCCCCCCCGGCTCCCCCCTCCTGCCAGGGATTGCAGAGAATTCCAGGTGCCCCCTGAGCCTCCTTTTCTCCAGGCTGAGCCCCCCCAGCTCCCTCAGCTGCTCCTGGGGCTCCAGCCCCTTCCCAGCTCCGTTCCCTTCCCTGGACACGCTCCAGCCCCTCAATGTCTCTGTGGCCGTGAGAGCCCAGAACTGGACACAGCCCTGCAGGGTCCCCAGCAGTGCCAGCACAGGGACAAAACACCCCCAGAAAAACACAAGCCCAGTTGTGAAAGAGCTGCTTCCAAACCAGAGGCTGGCACTGAGCTGAGAGAAAAAAAGCAGGAGTTTCCTGGACTAGAGAAAATAAATCAGGAGTCTGGACTATATTCTTAAATATGGTTTAATACTCTTCTCCATTTCTGTACATCACAACACCAAGATATCACTGCTTGGGATCTCTCTGCAGAGGCTATAGAGTAGCAAAGGCTGGGAACTTCCACCCCCTTGAACGTGTTTGCATGTGTAAGTGTAATACATATCAGTATATATTGATATACACATCAATATATAATGCAATATATATCACTGAAGAGAACACATTGATTAAAGAAATACAAAAATTTGGCATCATTTCCAAACTTAAATAGTAAAAATAAAAACTACAAAAAGGAGCTGCATACCCTAATGTATCATGTGAAACAACAAGCAGTATATTCAAAAATGTAAATTTACATCCAATTGTTGTGGTCTTGTCATGTCACATTAGACCCATTTACAATGGCACAATCCAGACCATCCTGTGAGGGCCCCAGGAGTGCTCAGACCTGGGCACACCCGTTCCCACCCTCCGGGAGAGATTCCAGCTTGGATGTGAGTGACAGCAAAGCCACCTGCCAGCTTAGAGAGCAGGTACTGCTCACCAGGGATTTTGGACCTCAAAGAACAGCGTGGCAGAGATTTGAAGACAAGCTCCCCCTCCGTTCAAGTGAACCAGGATTTTGGGACAAGAGGCAGGTTTGCAGCTTGGAACGGGAGCACCAGGAGCGACGGAGGCCACGGAGAGGATCCCAGCAGCCTGGGAAGAAGCAGGACATGTGCATGTGCATGATCTGTGCCAGTGCTCCCCTGGCCTGCAGGACCCCCAGCACCCGAGCTGGGATTGTGCTCCATGGAACGGGCAGGACACAAAGCCTGGGGAGTCTGGGGGCACCCAGAGGTTTTAGCCCATGAAGGGCCCATCACCTCCAGGACAGACACCCCTCAGTGCTGGGAAGGGTGTCCCCAGGGGCTGTGCCAGCTCCCCATGGTATCCACACACCCAGCACTAAGGGTTCAGCCTTCACTGACTCAGTATTCCTGTAAAACACCCACTTCCATTACAGAACTGGGGCTTCAAATTCACATAATCGAGGAAACCTTCCGCAGTCCTAAAGCAAAAAGAAAAACCTACTGAGGAACAAAAAGCCAAGTGTACCTTTCTTCTCTGAAATTTCATGTTTATTTTTTGTCAAGACTGAAAAAAAAATAAATTCCTGAAGGCTGCACTGCTCAAATCCAAATTAAGCCCAAGACTCCAGCAGCATTTTCATTGCAATCCACGAAGTGCATTTCCTAGTTTGTAAGAGCAGTGTTTCTGCAAAGAGATTAAAGCACGTTTGGCTGGTGAGCCTCCCCAAACCATTGGAATTTGCAAGCCACACATTATAAACTAGCACTCAGGGCAGTGCCTCCTCAAGCTTTTGAAGAGAATAATGGCTCCAACCTCGTTACATTTCTTCTGCAGTCTAAGCTGAGAATGCCATGTAAATGGGTCATGGTGCTGCCAAATGCAGCAATTCATTTCTCCAATCAAGGTATAAAGAAACAAACCAGTAGGGTCTTACTTCTATTAATTTTTGAAGGAAGAGGTTTACAGCAGTTAATGTATCATGAAGGTTAAAAAAATCATTTCCATAAAATACAAGAGCAACCAATTTCACCATTGAGTAAAAGTAAAAACTGGGATTCTTTTGAAATTAGTCCAAAGTGGCATATAGGAACTTAGTAGTTTGCTGCTGTACTGACACTATGACAAATCAAAGTGTAGGGTTTTGCTTTCTTAAATCCAATGCTTGTGGATCAAGTTCTGGAAATGTTCCAATTCTAAGGCAGGGATCTGTTGTGTTTTCCACCATGAGTTTGCTCCTTGGGTTGGATGCTGGAGGGGCGAGGCACATTTTGCCGGACCCAGGTCGACTACCTAGTAGTCATCAAGGTCAAAGAACTCATCGTCTCCTCCCTGGTATTCCATGCCCTGGAAGTCCACTCGGTACCGCAGGATACCTGGCAAAAACAACAGGCTTTAGCTTCTTCCAAGTCCCAGCTGGACACCCTCCCAGCCTGCCTGCACAGCCAGTTGCCCAAGGAATGTTCAGAAGTTGAGGCTCCTGCTGAGCCCTCACTCCACACATGGAGCTGGAGTGGAAAATGCCACATGGGATTCATGGCCAAGGGGAAGAAATCCCCCCTGCCCAGGGCAGCTTTCTTCTGGAAAACTGAGTCTCTGCTAGAATCTGATCCCAGAATCCCAGAATGGTCTGGGTTGGAAGGGGCATAAAGATCACTCAGTGCCACCCCTGCCATGGGCAGGGACACCTCCCACTATCCCAGGTGGCTCCAATCTGGCCTTGGACACTTCCAGGGATGGGGCAGCCACAGCTTCTCTGGGCACCCTGTGCCAGGGCCTCCCCACCCTCACAATTTTTTCCCAATATTTCTTCTAGGACTGTAACTCCAAAGACTTCCAGGAGCAGATCACTTGTTCCAATGCCCAAAGGCCTGCCAGTTAAATCCAGGGGGCAGCTGGCACTGAAGTTACTTTTACAGTGCAGTAAAAGCAGGATTTAGTGGCTGTCTCCCTGGATTCTTCCCACCCAAATCACCAATCCAGGGTTCTGGGAAGCCAGTAATCCTGGAAACATTTACTGAGGTGAAGGGTATTTTCCAGGAGCATTTCCTGTCCAGGCTACAGGGCATGGCAGCAAAGAGGATCCCACCATGCAAAGAGGCTGGATCTGTCAGCAAATTAAAGACTCCTGGAATTACAAACTCTGAAGACTTAGAAACCTGGAGCCAAGCAATCCAAGTTTCCCTCTGATTGTTGTCTGGGCCCTAGAAATTCCTCCTTACTCATCCCTGGTTTACATCCAGCAACCCAAGCACAACCAGTGGCACAGCTGCCTTGGCAAAGCAGCCTGGATTGTGTCCTGGAATCCCTGGCCTGGGGAGAACAAGGAGCAAGGCCCATATTTTGCTCCTCCCTGGCAGTGATCCCTGTCAGGCTGAAGCACAGGCTCCAGAGCTGCTCAGGGAGCTCAGGAGGACTGAGGCTTTCAGAGGCCTCACTGCTCCATGAAACGGGACTAAAAATGATCTCATTCTTGACAAGAAGCAGGAGACCAGGGAGCAAAGTACAGGGAAGCTGTGAGAGATGAGCAGCAGACCCAGCTGCTCCAGGAGCTGGGCTGGGGTCTGTCAGACCCCCTTCCACAGCACAGTGTGCAGAGACAGAGGCAGCTCATGGCCCTGCCAAAAGCAGGGCACTGCAGGACTGAGGAGCACAGCTGGAAAGCCACAGCTGCCCAACCTGCACCATCATCCTGCTGGACATGGACTGAATTCACCTGGACACCCCTGGGGAACACAACTGTGTCCTGAACCAGCTTTGTGACTAACAGGAGGAACAGGATTAATCCCACCCCTGTTGGCAGCAGATTAGCAAACCACTGAAAAAGACAAACACATTTTTCTCCTGCAGTTTACCTCCAATTCCTCCAAATCCTTTCACAAATTGAGATCCTTCTTGTGATTTGTCTGTAACAATTTCCAATGTTGCTCCAAATTTCTTGTAGTTGTTTGCAAACCACTCCAGGAGGGGCATACTTTCTATCAGTTCGTGTTCCTGCCCAGTCTGAGGAGACATTGGAAGGGAGAAAGAAATCATAAAAACTGTTGCAGTCACTGTTTGGTATTGAGAAAATTCACACCAAAACTTGGCTTTGGCTTAAACATCAGCAGAGTTCTGTCAGTCCTAAGAGGGACAACAGCCTTCATGCTCCACAGGAAGCTTCCTGGTGGAATTCCTGACACAACTGTGTCAGACAAGTGCTGGCACAAGCAGAAGGCTCCTGGTGTTACAAAATTAAACACTGACAGGCCTTGTTTTGGGCCTCTCTAATATGGAACTTAGTGCAGGAGCCAGAGAGAAAATGCCTTGTTTGTTCTTCTGCTCAAGTGTCACCTCGTGCTACACTCTCAGTTCTGATTGTTCCTTTAGACTTGCTCCACACCCTGCAAAATTCCAGCTCCACTCACCCAACAGGCACTTTCTACACCAGAAACACTGATCCATGCAAATACAGAGGCCAAAAGCACTGTTTTATAAGTAGAAGGTCAAGTGATTATTGACATAGAAACGCATCATTGCAGGTGGCAGGAAACCTTCCATGCACAGAAGGAATTAGCAATTGAAAGCACCTGGGAATGGCCTCCCTGGCACAACTCTGGTGAGACAGATGCCCACCCTTTTGGCAAGGACACACCTTTTTGCCCAATTTACTCTGCAAAGCAACACAGACCCCCCACCCATGAGGGCTTTTTGACCTGCACAGGAAGGAAAACCCACAGGCAACAAATGACAGTTCTACACTTAAATACATCCCAGAGAAACACTCCCTTGCACCTAAACCCATGTCACTGCAACCTCACAGTGGTTCTGCATTGACCAAATCAGTGCACACTGAGCAGGGAGCAACGTTTTGGGAGTGCTACCAAACTCCTGTAGCAGATGGTTTGATGCCTGTCCCCTCAGCCCACTTCCAACCCTGGCACTGGCACCAGGCAAGACTGGAGAAAAGCAAGTCTGGAGTCCAGGGTTACATTGAAGGTGAACAGAAAAGCCTTGAAGTGTCATCTGAGTGCCAGGTCAGTGTGCTCACATGTCTGTGACAAACCCAGGTGTCCAGGGGGCTGCACCAATGCACTGAGAATAAACCCACAAGCCCCAAACTGAAATACCTCCTTATCTGTGAAGTGGGACTTATCCTTCTCTTGCTCTGGTGTCAAATACAGGATCTTCTCCTCTGAGAAGGGAGAAAAAAATAATATTAGCTTGGATAAGGCTTCCAGATGAAGGTTAAAGACAGCAAGGGACAGCACAGCCAGCAAGTGCAGCTCAGAGTGGGGTCACTGACAGTGACAGTGACCCTCCCCTGGCAGCTGAAGCTCTCTGAGCAACAACCAGGGCACAGCAGCAGAGAGCAGCTGGAGGCAGGTCTGCAGGCAGTGACAACTGGGGTTCTGGCCACAAGGGCCAAGGGTCCCCTCTGGTGTCACACCTCCATAGCTGAGGGCAGGTTCCAGGGACAAACTGCCAGCCCAGCACTGCAATCCCTCTGTGCAGGGGGACCCTGCTCCTGGAGGTTAATTCCAATACAGGAGCTGGGGACCTGCACCACAACATCCCTGTGACAGATCTCCTCAGGGAGCTCCTCCCAGCCCAGCTTAGGTCAAACCCTCCCAGACCCTCCAGTCTCTCAAAGCACCACATACCCTCCGTGCCTTGGCAGTGCAGGACATATCTCATTATATCCAGGTTTTCATAGACTATCAGTATCTCTACTGCTCCCATTTCCAAAGCTTTTAGTGTATCTTCAACTCCAAAGCAGTACTTCCCTGTGTCCTGACTGATCTCATCAAAGTATCGTCCTGCAGCACAAAGAAGGACACTCAGCAACACTGGGCACATCACACAGCTTGGTAAGTTTGAGCTGAATGCAAGAAGAAACTGGAGGGAAAAACTGTCACCAGAAGGCCTGGAACTAAGGTGATCTCTGATGAGAGCTAAAAGAAGGCCCAAGAAGGTGGGGAAAAAAAGGAACAAACCAACCCCCCCCCCTCCAGCAGCATGTGAGGTGTCCAGGTAACAGAACCACCCCAAGTCAGTGTCAGCCAGCACTGCAGGGCTGGGGCAGCACACAGGCACTGCCAGGGGCTGACAGCAAGGCCAGCACACTCAGCCACACGTCTGGCTCAGGAGGAGCTGCACATGCAGGCACTCACCTATTAGTTTTTTCTCTTGGATGAATTTCACATTGGAGAGAACCTCAGTTGACAACTCAATTGCTTGATTGAACCCATTTTCTCCTCCATATGAAATGTCAACTAGTTTGAGCACTTTGGATTGCAATCGCTAAGCAAAGAAAGAGAGGAGGCATGAAAAATAAACCTGTTACAGAGCAGGGCCATCACATTCCTTCATCCTGCCATGAGAGCACAGGCCTGGCAAGAGGCACTGCATTCATCTCCCGTGCTCTGCTTGCAGTCAGAGGGACCTCTGAATGCACAATATTGAACCACAACAGGGGCACTAAAATTAGGTTTATTGGAGGTTAATTCCAATACAGCTTCGGGATTGAATTTGGTAACACAAAGAATGTGAATGCCAGTTCCAAACCAGGGAGGACAGATTTCTTATTAGCACTGCTTTAATCAAAGGAGATCTTACCTCCTTGCAGGAGGTATTGGGAAAGGGATCCATCCCATTTTCAGTTTTGCTCAAATCCCTCAGCGATCTGTGAATTACTGACAGCTGAAACACCTCAGGAAGGGCCACTCACCTGATCAAACATGTCAGACTGGCTCAGTTCAGTTTTGAAGTCTGCTGATCCAGCCAGCACGAGCCCGGCCACGTTGACCTTGTCCCCGGAGATGAAGAGCTGCACGGCGGTCTCGGCCACCTTCCGCACGTAGTTGTGCCGCTTCTCCATGCGCAGGCGAGCGAAGCGCAGGGCAGACTGACCCCCCCGACCTGCACACACAGGGGTCAGGCTGCTGGGCACCCTGTGCCCTCCTCGGGGCACTGCCAGCTGCTCCCAGCCGGGCCACAGCCCTGTTTGCCACGGGACACTGGGGGAGCGCTCCGGGAGTACAGAGGGGTCGTTCTCAGCAGGAGCTACTTCTCCGTGTATCCCACAGAGGGAAGTGTGATGTTCCTTTCTCTCTGTACAGACCCACAACTCTACAGAAACTGGACATCTGTGCACACTCCCCAGGGGCTGTACCTTCCCTAGAAGCCACCCCTTTGGGACATTCATTTGATGCAGTACAGCCCAGCGGTCCCTGCTGCACAACCTTGCTGGGGAGACATTTCTATTTCATTTTGTCCCATTCTACTCCACAGAGGACAGCAGGCTAAAACCAATTTGCTGAACTCATCGGTGCCTGGCTGTAACACAGTGGGACTCAAATTCTCCCTGCTCCATGAGGCTCCTGTGCTTCCTGCAGGGAACAGCCTCCTGCTCTTCACTGTGGTTTGCACACATCAGATGCAAACTTTAAAGACTCTACCAAGTGGGATTACGACTCGTGCTACTAATATTTAGTTAAAACTACCCCAAACCAAGTAAAGGGTCAAATGCACCAAGAAATAAGAAGTGCCACTTTTAAGATCAACTGCATATTACTGTGATTCATTAATTTTGACAGAAGGCTCAGACTAGAGGCTTTGCTGTCAGATTCCAAGGGAGCAAAGCCTTGAGTAGAGCCCAACCCCTACAGGCCACATTCCCTGCTTCCACCCCCACATCCCGCCCCAGGACACGCTGCTGCAGACACACTCATGGTTACCATGCTTCTTTGGAAGATCCACAGTGAATTTGTGCAGGACTTCTCGTGTGTTTCCCTGGAGGGTCCCAAAGAGTGCCCCACTCCCATCTATTACAATGAAGCCAAACTTGCTGTCGTCGGAGAGCAGCGCCGTGAGGGCCTGGAACAGAGCACAGGGAGGGACTGGCTCACACAGGCACCACCAACAGCACAGCTCAGCCCACTTTAGTTCTGGGTTTTATGAATAAACCAGAGAAGAGCAGCAGATTCAGGAGTTGTGACTGTCCCCAGTCACTGCGGAATCTCAGAATGGTTTGGGTTGGGAGGGACATGAAAGCTCATCTCACTCCACCCCTGCCATGGGCAGGGACACCTCCTACTATCCCAGGCTGCTCCAACCTGGCCTTGGACACTTCCAGGGATGGGGCAGCCACAGCTTCTCTGGGCACCCTGTGCCAGGGCCTCCCCACCCTCACAGGGAAGGAATTCTGCCACATATGATCCAATCTCACACAGCACTGGCAAGGGCACAATGGAAACTCAAGTTTAATTGTGATCCCCATTTCCCAGCCCTGCCAGTTCCTCACCTGAGGGCACAGGCAGGTGTGACAGCACAGCCCTGGAGATGGGCTCTGGAAGGTGTCAAGTGCAGTGGACCACACCTAGGAGGCTGCATCACCTCTGTGCCTGGCACAGCTGGAGAGTATTCCCAGCATTCCAGCCAGGAATGCAGAGCTGGCTCAGCTCACTCTCAGTTCAGTTTTGTACTCCAAAGCACTGTCACAGCCTCCCAGCTCACCTCTACCACAACCACTGGTCCTGCTGCACCTGAACTTCAAGTCCCAAAGGCAGAAGGATGAAATCTCCAGTGGCTGTGGCACATTCAGCCTTGCAGAGCACAAGTTACAGCAGCAATAATTGTCCTGGGCATGACTGGCCATAACTGGCTGCAAAATAAATTATCCTTCCCTTCTCTTCCCTTTAGAGAAGGCAGCTGAATTCATCCCATAAGGTCATTTAAGTTGACCAGCTTGTGTGGTATCAGGGGGTTTGAGTTACTTCTGCCCAACTTCCTGCCCAGTCCTGCTCCTGGTGGTGTGGGACATCCACGAGCACCCAAACTCCACATTCCTCTTTCAAGGATCTGTCAGCTACTGCTCCCTCAAGGGCCACCTGAGCAGGTACAAACATGCAGCACACACACACAGACACTCCTCACTTATACATGTCCCAAAAAAAGCAATAGCCAAAATCCTCCTTCTGGCTGGCAAACCCACATCAGCAGGATGGAGAACTTGTCACACTCCAGATTGCTTTAAGTCACCAGTTTAATACTGGAAGTGATGGTGCTGGTTTACTGCACAGGCCCTTTAGCCTGCCAGCCTGATTACTGGGCTGAACTGAAAGGATAAAACCATCAGTCAGCCTCTTCCAAAGTCCACACAACCAAGTCTGCAGCATTCAAGCTTAAAAGAAACAGACACTAAGGTTTAATGGAATCTCCTGGCCAAAATAAATATTCTGTATTAATTCCTCAGCAGTGGGATGAATGAGAGGAGGAAGTGGCATATTACACTGCAACCTATTTAACTGGGACAGAGCCAAGCAAATCGTGTGACTGGAATGAATGTTCCAGCCAAGGCACCAAAATAAGTCATTGTAAATCCTGCCCCTCAGACACACACCAGGGCTCACCCCCTTGGGAAGTTACTTCAGCTTCACACAGGCAATAAAATACCTAAAGGAAATCTTAGATCCTCCTGCCAGGCAGCAGGTGACTACAGCCCTGACGTTCTTGATTCCCTCTTATTTTAATACAGTATCCAATGATCAGTGATTCCCCCAGTCTCATTAGTTCTGTGTCAGCAATTCCATTGTTTAACATACCAAGCACCAAAAAGGGACTATTGCTTTTATTCTGTTCCTGCAGCTTGGACTGTTTCCTCTTTGCAGCTTTAGCCAGAAGGTGAAGATCATCTCCTCTTGCTGCTCCTTCACACAGCCCCACTATCCTAGGAAATGTGTGGATGCAGAGCCTGCCCTGTCAGGCAGCTCAGCCTGCTGGGGAACCACTGAGCTGAAGGCATTGCTCCACAACCCCAGGGATGGACAACCCCAGACTTCAGTGCTCACATTACACAGGAGGCTTTTACAGCTCCATTTGATTCTGCAGAATAAAATAATCACGTCCTCCAAGGACAGGGAGAGCAAACAGCCCACGGAGGGAGGTGCTGTCAGTAATCACATCATCAGGAGCAGCAATTCCCACAAATTCCTCTCAGGTCATTGCCACTCTCTTGCTGAGCAACGTCACATAGCAGCACCAATGTATTTACAGCTGCCTCCTGGGACAGCCCTCTGGGCAGTTCTGTGTTCAACCAGTGCCCTGAGGCAGTAGCTGCAGAGGGCACCTAATTAATCCCTCTCCTGACAGGGCAGAAGGAAACCCACCACAGTCCCACTGCCAACCACAGCAGGGACAAACACCTCCCTTGGCCTGGCATCTCTGGCTCTCTCCTGAATTCTTATCTGCCTCTTGCTCTCACTTGCCCGTGGACACAAGGACTCAGCAGAACTCCAGACCTGTACCTGTGCACAGGACTTTATTCCTGGAAGGTCAAAGATGTGCTGGGATTTCATCTCTTGTGGGGAGACAGAATACCAGGGATGTGGCTGCCCCATACAACAAGGACACCTCTCCCTCCTGTACTCCTGTCCTTTGAAAGCCAGTTATGGGCCAGGTCTCCAAAGACCCAAGCAAACAAGCAGAAGTACCTCCCTGCAGGGCCTGTCAAGCCCCTGTCACACGGGTTTGGTAACAGGCCCCCACATTTACTGTGGTGAACCCCAAGGATGTGAGGGGCAGTCACTGCAAACACTGAGACCTCTGCACCTGCCAGAGCCAGAACAGACTAGGAGGCAATAAACTCACTACCATAATCCACATTACTTTAAATATGCTTCAAACCATTCATTTACCTTAATTAGCTATTGGAAAAAAATAATCCCACTTGATCCCAGACAGATGAGGCACATGCCAGTTCTCCATCCAGGGGCTCAGTTAACACATCTGATATCAAGACTGGCAACACTGATAATTATCTTGGCAGTACTGTAAGGCCTGGCTTGGAATAAGATCTGTGGGCCTTTGCAGTTAAGAAAAAACCACCCTGCCTCCAGTTACAGAGAGGAGCTTACGTGTGTGGGTTACACCAACCAGCACTTACAGGCTGGCAGGACTGCAGTGTCTCAACTCCTTTAGCAAAATCCACAGTTTGTGGCCAGTCACAAGCCCTCCAGAGGATGTGCTCCCCAAATCCTGCTGTTCTACAGGCTCAGCACACCCAGGGTTGGGCCAGGGAGCCCAGCAAAGCAGGTTCACTTTGGCTGCTGCAACAGGAGAATTCTTACCTCTGTGTGGAATTTGTTGTCACACAAATACAACGACGTATTGATTGGTTTGAAAGGTTCAAAGTCAATGTTGACTTTCTTCTCTTTTCCTTCTTCTGTCACAATTGTTCCACAGTAAACAACCAGACCATTTGGAGGTACTACAAATGACACAATGCAGTTTTAGATCACTAAGAAACATGGCAAGCTGCACCCAACAAAAACTAACTGCCTGGCCTTGAGACTTATAACAGAGTTGGAATTCAAGTTCCCACATTTTTTACTTTCCCTTTTTTACACCTCATTCCCTCCCAGAGCTCTACAATGGAAAACAAGCTCATGTGTTGTGCCTATGATGGCAAGTCTTGCAGCAGAGCTTGCAAGCTCAGAGCATCCAGAACCAGGCTGAACAGCCCTGTGGGGCTTTCCCAGTCCTCACACAGGGATTTACAGACTGACCAGCCCAAGGAAGGCCATGTGCCACTGTAAAGGCACTAAACTCCTCCAGTGCTCATTGCAGATGGTCGGTGTCTGTTCCCTCCCAAAATGAGCAGCTGCATAAGGCACAAAGAAGTTTTTGCTTGATGCAAAACCACTACTTTAATGCAAATGAACTACTGTGGGATAAACAGCTCTTAAATCTGGCCAGGTTTAGCACAGTCAGCACTGCTAAGGACAGAATCATGAGCCTGCTTGTTACAGACAAGGACCACCTTACTATCCTAGTCCCAAAGTCCTCCCCATCCAAGGGCAACATACCTGGAATATCAGTGCAAAACAGCAGCACAGGCCAACAGATTTGATTAGCAGAAAACTGCATAGTGCAGGAACTTAAGGCTGCTTCCAAGAAAGGGAAGTGTGCCAGCATCCATACAAGCTAGAAGTTACCTTTGTTATAGAGTTTCAGTCTTTGCTGTACAGATGTGATGGCTCCCAGAACCGAAAGGCGATTCACTCGAGATTTAATGTTGGAGGCCGTGCCAAACTCGTCCGCCAACATTTTTGCCACTCGTGAGATCTGGTCTTTGGGGGGAATGATCAACGATATCATGCTGGTACCATTGCTGAGGAGGGAAATGAGAGGGGGTGTGAGCAGCCAGAACAACCAGTGCACCCCCAGCACTGTCCCTCCTCCCCCAGGGACACCCTTCACTGCTTCTGCTGGACAGTCACGGGAGAGAAAACACAACAGCCTGTCAGAGGATCCCACTCCATGACCCAGTGGTCAGGTTTGGTCCCCCAAAAGCTGCTTGTTTAACCCAGAATGTTGCTCTGGGAAGAAAAGAACACAAGTGCAGGCTGAGGGCTGTGAGCTGAAGGCAAGGAAGCAGCTCCCAGCAGAGATTATTTAAAACAATGCAGCCACATATTTAAGGACATTTTAAAGCCCATTCCATTTGTCCCTCAGACAGCTGGAGCATTAGGCAGCCCAAGTGCTGTTGTAACACTTTGTTTTCCTCAGATGAACAGAGAAAACAGAACTGGAAGGACCCCTTTACCTCAGTCTTTTGCACTTCCCCACTAGCACTGTGCTCTCCAGAGCATCTCACCAAGCCTGGCAGCTGCTTTCACTAAACTGTGCTTAAGCACAGGAACCAACCCCAGGCATGGAGTCAGCAGATAAGACCCCACAGATCACAGAAAAGGCTTAAATTACATGAAAATAACTACGTTTGTTCTTCGTTTTTCCTACAGTTTTGGGGTGGATCCTGCAAAGGTCTTAATCCCCAAAGCCGCCTCGTGGTTCAAATCCATCCAAAGCCAAAAGGAAAACTGGGAAGTTCCCAACTGCTTTCCAGCAGGTACCTCCCATTTGCCATTGAAGTATCCCAGATGTCTGAAGTGCTGCTTCTGCATTGTCTCAAGTTTAACCCAGACCTCATGCTTCCCATTAGAGTAATGGCATAAAAATCAAATACCTCGTCATATCCTCCAGCCCTTTCTCAAGGGCAAACCAGCTAAGCTCTGTGAAAAAACCTCTTCTCAGGATTCTGAGTCAGAGAACCAACAAAGTGCTTTTTCAGACATCAAAACCCAGGGTTTTGCTCTTTTACATTTCTTAGGGGAGGAGAAGACTAACAGTCCCTGGCTGCTGCTCTTTCAGCCTGTCATGCACTAATGTCCTGCCTGGAGTGTTTGGGCTGCAGAGGCAGCAGGGAAGTGCTTTAAAAAGCATCATTTCATTAGCCTCTTTCCAGAGGTTGTGCAGCCCTCTCCCAAAGATCCTCAATCCAGGCCAAGTTGAAATGGATGCTGGTAGGTCAAATAAGTCCCTGACCTTAAAGACAACTAATTGGTTTTAATATCCAAGATCCCCATACACACTAATCAAGAAAGTCACAACGAGACACTTGTACAAGTTATTCCCAGAAGGAGCTCTGAGCCATGCTGACAGCTCTCAGTCTTCCAGGTCACACCAGCCAAGAGCACTCCATATCCCACTCAATTAAAGCAGTTAGACACCCAGTGGATGGTACAAGCCTTAGGGGAGAGATAATGGCCTATCATTCCCAGCAGGCTCCTTTGAGGAAGAAGCTGATCAGAATGAAAGCAACTCTTCCCGACTTTCCTGACAGTAGCACTCTTGAGTTATCTCTTCCTCTGAAAGCACAAAGTCTCAGACTTCCCAGAGATTAGAAAGCTCTGCACATCACACCCAACCTCCTGCATCCACCAAGGGCATCCCAGTGCTGCAGGTGGGAGATGGAGTGTTATGCCCCTCGGGTACTCCATGGCTAGCAAGTGATTACATACAATCTTTCCCAAATTGAGGACAGAGGGGAGAGAGCAGACAGCAGGTCCTGTCACTGGCTGCCTGGGAAAAGAGGTCCCCCCACCTACATCTCCTGGCAGGGAGTTGCAGAGAATTCCAGGTCCCTCCCGAGCCTCCTTTTCTCCAGGCTGAGCCTCCCCAGCTCCCTCAGCTGCTCCTGGTGCTCCAGCCCCTTCCCCAGCTTTGTGAACACCAAGTAGGAAGGCTGGCTGTGCCCTCCCAAGACCAACTCTTCAGTAAAATATCAGTTGTAAAGCTACTTTTGGTTTTCAAATACCAGCCATCCCCAGATCCCAGCCCTGGCTCTGTGTTCCACTGCCCCAGCTGCAGGCACTGAGTGGGATCACAGCAGGGCCATCAGAACTGGGTTATTTACACCACCCCAGAACCTGATCCATAGAGCAGTCATGTCCTGCTCCTTGGGAACACCCAGCCAAGGTAACCCAGTGGCCTTCACAAGCCCCCATGATTTATTATTGCAAACAAACAAATGAAAAGGGTCTCTCAGATGATGCACTGCCCCTCATTTAAATCCCAAACTACTTCAACACAGCACAGCACTGTGCCTGGTCCCACCTTTCAGCAAATTCCAGACTGGATTTGTATCCAAAAGCACCTTCCACTACCAACATCAAGTGCACTTCTTGGGTTTGGCATGTTCTCACCACTATTTACACAGCCAAGGCTCTTCTTGGCTCCAAGCAATCCCTGCAGGATCCAGCACAATAGCTGGCATGCAGCTTGCCATGGGAGCAGCAGCCGAACACCTCGTGGCACCCCAGGCTGCTGGAGGCCTGGAGCACCAGGAGCCAGCCAGCTTGTCACCACGTGTCCCCAGGCACCTCGGGGGGGAGCCCCTGCCACGTGTGGGCACAGCTCAGCCCCCCAGCCAAGCAGCTCATTAGGCAGCCAGGTAACTGGGGGGGACAGGCAGCACCCCCTGCTCCTGTCTCTCTTCCTCAGACAAGCACACGGGCAGGACCTGGTGGCTGAGTGACCAGTAAGACACCAGCTGAAGCAGCTGGACACACAGGAATCAGGATGGCTCACACACCTTGTTATCCTACCATGGAAGAGCATTTTTCCCTCTCCAAGCAAGTTCATACCTGTATGTGACCTTACTGCAGGATGGCAAGGTCTAAAACCCTGTGGTTGCATCTGCTAAACTCACCACTGCGAGACAAAACGTAGCAAAAGGTTTCTAAGAAAGCTGCTGTCCAAAAACACTCAAAAAAGTAGGTTATTCTGCAGAGTAAGACAATTTCAGGTCTCCTCTGGGTCTTTACAGCCTCACCAAGGCGACAGGTAATTCTGCAAATCCCATCCTGCTGCCACCAGGTTCTGGAGCACATTTACCTGGGAATGAGGGATGGTATTTCCCCTGAAGGATCCTAAGGCCTCCCAAAAGGGGCTTTTCCAGAGCACAGACCCCCCATCCCAGCAGGCTCTGCCGTGTGTGAGGCACAGGGGATGCTCTGGGCTGTGAATCCCTGCCAGAGCTGCCAGACACAACTTCATCCCACAGCTGGTACTGTGGGGAATTGAGTGACTGATTGAGATTGAGGGCAACACTCACACTGACAGCTCAGGATCCCACATGGAATGAGCACTCCTGAAGGAAGAAGGACCCAATTCCAGGTTATACGATCCCAGTTTCACAGCATTGCTGAGGTTCCCCCCTGGTTTAGCACAGCCAGGGCAGCTGGAAGCCACTGCTGTCAGACAGAACTGAGCCAGGGACAGCTCTGTCCCTACTCTGGGCTAAGGAGAGCCTGCACAGCAGCCAAAGAGCTGCCATTGTAATCCAGGGACACGATGCTCTGAGATGTGGGCTCTGCAGGAAACATCCCAGACACAGGGCAGCACGTGTGGAACTGCACAGGGAACTGGGGAGGAGAAAACAACCAGGAGCAGGGAGGGCACCAGGCACACACCACTGAGACACAGGGGCACTGAAGTGCCAGCTCTGGGAAGGCAGAAGCCCTGCACTGTCTGGCACTGTGGGCACTGCTCGCTGTGCCAGCCCTGCCAGGAACTGGCAATTAGCTCAGATTTATCACTGCCTGGAATGAGCAGCATTAGGTATCTCCAGGAGAGAAGATGAGGAGGATCAGGGCTCCAGCTTTCCTCAACCACTGCAGGTTGGCTCCCACTTTCTCCTACAGCCTGGCAGAGAGCTGTCTGGGGAAAAAGGGGAAGCAAAAACAAGTACATTTTGCTCTTCCAAGACATCAAGTTCTTCAGAAAAATCAAGGTTTGTGGATAGGACAGTCTGTTCTATTATTAAAAGTTCAATGTTACTACAGTTGGAATTTCAGACAACTGAAACAAACAGGTTTCCCAGACACAGAGCAAATGTTAACAAGTTATCACAGTGAGTGGCAGTGTGGGCAGTGCTGAATCGCTGCTGAGAGTCCCAAAAAACTGAAGGGAAAAGTCTTGCCACTCCTTCTGCAAGCAGGAACTACAGCACCCAGGCAGCTGGTTCTCCCTGCAAGGTCCTCCTGCACTGCCTAGGGGGGATCCCAGGATATGCTGAGCTGGAAGGGACCCCCAAGAATCATCCAGTGCAAGTCCTGGCCCTGCACAGGCCCATCCCCAAGAGTCACCCCCTGTCCCCAGAGGATCATCCCAGCCCTCCTGGAGCTCTGGCAGCCTTGGGGCTGTGCCCACTGCCCTGGGGAGCCTGGGCAGTGCCCACCCACCCTGTGGGCAAAGAACCACCTGGTGCTGAGCTCCAACCTCCCCCTGCCCTGACACAACTCCAGCCATTCCCTGGCTCCTGGCCCTGGTCCCCCAGAGCAGAGCTCAGTCCCTGCCCCTCCTCTGCCCCTGCCCAGGGACTTGTCCCTGCAATGAGGTCTCCTCTTCTCCAAGAGCATCTTACTGTGCTGTGGTACTGCAGACCAAGAGAATCTCCATGTGCTTTCCAGAAGCAAGAGCAGGGATTGCACAGGGATTCACAGGGATCACTGCTCCCAGTCCTGAGCCACGTTTGGCACCCGGAGTGGTGCCCACTGTGAATGTGCTTTATTCACATAAGGAAGCGTGAGGAAGGCAAAGGCAAGTGCCCAAAGTGGGCAGTGCCCCACAGCTGAGATGAGCTGCCACATGTACCCATGGCTGGTGTCCATCAGAGCTGGCAGAGGAGCCTCCTGCTCTGGGTGTCCATCCTCCCCTGCAGGGGTTTGGTTTCTACTCTTACCCACTGGAAGGAACAGCTGAGCAGATCCTCAGACCTTCAGCTTTCAGCTGAAACTAGAAACTGGTCTAGTGGTTTTCTCAAAGGCTCCCACCACGTCACGCAGTGCTGTGTCCATGTCCCTGCACAGCTGAATGCCACACAAACCAAACCTGCCCCACCAACTGTCGCTCCCTCCATTTGGCAGACGAGCAGCTACAGCCACAAGTGTCAGGGGGAACAGTCAGTCAACCTGTCTCCTGCAGTTTGGGATATTTGCTGCACTAATTTCACAGATGTGCTGTATAAATAGCAGGGACTAGCCCACCCTGTGGTATCATGGGAGACTGGACAAAGAGCAGCTGAGCTGTAGCTGTTCCACAATTTTACACTAACAGCACACTGTGTAGTGGAGGATACAGAGGCAAGGGAGGCCAGGCACTCTCTAGGACTCAAAATGGGCACAGCTTCAGGAGCATCTTGCTCTTCTCAGGAACCCAAGGCAGCATGAGGCCTGTATGTGTCTGCCAGAGACTGGCAGGAGCACAGAGCAAACAGCTTGCAGATAATCTGATCCCAAGCACATTCCACAGCTAGGAAGCTTTCTATGAACCAACTGTTGCCACACAGTGCTCCGAGCAACGTTACCTTCCCAAGGTAAACCTCTGCTGGTCTCCATCCAGGAGGACTGGGGATTACTGGGCAGGCACAACATATTCCAGGGAGCCCAAGCTGCCTGGACAGCCAGCACCACTCAGATCATACAATGGCTACACCAGTTCCATCACTGCCACATCCACAGGCAGCTGCAAGACAGGCGCCAGCAATATCCATGTAATCCAAGGCACAACTCCATCAGGCACATATCAACAGGCATGTGCATATGAAGCAGAGCTGCTTCTGAACAAACATCCACAGCACTGCAGGCACGTGATGCTCCACCAAAGTTCAGGGCACAGTCCACAAAATCAGTGATGTAAGTAAAGAAGATGTGAGGGTTTTGATGCTGTAGTTGAGAAGAGATGTTGAGTGGAGTGCTATAGAAAGTGAGTGTCCTCTGGTACAGGCCAGTACAGACTTGCTGTTTGGGCTCTCTCACAACTCAGCACCAGCAGACACTCCCAATCCATCCCTGCCCTGCAGAAAACAGCTCTGACCTTGCCACAGGGAAGCACATGCTCTTACAACTTATGAATTATGGCTGTGGAGGACAGAAACAGGTCACAGCTGTGCCCTTTAAAGGCTTAATGTCTTTTGATAAGACAAAGCCTTCAAACACAAAGTGGCTCAAGTCCACTTGAGATGCCAAATCCAGAGAGACAACCAGCAGATGGAAAAGTTGCACAAGTTTTCCTGGAAGTCCTGGAACAGAGACTCCCAAGAGTGTGGGATCCCTTCAATGCTTCAGAGGCACCTGGAAGCCAAAGACTGCACTGGCTGTGAGAATCTCAGCTCAGTGCTCTGCAGCCAACATGCCTCAATCTAATTGCTGCTTGGAAGCAACAGAGTTTTGTGATGTCTCCATCAGAAACAGATGAAATCCCACCCCTGCCCAGGCAATGGGCTCAAGGCACAGCTGAAGCAGGACAGAAGTGCTGCACAGACAGCCAGACAGAGCACACAGCACTGGTGAGTTGACTGTGGGACCTACCAGAGCTCCTCTCAAATTTAATGTGGAGTTGAGTCAAAAGCCACGCTGTTGGCAGAACTTCCTACAGCACAATTCCAGCAAGAACAGAACTCTGGATCATCTAATAAAAGGCAACACCAATACAAGTTGTTCCTCAAAGGTTTCCAAGTCATCCAAAGAAGGGAATGAAGGTATGGAAGAGACCAGTTCCCAAGCAAAAGTAAGGCACAGCTCACCTCTCTGGATCCAGTGACACCTCAAAAGCAGAGAAAAGGCACAAGATGAGGGCAGGGTGGGTAAGAGGAAAGGATTGCAGAGTCAGGAGACCATGTCATTCTTCCCTCAGGAATTCTTTTCAGCATAAGCATTAACAGGAGAAATTGAGCCCCCTCCCCTGAATTGGAGAAACACCCCAGATATGGAATTCCTTTATCAGTCTCTGAATGCTACCTCTGCCCTGGACAAAAGAAACCCACTCAGCTGCACAGCATGAGACCAGGCAGCTATTCCCCCATGGCTCACACAATGCCAAGCTCTCCTGCTCTAGTCCTGTTCCCACAACAGGAATCATGTGTATCTTGTCCACTAATGCTGGAAGACTGGATAGAAAGAGCACTTTATGTAACCAGAAAAGAGGTTGAACGCAGACATTAAGACCGTCCTGAAAAGGTGTCCTGCCCTCCCACCCCAACCCAGTGACCTCCTCAGGGAGGAAAATCCCCCAGATGCCAGCTAGGGAGAGAAGCACCAAGCCAGAACCCCTCCTGGAAGAGGGAAGTCAGCCTGACTCCCTCAGTGCTCTGCTCCAGCAGCCAACACTACCAGAAGAAACGGAGGCAGCAAATGGCAGCTCCAGCAGAGGAGCACAGGCAGGACTGGCTGGTGCTCACCAAGGGTCAGGCGAGGCACTGCTTCCCCTCCCAGCCTGGGCTGCTGCCAGGACATGCCTCCCTCCCAGGGGACAGCAAGGAGGGGAGACAAGAATCAGGTCACAGACTTGACTCCTCCACAGCACAGAATTTGGGCAGCTATCATGTGTCTGAGGCTGCACAGGGAGCAGGTAACAGTGAGCCTGATGTGCAGCACACACCAGCTGCCCGGAGGTCAGCGGAGGCAGCTCTGTGTCCCCAGTCCGTGCCCAGCTGGAGCAGCTCCCATACTGCAGCTGCTGCTCAGGCAGCACCACATCCCAAACCCTTGTGCAGCTCCAGGAGCAGATCCTGACTCCAGCCCACACTGCTGAAGAGCACTGAATGAGGTCCTGCACACCCCCCGGGGAAGGTGAATCAATGCCACCCCAAAATCCTTGGATCAAAGGCAACACACCACGAAACATAATTGCATAGGCATGTTTTGAATGGGCCTTACTGGCTGCATCTGACCTCATGCAGAAAGCCCGGATGCCCAATTACTGGGAAGTGGAACAGACATTTCTGCACTTCAGACATTTGTGACTCACTGGGAGGCTCAGTTTTGCCACATCTCCCCTGCTCTCCCTCCTCCCTCTCCAATTATTAATGCTCCAAGTTTAAAAGACTTGTTGCATTATGCTAATGGGCCATTTGGGTACAACATGTACACTGAGGGACTGAAACAACAAATCCAGATTTGCTTGTTAAGATGTTAATGCCTCAGAGCTACGTGGGAATAGGTGGCCAACAAGGGGAAAAAGAAATCCACTTGCCACAAAGCCAAAAAAGTCTGTCCTCTTTTGAGGTGCTCTTTCCCATCTCCTACCACGTCATTCCTCAGGGGCTCATTCATTAGCTCGATGTGAATGATGATCTGTGCATGAATCACACTGCTCACTAATGATTCACACAGTTGTGAGAGGTCCCAGGCTGCTGAACCACCAAGGGCTGTAAAACACTCAGCTCAGGTCCTTTTCAGCCACTTGCTGGTGAGTGCTTTCAAAACAGCACTTCCTAATTGCTGCTGTAATTCCAAAAGAACAGGTAGAGCAGGCAGGTGAGAGCACAGGAAATGCTGTACAACAATTAGAGACAACCAGCAGGATGTCAACAAGCCTTTGGACATTGTCCCTGACTCCAGCTGCCTGCTCAGCTGGCACAGGGACAGGGTGGCTTTCTCTGACCACCCACCCTGGTCCTGAGAGGTGTGATCAGCCCTGCTCATGTGAAATCCACATTCAGCTTCCAGCCCAGCACTGTGGAGACTGGCAGCCTGGAGAGACTCCAACAGCTGGAGCAGGGAAATGGTGTGGAAGCAGCTGCTGCACATCCTGCCTGCTGACCTGCCACACAGCCCTGATGTCCCTTCTGCCCTGCACTTTTCTATTCCAGCCTCTCTGCAAACATCTCCTCCTCACACTACCAGAAGAAAAAGGCACTACAGCCTTTGCCTCCTTAGGAACTCCTCTTGACACCAGCAGGCTGAGAAAGCACCACTTTGAGGAAGCAATCTGGCTTGGGTAAGATCCTAAATCATTACCTCTTCCCTAAACACTCCACACTGTAATGGCAGAATCAGTCAGAGCAAACTTGCTGTCAGTAATAATACATTCCATGTGCCAACTGCAGACCTCCCTCTTCCAGTCCTCATCCCACTCACATGTCCCACATTCCCACTAGTGACAAACAGGTGACCCCAAGGCTGGCCCAGTCCGTGTTCCAGCTGAAGGAAGCCTTTTCTAAAGGAGAGGTCCACTGGAGACAGCAGCTTGCAGTGGAGATCCTCAACAACAGCCTGAGCTGGAAAGCCAAGTGCCAGTGCCCTTCCCAAGAGGGAGCAGCTCACCCAGGCCCCAGTGCCAGGTCTCCACCACACTCCCCATGCTGAGGTGAAAGCCTCAGCTCTGCACAAACACATCCTGTACCAACAGCTAAACTGTGTCCCAGAGCCCAGACCTGAGGCACAGCACAAGGACAGGCAGATCTTGATAAAGAACACTGGGAAAGAGATCTGCTGCCAGGCAGGGAGCAGGGCAGGGAGCCTCTGGACCAACAGCTCTCTGGCAGTGCAGCCAGAAACCAGTCCCAGGGATGAGAGCCCCCACCAAATGCTCCTCCTGGTGTATGGCATCCCTTGAGCCAGGAGAGCTGCTCTGGTACCTGCCCAGACACGATGCTCACCCCTGACACCAGAGTACATCCCTGTATCCCATGTGCTGGGCCTTGCGTGGAGCAGGACAACCCACCCTGGAGTCCTGCAGCAACTGCTCTGCTGTCCAACAGTTATTCCAGCACCAGGAATGTGCACACAAGCACAACAATCCAGCACAGGCCAGAGGTGCAGGTGCTCCCAGGAGTGACTGAGAATTTGCTCTGCCTCATCCAGGGGGGAATTCACAGCTCTCCAGTGCAGCAAAGAGAACCCCAGCACCAGCAGTTCCCCCAGGACTTTGTTCAAAAGAAACTGGGAACAAGGCAAACCTGTACAGGACATACCTGACCCTGATCCCCTAAATGCCCCTGTGCAGCTGGGGCAGCTCTCCCTGCTCCAGTGTTAACTCACTTCTGGAAAGGCCCACCACCCTCTCAGTGGAACAGGTCAGGACTATGTTGTTTGCTCCCCAGAAGCTCCAGGTTGTCCAAACTGGTCTCAGCCTTGCCAAGCTGCCTGCTCACAAAAATGCCCACCAGGACAGCCCAGAACAAGGGGTGCAGAAGCACAGCCTCATGTCCCTGCTGCACATCCTGGGACAGCCTCATGTCCCTGCTGCACATCCTGGGACAGCCTCATGTCCCTGTGCACATCCTGGGACAGCCTCATGTCCCTGCTGCACGAGGCTGGGAAACAGCAGCACGTGGCCAATTCCAAGGTTGGGCCTTTCCAACAGGACCAGCAAGACTCCAGGTGGATGCAGGAGAACCCACCTGAAAATGTTGCTTTCTGGGCAAGCAAGTTGGGCAAATCTTCCATGTCCAAGCAACAGGTGAGCTTGTCCAGCCTCCAGAACTATGTCTTACTTTGTAGGAATTCAAGCAGAATTACGGGTCATTTTGCAGGAATTCCCATGTATTTTCAGGCCTCTGTCCTTCCTGGTGACTTTACTTCTCTCACATCTGGTTTCTCCCATACAGCAGACACAAGTCTCAACCTGGCAGAATCCAAACCCAGGCAGGAAACTGCACCACTTTGTTTTCCCAAGACATCAAGACTCTCCCTTCTCTTGCCATTTCTCCCTTTTCCTGCTTGGAAACATTTCTTCCAGTTACAACAAAAAAAAAGTTATCTGTCCAGATTTTGTTTCTACATTTGCCCTGTTCCTCTCACCTTCCAAAATACCCAATTGGGAAAAATGTTTTCCCACACACAGTTTGCCAGGCTCAGCTGTGTTTGCAGGCAGTGCCTTCAGAGACACCCCACTCTTTGCCTCCTCTTTCCTGGCAAAACAAGTAAGGGCTACTGCTCTGAACAGAGCAAGTCCAAGGCATGGGAGATGTCCCAAGAGAGCAGGTTCCTGAAGGTTTTACCATGGTAGTGGAGCTGCACTGTCCCCAGGGTCAGGAAGCCCACCTGGCCATGCAAGTGTTCATTTCCTTTGCAGGAAAAAAGCTCCTGTTTCCAAGACGTAGAGTTTTCCCAACGTGACTCAGAGGTGACACCTCAGGTCCTCTCCCAGCAAAGAGGCTGCTTGTTGCTGCTGATACTTGGTTTTGCCAAGCATTTCCAGCTTAGATTAGCAAAAAACCCTGCCCATAGCCCAGCTAACTATTCAGAACTGAGGAACAAAGAGGGATTGTCAGTTGAGCACTGACACTGGAAAACTGCATGAAGCAACAGCAGAAAAGCCCTGAGAGAGAGGATAAAGGAAAAACAGAGTGGCTAATACTGCTGCTACTTGGGCTGCTGCAGCCTCCACATGGCAAAACACAGCTGCAGCTTCTGGGGGCTCAGTCTTTCACTGAATCTGTTCTACAAAACCCATCTGTGGACTGAAAGCAGAATGAATCCCTCTGTAGGGGAGAAGCAGAGATGTCTAATGAAAGTGTGAGCACTCCAAGCTCTCAGAGATGAATGACAAGGTTAAACTTCTGTCAAGGCCATAAGTGGCTCATGACCAGCCTTTTCCCCTCATCTCCTTCTGGCCAGAAAGGTTAATTGCCTGCAGTGCTGAACTCAGGCCCCACTGCTCAGCCTCACACATTCTGTGCAGGGACCAGAGGATCCCCTTCCACCTCACCAAACCACAAACATCAGCTCATTAACTTTGTACAGGCTCAGAAAGTTTGCAACTCAACTTTGGAAGAGCTGAGAGCAGATAAGAGACACTTCTGGTTTAGGAAGCAAGATACAGATAACAGCCCCTCCTGTCCCTGCCCGCAGAGACAGGGTCTGGAGGTGGGCTTGGGGGGTTAAAAATTATTTTTCATTATTTTGATTTGACAAATTCTTTCCACAGATATCAGTGAGAGAGCCTGCTTTCCTCAGCAGGGCTGGGAAAATAACACAGGGCATTCCTGCTAGGGTGTCACCTCAGAGTCTGAGGAGGTCCTACCCTCGCTGGCCTCCAGCTGATCAGCTGCTGCTAAAGCTGAATCACAGAAAGGACCCACAAGAATCATCAAGTCCAACTCTTAAGTGAATGGCCCACACAGGGATGAAATCCATAACCTTGGCATTATGAGCACCATGCTCTAAGCATCTGAACTCATCTCAGAGCATAACTGAAGCTCCAATCTTCTGACCAAGCACTGCCCCTTCCGTCCTCTACCCCACACACCAAAAAAGCACTTCCTTGCTCTCCTGCTCACTTCACTTCTTGTTAACACCCAGCAGATTTCACTGGGATTTTACCAAAACACTGGATAACAGCAGAGGTGCCTCAACCACCACATGCCAACTCAAAGTCTAACTCCAGCCTCCTCCACTTCCCATCCCTCTGATCCACTGCAGGAACAACCAGCACATGAAACTGGGACACTGTGCTGGGTCACTCAGGAGGACATGAGTAAGGGAAGGTGGAGATGCCAAGGAGGCCCTGGCCCTGCACATCACCCTGCTGGAAGGCTGTGCCCCTCACCCACCAGAACAGGTCTTCCTACTTCACAGGAAGGGGAAGCGACTCTCCCAAAGGCCGGAAAAGCCTGTTTCACTGCTCACACCTCCTGTGCTGGGGAGCTGCCACAAGCTGCAGCATCTCCTCTCCTCACCGGACCCAAACCAGGATAATTTTAGCCAGGACTCCCTGGAAGCACGACACACATTCACACACAACCTTGCTCAAAGAACTGCTGCCATCGGCCGCCTTCCTCAGGTGGTGTTTGGCAGCTGGCACAGGTTCACCCAGGGAACAGCAGTGTCACACCTCAGGGAGATGCTGGATCCAGGGGCTCAGCTACACTGAGCCTGTGGCACCTTGACCACACAGCAGGTGTTCCAGGGATCCTGATGGGGAAGAGGGAAGACTCCTGGGCTGTGGCCCCAGAGAGCAAATTCCCCCAGGAGCACCTGCCCTTCAGGACAGCAATACCACCTTCACTCTCGTTCCCTACAACACTCACCTATCCCAAACAGGACAGATGCCACTGAAAGTGGGCACATTCCTAGATAGGGAGAGCCAAAATGCCAAGTCTGCACTTCCAACCCCCCTCAGGCCCCCTCAGTGCTGTTACAGGCACCTATTTCTCAAGCTGGGGTGGGTGCCCGTGGCAGCAGCTCCCGGACCCCTGGGAGCCCCACCCGTGCTGTCACTCCGTGCAAAGGCACAGCCCAGTGAGCAGCTCTGGCAGCCAAAGTCCACTGTGCCACAGGGAAGGGCAACCCAGCCTCCCCACTCCCTTCTCCACAGCCCCATCCCTGCACAGCTACACCATAAACCAGAGTGAAATGTGTTCAGGGAGACCTGTGGCTCGAGTTCTCCTCCTGCCTTCTTAGCTGAACGATTCCCCAGGCCTGCTCCACACATGGAACTAAGGAAATGGTTAAAGGGCAGCTTGGCCTCTGGGAGCTGTTCCAAGGCTTTTGGAAGCTACGGAATGATGCCAGCGGTGCCCCAGCTACAGTAACACCTGTGGAAACTGGAGCCACAGAGGTGGCTAAGGAGTGACCCTTCATTTTTATTTTATCACACTGTATCCCAAGACACACTTTGTTTGCTATTTTACAGCCCCAGAACCTCGAGGTCTTACAATTTCTCAAGCCCCAGCGGGTTCCTGACCAGTGTAACCAGACACTGCTGAGTTACCCCCCCCCCAGACAGGCACCTTTGGCAGGGGGCAGCTGCGGGCACAGCCACGAATTTTAGTTCTGCTAGGAAAAAAAGAAATTAAAGGCGAGGATAATTTAAACTTAGCACTATCCAAACTTTGGAAGAGCTTGCTTTGAGGGAAATGGAGCTGAAGGGGAAGGTTGAGCCGAAGCTTCCCTGGAAGGGGAAGGGGTGAGAAGGATCAAGTAAGAAAAGCCCTGCAGTAAGTGCTGCCTCAGCTCCCGTCCCTGCCCTTCCCCTGCCGCCTCCCCGGCCCCGCCGGCCCCTTGGGAGCAGCCCAAGGCTGCACGGGGGCAGAGCAGCGTCTCCTCCAGCTGGAATCCGCCTTTCCCCGGTGCCAGCTGGCACGGGCCGGGCGCGGTGCGGCCCCCCCGGGCCCG
>WEIV01002329.1:78676-105068 GCA_013390005.1 Calyptomena viridis
GTGGGGATGGGGGGGAAGCGACCCACGGAGTGAGGGGAACACACTGAGCGGGGTCTGCTCCCGCTCCAGCACAGGACACAGAGTGTGTCCAGGTGGCTCTGGAATATCCCCAGGCAGGGAGACTCCAGCCCCTCTCTGTCCAACCTGCTCAGGGCTGGGTCACTGCCCAGCCAACAAGTTCTTCCTCCCGTCCAGCTGGAACTTGCTGGGCATCAGTTGCTGCCCGTTCCTCTGGTGCCATTGCTGGGCCCCCCCGAGCAGAGCCTGCTCCATCCTGGGCCCCCTCCCTGCCCCCCCTGACCCCCAGGCATGGGGGCCCCTCCCAGGGGCTCCTCTGGAGGCTCAACAGCCCCAGCTCCCTCAGCCTTTCCTGGGCACAGAGATGCTCCAGCCCTTGGGCATCTCCGCAGCCTCCGCTGGCCCCGCTCCAGGAGCTCCATGGCCCTGCTGTGCTGAGGAGCCCAGAGCTGCCCCCAGCCCTGCACATGTGCCTCCCCAGGGCTGAGCAGAGGGGCAGCATCCCCTCCCTGACCTGCTGCAAATGCTCCTCCTGATGCTCCCAGGACCCCATTGCCCTCCTTGGCCCCAGGACACTCTGCTGGGCGGGGACAGTTCCTTGTCCCCCAGGACCCCCAGGCCCTTCTCCTCAGAGCTGCTCCAGCAGGGCACCCCCAGCCTGTGCTGGTGCCTGAGGTTGTTCCTCCCCAGGTGCAGGACCTGTCTTTGCCCTGGTTGAATTTCAGACTGTTCCTCTCTGCCCTTGTCTCCAACTTGTGAACCCTCGAACCTTCTGAAAGGCTGCCCAGCCCACTCCTCCCAGCTTTGTGTCATCAGCAACTTTGTGGGGAGGCAGGAACCCCCTCCTTCAAGAGATGGATGAACAAGTTAAACAACACTGGGCCCTGTTCTGAGGGACAGCACTGATGACAGGCCTCCAACCAGCCCCTGTGCCACTGACCCTCTGGGATCTGCCCCTCAGCCATTCTCATCCCACCCCACTGCCCTCATCCAGCCCACACTGCCTGAGTTTGCCTGTGAGGATTTTGTGAGTGACAGTGTCCCAAGTGTTGCTGAAGACAAGGAGGACAACATCCCCCGCTCTGCCCCAGCCATCCCGGTCCTTGTTTCATCATGGAAGGCAATCAGGTTGGTCAAACCCGACTTACCTTCAGTGAACCCACACTGACTAATCCTGCTCACGCTCTGGGCCCCCTCTGTCCCCTGGGCCACCTTCCTACACCCCACCCCACCCCTGTGCTCCTCCCTCAGCCCCTACCAGCCCCCCTGGCCAGAGCATGGACCCTGTCCCCTCTGCTGTCCCCACCCCAGCAGTGCCTGATGCTGCCTGGGGGGCTGCAGCCACCCCCTCACTCGAGGGGTCCCTCCCCCTGTGCCCTGTCCCAGCAGCAGCCGCTGCCCCAGGCACAGCCAAAGCCCTCTGCCCATGTTCTGGAAACGTCTGGTGCCTCCTGGCCTGGGAACACCAACTCTTGGAGGAGGCCAAGCGGGGCAGGAAGCACAGGGAAAAGAGATGGGGGACATGGAAGGGGTTTAAGGAGCCACAGGGTCGTGTCCCATTTCTCCTTTCCTGGGAAACACCACCTTCCCACTGCCTCTGTTGCTGCCGGGGGTGTTTGAGGGCAGGAGCCACACGTGGTACCCACAGGGGTCTGGGCTGTGTTGCTCTGGGCCCCAGTGGAATGGTGAACCTCCAGAGCAGGGCAGCAAGGCTGGCAGAGGCTCAGGAGAGGCTGGAACAGTGCCCAGAGAGCCCAGGGAGGAGGTGGCAGTGGCCGCCTGGGGGACTGTGCCCACAGGGCAGATAAGCACCAGGCTGGCTGGTGAGGGCTGAGGGCCTCCTGCCCCATGGCATGGCCACAGCCCAGCCCCACAGCCCTGCTGGGCTGGGGCATCCCCCTGACCCCCCTGTGCCCCAGGCGGGCAGGGGGCTCACACCAGCCCACCCTGGGCAGCAGCAGCTGGGGGAGCAGAGCCCCCCACGTGCCCCGGCCGTGCCCGGGGCTCCTCCGTTACTGCACGGCCAGAGGGGACTGTGCCTGGCAGTGCCTGGCTCTCTGACAGGCACCAAACCCCCCTCTCTGTCTGAGCACACATCCAGGAACTGCAGCCAAACACACCCACAGCCTCACTGTCCAGCTTTGCAAACCCACAACCTGCCCTTTTACAGAATCACACAATATTATACCCGTGTCTGTGGGTTTTGCCCCAAAGATGCCAGGCAGGGGGGTGGGGAGTGCCATGGCCCAGGGAGCACCTGCCACTTCTGCCTCCAGCACAGCCCGGAATGGGACCAGCTGGAATTGCAGGGATGAAATGACACTGAGGGTATTTACTTGTTCCTTTTATTAAGTGTACAGAGGGCTGTTTCCCTTCTGCCCCCTCAAGATGATGCTCTCCTGGGGATGCTGAGCACAGGGGGGTTCATGGCTGTGGTGTCTCTGTGTCCCCAATCTGCCTCCCTGGGACGTGCCAGCTCTGCCCTTTGCCATCAGCCAGGTCACCACCCTGCCCTGCCCTGGGCTCTGAGCTGAGGGAATTGTGTTCCCAGGATGGCAAGTGCTGCCTGAGCCCACTGCAGCCTCCTCTCCCTCTCAGCTCCCCAGCCCAGCCCCCAGTAAAGCACCAGTAAAGCCCTGCCAGGAGCTGGGCCCAGCTGGGCAGCACAGCCACCCGGGCAGAGGCTGGGCTAAGACTCAGCCCAAGGCTGGGTTTTTCTTCCATCAGGGTCCTGCTGGGACACTGAATTTCTGAACTACCTGAATTGGATTTAAAGTCCTGTTTCTCTTCTGAGGCTCGGCAAGTATTGATTTCAATCCTCACAGGTATTTTTTCCACGTGCATCTGGTCCCACACAGCCCTTTATAATCCTCCTCCGAGCAGTAAGACAGTGGATTACGTGTGGCTTTAGGAGCTGATCTGCTGAGAGGGAAGTTTCTGTGCTGGGGACAGTGTGCACAGAGGGGCAGGAGGACAGCTCACCCCACTGCCACCCTTCCAGCTCAGTCCTGGGCCTCTGCTCTCTCTTCCCTCCTGTGCAGTGCTGCAAATACTTCCCTGAGGAGCCCAGGGAACAGAGGATCCCCCTGCACGGGAAACACAGCAGATCCTCACCCTCCCCAAACAGGGCACACTGTGCTGTCCCGAGCTGCAGAAGGCAAGGAGGCACTGCAGGCACATGGAGGTGCCTGTGCCAGCCTGCCCTGCCCTCCCAGGCCGGGGCTGTGACGCTGCTCTGCCCAGCCCTGTTGGTGCCCCTGCACGGTGTTTGAAGGTGACAGAGCCCCAGGGGCTGTGCCTGGCACTGACCACCTCCCACCGCAGACACGGCCGGGGATGGAGGCAGGTGGAACACGGGGCACAAACATTGCTGCTTTTTCTCCAAAGTTCTGCAAAACTTTTCTTAAGTGCTGCCGTACATAGAGCAGTAATTTATTCCAGAGCTGCAGCACTGCTGGAGCTACAGGCGTCCTGAAACAAGGAAAACAAACCCCAACAGGCTTTCTCCAGTGCTGACAGTGCCTTCCCAGCAGTGGGATGGTAGCAGTCAGTGCCTCAGGACAGGAGTCACTCCTCCCAGGAGAGGCAAGAAACTGTTTTCAGCATGATACACATCACCCCATTTCACTGTTCCTTCCCCAGCTCAATAATTTAGCTGATAAAGGAGGAGCTAAGAACAGCACATTAATAAATAAAGAACATCTATGAAAGATGTATTTAAACAGTGGCAGGGAAAAGAATTCATTGAAGAAGCAAAGGCCGACCCTGATCAATGATTCAGGACCCTGGAGGCAGTGGGAGGATCCAGCTCGGGCTCCACAAGCCCAGCAGGGAGGAAGTGGCATGTGAGCAGCTCCCAGAGCCGCCCCCTGTCCTGGGCTGCCCCGGCCCTGCCGTGGGAAAGGCTGGCTGCCGTTCCAGGGGGCAGCAGGATCCTCCGGGAGGATGGTTTGCAAACTGTTTCACTTAAGGACGTTTCCTTTCAGCACCTGAATTACTCGCTCTGCCGAGAATTCCTTCTCTTCCTCAGGCTGGGGTTCATCCAGGGGATCACTTTTGACAGGAGCAGCAGCAGAAGGGAATTCAGGACAGAATTCACCTGCAGTCAAGCTCTGTAAAGGTAATTCTCAGGAGATGCTCCTGCCCAGGCCCAGGGCAGGGTGATGCTGTGACAGAGCAAAGCCCATCTAAAGCTCCACACCCAAGACACACAGCTGCACATCTGGACCAGCTCTTGGGACCAGCACTTGCCATGGACGTGCTCATCCTCAGCCACTTGTTCCTCAAAACGTCCAGGAAGGCACCTGGCCACGTGGTCCAGGTACAGCCCAGCCTGTCACACACCTGTGACAAAGACAGAGCTGCCCCCAGAACAGGGCCTGGGCCCACACAGTCACTCTGGGCCACTCCTGGGAGACCTGTGTTCACACGGGCAGCCTGGTGAAACCCCACGGGCTGGCAGGAGGCACCAAGCCCCCCCTCCAGCCTGGAATCAGCCACAGGACCCCCAGCCCCAATGACTCCCCTGCTGAAAGCAAAGCACCCAAGTTTGGGGTGGAACTCCTCATTCTCCCTGCAGTAGGACAGCACAACACCCCAAAATGCTGTGAACACCCCCTGGCACAGGGTTCCAGGAGTGCAGCAGTGACACTCCCAGCAGGGACCTGACACCAGAGACCTTCTCTGTGCCTCTGAATGAAACAAGTTCCAGAAAGCCACATGTGGCTCACTGTTCCCCTGGAGCTCTCACAGGTAGGAACATTGATGGCCAGGATACCAGAACTCCATGTTGGACACTTTTCTGCTTTTATTTTAAAAAAATCCAGAATGGATCCAGTAACAGTTTTATTATCAAGGAAATTGTTTTACCATAAGCAGAGAACAGACACAGGATGGAGCAGAAGGCTCAGACAAGCAAAGTATTTAACTTCCACATAGCCTCTTTTGTAAGAAATGTTACAGCTGAGTTTGAGGCAGCCCCTTTCCTTGAGAACAAGGGTACCAGCCTAGCCCAGGGCTGGAGGGTCTCCAGCAATGTCACCAGCCTTGCCCCTGCTGCTCCCAGGTGCTCAGATCCACAAGGAGGGGCCATGCAGGCCTCATTCTCCTCCCCATTCCAGCAGGACTTCCATCTCCACCCCTCAATTTAGTGACATGGTTTCCAAACTTGGATCTCTGATTTAATACACCATTGTGTCAAGTATTAAATGATCAGCGAGTCCCCAGGTGCCTCAGGTGAACACCCCAGGACCACCACTTAACTCTGTCTGGCACGAATTAACTTTCATCAAGTGACAATTTATCTAGCAGACACATCACTAAGTTTATACATTAAAGAATTTTATATATAGAATACTGCAAAAACACAGTAAGTCTGAATTCTGCCCCTTGCTGCTCAGGAAGGTCCCTTCTCTCCCAAGCGTCAAGAAAATCGACCTCTTTGTCATACTCTGGTCAAGGCAAGACAGAGACTTCTTATTGCTTCTCCTCCTTCTGATCCCCTGAACTGCCAGAGCCCTCTCGCTCAGAGGCCATCTGTGAAAAAATTGGTTTGTTACTTGTAGAAATAACAGACAGTTCCTGGACATTTTTACCCAGCTCGTTGCTCAGCTTTGCTCCAGCCTGGAGAATCCCTCCCTCCTTCAGAGCAAGGAGCACAGAACCCACCTCATCCCTGCAGAGAGGGAGGAAATGATCTTCCCACTATTCCTGCTTTCCCAGGAGATGTGACAAGCTTACACTACACTGCAGCTCTGAACGTTTGCAGTCTGACACGAGAAAAGCAGCTTTCCAGAGTCAGGACAGCTTGGCACACCAAGGTCCCCTGGGCAGCGTGGCACTGCCATCCTGGCACAACTCCCTGGCCAGGGCTCACAGGGGGGCCTTTCACTGGCAAGGAGATGGAGAAGCAAATCCCCAGGGCACTGCCACTGTGGCTTTAGGCAGACTCAACAGGAAGCTCAGGCATTACTTTGCTCCTTCAGGCCCTCTGTGCTCTTTTTGATGCTCCTCATTAGGAGCTTCCAGCATTTTCCATGGAATGCTGTACCCTAAGAGAAGCCCAGGGTACCTACAGCAGCATGGCCAGGACTTCAGGCCTCCTGGTCTCCCTGACCCTCCACAGCTGCCCCTTCAGTGAGGGGCACTCAGAGGGAGCTGCCCTGAGGCTCAGCACCCCTCCCAGCCCAGCCCCTGCCTGGAGTTTGGAATCCCAAATCCCAACTCCCCTTCCCCTTCCGAGGGCTCTGAAATGGAAGTGCCCATGGACCCACCTTCTTGTATGCCATCTCAAAGAGTTTCAGGGAAGCCTGCTGCAGGCTGGTTGCTGCCTGCCTGATGTTCTCTCCTGTTTCAGTATCTTTACGAGCCAGAAGTTCCCTCATTTTAGCGATTTCTTCCTTCAATTTGTTGCACTGCAAATAAGACACAGAAACTGCGGTGAAATGCTGCACTTGGCTCACTGAGCTCCATCCTGTCACTTCACCCACACAGTGGCCACAGCAGAACTACCTCGTCTTGCCAGAAACCATGAAGTTAAGCCTCAAGCTGAGCCTGCAGGGACCAGGACTGTGCCCAGCTCCCAGTGGGCACCTGTCCACCCCAGTAACCGTGTCCCAGTTGGCATTAATGGGCCTTGTCTGCTGCCCGGGCAGGGGTGCCAAGGACAGCTCGGCAGGCCCTGCTCCCCCTGGCACACCTCAGCCAGGAGCCAGGGGAAGGCAAGGAAAGCTGGTGTTCAGGGATATTTAAGGCCCTGGCAGAGAGCCAAGAAGGCTGCTCAGCACCCTGTTTAATCCCCTGGCACGTGGGAGGGGGAGCAGAGGCAAACCAAGGCAGTACGGTCTCATCCCAGCCCTGCAGCCATCTGGCAACCCCCCCGCACAGTCTGGCATTCCCCTGCCAGCCTGGCAAGGGGCTCCTGGGGACAGCTGTGGGCTGGCAGCACGGGCACAGCTCGGGGTCACCCCAGGGGAAGGAGAGATGGCTCCTGTCAGCCCCCGTGGGCACCCACACAGCACAGGGCTGCTGCCAAGCACTGCTGCCCACGTGCCCTTGGTACTCCCCCTATAAAGTTACAGGGAATAGTCCCTCCAGGGAACAGGGAATTAGGCTCTGTGTTCCTGTGAGAGAAAACTCCCGTAATCCCAAACAAAGAGCCAGCCAATATCATGGAATCATGGAATGGTTTGGGGGGGAAGGGACCTTAAAGACCATTTCATTCCACTCCCTGCCATGGCTGCTCACTCAACCAGGTTCCTCCAAGCCTCATCCAACCTGGCCTTGGGCACTTCCAAGGATGGGGCAGCCCCAGCTTCTCTGGGCAACCTGTGCCAGGGCCTCCCCACCCTCATAGGGAACAATTCCTTCCCAATATTCCATCCAACCCTGCCCTCTGGTACTTTAAAATCACTGCCCCTTGTCCTGCCATTGTCTGCTGGGCTGAGAAACAGCCTTTCAATTGCCCAGAGGCTGCTACCAATAAACTGTAATCATGTCCCTTCAAACACCTCAGAAAACCCCCAGGAAACCTTTGATTCTGCTTCCCAGACTTGTTAACTTGAGGACTGGGCACTCTGTTTTGAACTTGGCTTTTGGAATTCACAATGCACCACCTCAGAGTGGTGTGAAAAGCACTCTTTGATACCAAAATATCCATTTCACTCCAAAGAGAGTAAAATTGGAGTTAAGTGGATACAGCACTTTTATTGCCCCAAGCTCCTGGGTGCTGTGCATGCACTGCCAGGACAGCACAGCACTAACACACTGGCAGGCACTGACCATCATCCCCAGCTTTGAGCAGAACTCTCTCACAGGCCCCAGCACAGTCCTTATCAAACCCCTGCAGAGCCAAACCAAGGGCAGAGCTCGTGCAGAAACCTTTCAGGAGCACCTTCCCAGGCTCTCAGATCCTCAGTGACACAACTCGCACTTTGAAATGGGATATTTGCCATTATCCAAACCCTGTTCCTCTTTAAGTTTGTCCATACATCCTCCCACCAACCTCACCCATCCCACTCCAAGTGCCAAACCCAGAGCTGAGGACTGTGGTGGCACAGCGTGGAAAGGCACCCAGAGCTGGTGCCAGTGGCCAGAGCCAGCTGGGAGTTAAGGGAGACCCTGAGCACAGACCGAGTAAGGAATCTTACCTTTCCCACAACAGGATCAGGGAGTACCCACCTCATCTGCTGGCAGCTGATCCTTGAACTCCTCCATCTTGGACTCTGTGTCATGGATGATGCCCTCGGCCATGTTCACAGCCTCCACCCGTTCCTGGGGACACAGCTCGTCAGGGCTGCCCACAGCACTGCCCACANTGTAATCATGTCCCTTCAAACACCTCAGAAAACCCCCAGGAAACCTTTGATTCTGCTTCCCAGACTTGTTAACTTGAGGACTGGGCACTCTGTTTTGAACTTGGCTTTTGGAATTCACAATGCACCACCTCAGAGTGGTGTGAAAAGCACTCTTTGATACCAAAATATCCATTTCACTCCAAAGAGAGTAAAATTGGAGTTAAGTGGATACAGCACTTTTATTGCCCCAAGCTCCTGGGTGCTGTGCATGCACTGCCAGGACAGCACAGCACTAACACACTGGCAGGCACTGACCATCATCCCCAGCTTTGAGCAGAACTCTCTCACAGGCCCCAGCACAGTCCTTATCAAACCCCTGCAGAGCCAAACCAAGGGCAGAGCTCGTGCAGAAACCTTTCAGGAGCACCTTCCCAGGCTCTCAGATCCTCAGTGACACTGAACTCGCACTTTGAAATGGGATATTTGCCATTATCCAAACCCTGTTCCTCTTTAAGTTTGTCCATACATCCTCCCACCAACCTCACCCATCCCACTCCAAGTGCCAAACCCAGAGCTGAGGACTGTGGTGGCACAGCGTGGAAAGGCACCCAGAGCTGGTGCCAGTGGCCAGAGCCAGCTGGGAGTTAAGGGAGACCCTGAGCACAGATTGAGTAAGAAATCTTACCTGCTTTCCCACAACAGGATCAGGGAGTACCCACCTCATCTGCTGGCAGCTGATCCTTGAACTCCTCCATCTTGGACTCTGTGTCATGGATGATGCCCTCGGCCATGTTCACAGCCTCCACCCGTTCCTGGGGACACAGCTCGTCAGGGCTGCCCACAGCACTGCCCACAGCACTGCCCCACAGCGCTGCCCCACAGCGCTGCCCCACAGCGCTGCCCACAGCACTGCCCACAGCACTGCCCACAGCACTGCCCACAGCACTGCCCCACAGCGCTGCCCCACAGCGCTGCCCCACAGCGCTGCCCCACAGCACTGCCCACACCGCTGCCCACAGCACTGCCCCACAGCGCTGCCCCACGGCACTGCCCACAGCGCTGCCCACAGCGCTGCCCCACAGCACTGCCCACAGCACTGCCCCACAGCACTGCCCACACCGCTGCCCACAGCACTGCCCCACAGCGCTGCCCACAGCACTGCCCCACAGCACTGCCCCACAGCACTGCCCCACAGCACTGCCCACACACCGCTGCCCACAGCGCTGCCCACAGCGCTGCCCCACAGCACCCGCTGGCATTTCCTTCCCCAAATGCCAACTCCACCCTAGTTCCCACCCTGGGTCCTTCTTAATGGCAAGAAATGCAGGCAAACCACTCCCAGGTGCACTCTGGCACCCAGAGGCCCAAAGAGGAGCCTGGGCCAGTGTGCCCTCCCCCTGTCACACTCAAACTCACTTCCCTGTTGGCACACTGAAATGGGCAGACACTTCAGGGACAGCACAGCACACTCTGCTCTGCTCTTTGGGAAAGCAACTGAGCTTTTGGAAAATATTTTTAAGCTTCTTCAAATGTTGAGTTGTTTTACTCGTGTTCCCTTCTTACAAAAACTCCCATTTATGCATTTGTGAGACTTCCATGGCAGTAAAACCATGATTAGAAAAGTGTAATGAGGGAATTTTGACAATTACAGTTCCACAAGTCAAGAGAAGTGTTAAAGTAACCTAATCACCTTCCTCTGAGAGATCCCTGGACATTGATGAGCCTCACTTCAGGGCTACAACAAAGAACTTATCCAGGAATTTAAGGTACAAAGTAAGGCAGCAGGAAGTTTTCAGTGCAGCCTCCTCAAACAGCAGCCCTCCCCTCCAGGCTTCATGGCCATTATGAGGTTATTTGAACAGTGGGACTTTCAGCCCAAGGTCTTTGAAGGTTCTCCCTGTAACCCACAAATGCTCATCAGCTTTGTGGCTTTAGAGGTTCTGAGGTGATGCTGCTTCCTGTGAATTTATTCCCTGCCTTCTCTCCCTCAGTGCTCTTGTGAGGGCAAGATTTACAGCCCTACATGCACACCTGAGACAGCTTCCTACGGGCTGCAAGAGCACAAGTGGAGCAATTCCATGTGCCAGTCTCAGCAACCACTAAACATATGCTGGTGCCATATCCCAGAGCCAGCCTGTGCTGTGTCTGCTTAAAAATCAATGCTCTATATTTAGTTGCATAATTCATTAGTGCTACTCTCATTAGTTCCAACCATTAATCGTGTGTGTACCACAGGTTCAGCCACTGCACCATGCCAGGTGTCAGTCTTTCCCTGACAAAGGCAGTCAGGATTTCCAGCCTCTCCTGATGGTCTCACCTGCACTGAGGGCCAACACTGTGCCCACATGGATACAGGATTCCAGATGCCACAGTGAGGCTTTAACCACTACGAAAAGCAACTTCCCACTTACGAAGGAAGAGGCTGAGGTGCAGCTTTGTTTGGCAGGTTCTATAAATTAAGCTTTAAAATAAACTCAAGAGTAGCTTAACTATCCCCACACTGCCCCCATCTAACTGGGGCATCACAAATGCACAGCCAAGGTAACTGGCAGGTGGGCAGCAAAGAGATGACAAAAAGCATAACTAGAGCTGCAAGGCTATTTGCCATGGGCAGGCGAGTTTGCTCACTGCTGCATCCATGTCCCAGGAGTTCCTCAGGAGGAATTAAAATGCCACTCACACAGGGCAAGGCACCCAACCCAAACCTGAGATCCACATGTCCCTGCAAACACCTTTCTGCAGCTCGGGAGTGTAAGTGAATATAAGGAGGGGAGCAGATATTGGGGTCACAGCTCAGGGGCTCCCAGCCAGGGGCAGGGAATGGGGAGAAGCAGCAGGGACACAAGTCCCTGGAAGAGCCTGGATCCATCCCATTACCTTCCTCCTCCTGTCCTCCTCCGCGTACTTCTCTGCGTTCTTCACCATGTTCTCAATCTCATCTTTGCTGAGCCCACCAGAAGACTGGATAACAACTGCAGCAGACAAGAATCATTAATAAACCCTTTGAGAAGGTTATTTCCCAAACCCAACGGAGCACCTTGCCCAGGGCCCTGGCACCTGTGATGATCCTGTGGGCAGCACAAAGACAGGCAGCCTTTGAAGAGGCAGAGATGAGCTGGCAAGACAAAAGCCTGATCTCTCACATCTACAAACTCCCCAGCTCTGCCAGACACTTCCTGCCCAGTGGCCAGCAAGTCACTTTGGCCACTCTTCAGTTACTCCTCCTGGAAAGTGAGGGTGCACCAAAGCCCCCAAACCAAAGGGGCATCCCAGTTAAAACCACAGAACTAAACAAAATCCCAAATACCAAACCAACAAAAAAACACAAAGAGGAGGAATTCTTTCACCAAAGACTCCTTTCCTTGTTAGAAAACAGCCCAGGCTGGTGGCAGGATAAGACAATATTCCCCACCCAGCTCCTCACACTGCCCTTAATAAGGGAATGTAGCGTGATTCTATGGGCAGGCTCTTAAAGGTTCCCTGCTTTTTCTTTTCCCTCCATTAGTGTCAAAAAGTATAACCTAGACTTAAACTAATTTCTGCAGTAAAGCCTAATTTCACTGCAAAAGGGAGGTCCAACATCCAGCTATATTAAGATCCTCATCTGAAGTGAAGTTTTCTATGTAAAATTTACCAATGCCACAAAACCCTGAACAAAGTCACACACACATGTGTCCTTTGGATACAGCTTTGTAAGTAGGACCACATCTGCATACAGATCATATATGAGCCTTTTACTCAGTGGCAGAAGGCTGCCACACATCCAAAATCTACAAGGAGATCAAAGCAACCAGCAGGGTGGTTTGGCAACCAATTGCTGCCAAAAAGGCAAGAGTGTGTTAAGGGCAGCACACACTCTGAGCTGTGCACATAGAGTTAATCCTTTCCTTAGCTGGAGAGTGCATTTCTCTGCTCAAGGGTTGTCTCCAAGAAACAACTGAAGGGCAGTACAGAGGAACAAGAGAGATCTATTTTCTATCAGGGGAATCTGTAAATGCTTCAAATTAATTTTCTGAGCTCACAACAGAGCTTTAGAAACTGTCAACTGTGGCATTAATTACCCTGGAACACCAGGCCTAACAATTCACTGCACCACAGAGCAAAGTACACTGACAGCTTGAAGTCCCTGAGCCTCCTGCCAGTTAGAGACTTGCAGCCTAAATGGATGAAAATGAACAAGGTGGTTACAGGGAATACCTGCTGCTCAAAAACCCTTCACTCTCCAGACCTTTGTAGTGGAATAATTACAAACAAACAGGGTCTTGGCACAGGCTGATCTGTTCAGCTGTACATGACACACCCTGGAGTCAGGGATGTTCCTAGTTTGATTTCTCCCTCAAAGCTGGCACCTCATGCAGACAGGCTCACAGGCAGCAATCCCTGGCTGTTAGAGGGCTCTCCCAAAGGAAGAGCATGCCCAGCAGCACAGCTGCATTCCCAAGCCACAGTTTCTGTCCCTTCAGAGTAACAGGGCAGGATGTCACTGCTCTGAGCATCTCAGTGACACAGGACACGCTGTGAAGCAGCAGCACTGCCCACAAACACTCGTGTGTGCCCAACACCTCTGGGCACTGAGGCACAGCTGATCCATGCAGGAAACAGCTGCACTCTGCTGAAACCTTGGTGTAGTGGTCCCAGCTGAAGGGATGTCCCAACAAAGGACTGTCACACGGGGCAAAAGGACTTGGAATGTGGTAAAACCCTGCCAGTAAGGACTGCCCTGACCACGGCATAGTCAGGAGACAGATCTCTGCCTAACATGCTGCAGAGCACCCACTGGCAGCAATCCCTGTCAGCAGCTAAAGCAGAGTGCAGCACACAGCAGTGTGCCCACAGCTTTGCTGCCTCAAACCCAATCTACAGGTCACTCTGCCATGTCTCCCCTTCCCCAGCTCATTTTGCCCTCCTTTCCAGGGGAGGCACTTAGGCCAAGATGACTTCAGCTGCCTCTGTGCTGCACTGCCAACACGTTGTGTGGGTCCCCCTTGCTCTTCAGGGAGCCACATGCTGCAGTCCCCCCGTGCTGTGGGATGCCCAGGAAGGCAGTGCTCCCCTCAGTGCCTAGCCTGCCATGGCCCCAGCACTGCTCCAAGCCTTGTCCCTGGGCAGCATCCCAGGCACTCACTCTGCTGTTCACGTCCGGTGCCTTTGTCCTTGGCTGACACGTGCACGATCCCGTTGGCATCGATGTCAAAGGTGACCTCAATCTGGGGCACTCCACGTGGTGCTGGAGGAATCCCAACCTGAGGAGGACAAGTTGGCCATCAGCCCCCACAGGGACATGAGCTCAGGGCCTGTTACCTTGGTCACCTGACACTGAATGAACCATCACCCGACCCTCAGAGCCCAGTCCTCCAAACTCTACCACATCATGTGGTGCATTAGTATCTTGACAGATAGAACAGGATACAGGTTCCTACCCAGCACTAGTGCAGAGAAACCACGTGGGAGAACCCCCAGGTTTGGTTTCGAGGTGATACAGGGTTTGCTTCATGCTTCCATGGATATGGCAGGATGCTCCATGTCCTCAGGTCTGGACAGACTTCCCTGACCACCTCTGAGGAGCCATTTTAAGACAGTGACAGGCAGCACAGCTTCCTGTTCCTTCTGCAGGGCTCTTCCAGCACTGAGCAAACCTTGTGGGCAGGGAGCTGGTCAGGCAGCCACACACTGCACACCAACCCCTGGAGCACATCTGTTCCCAGTCAGCAGGGTGTGGTGCTCAGTCTCACAGTCTCCACACAATCCTCCTTCAGAATGATGTGTTGACAGTTCACATCATGGCACACACACTGCAATTCCCACCAGGACACACATCCTGGGCTACCTTGGCTCACATTAACTCAGCTGGGGACTGCAGGTATCCTGGAACCTGCTCCAAGTCCTGTCTTTGCAACACCAGAGGAAAGGCCAGCATTCAGCTTATGTGTTGCACAGGCTGGGACTGCAGAGATCCTTTATGCCCAGACAGCCCTTTGAGGTGACCAGGCCCTAAAGTTGCAGCAGCCCCTGTGCCACATACAACTGCTCAGAAACTCTGAGCTCTATCTTAAATGCCAACAGCTCCCCTGCCACAGAAAGGCTGTCCCAGAGCCAGGCTGTGCCTCTGCAGGCTGCTTTTTTACTACAAACAGGGTCAAATGTCTTCTGTAAGATGACTCCCCCTCACTGCCTTCGGGGGTCAAGTGAAATGGAGAAGGCCCTGAGTGTCTCAAAGAAGGTCAAGTTGAAGGTTGTGAGCAGAGCAGCCAACGTACCAACGTGAACTGGCCAAGGAGTTTGTTGTCACTAGCCATCTCTCTCTCTCCCTGGCACACTTTGATCTCCACTTGTGTTTGCCCATCAGCAGCTGTAGAAAACACCTATGGAGAAGGAACAGAATGTTACTGTACAACCAATAAGGTGAAACACAAACTGATGCAGTTACAAGCTGACTGAACTAGGAATAAAAGGAAGCTACTTGGAAGAGAAGCTCATTAAATACTTGTTCTCTTCTTCTGACAGAATTCCAAGGCACCAAGACTAGCAACAGCCAAGCTCCCTGGCACCTTGTCCTGGATGCACCTGGGGCACAAAAGCTGGCTGTGCCATGGCAGCCACCACACCACCAGAGCCCAAAGCCACCCCCCAGGCAGCTCAGTGTTATCAGTGAGAGCACACACCAGCAGGCCCTCACAAGTCCAAGGGAAGGAAAGGGTCACACCCAAGTCTACCAGAGCCTTACAATGCAGGAAAAAAGATAATCCCTCCCCAGGCATGCAGCCCAAGGTGGGCTCCAAGGGGTGTGGTGCTCAGTTGCACAAGGTCTCCACACAATCCTTCTTCAGAATGATGTGTTGACAGTTGACATCATGGCACACACACTGCAAACCCCCTGACCAGGCCACAGACATCCTGGGCTATCTTGGCACCCATAACTCAGCCCCCCTCCCCTCCTGGGCACAGACATCCTGACTGACACCAAACCTGACTTCTGCACTGCTTCTCCTTGCCAGGTGAGCAGGAGACAAGACCATACTGGGATGCTTTGGGAAGCCCTCACTGGGTGTCAGAGCACCACAAAAGCCTCACCCAACAGAATCCATTCGTACCTGGCTCTTCTTGGTTGGTATGGTGGTATTCCTGTTGATGAGCTTTGTGAAGACACCTCCCAGTGTCTCAATGCCCAAGGAGAGGGGAGTGACATCCAGCAGCAGCACATCAGTTACGTCCCCAGCCAACACCCCACCCTGGATGGCTGCACCAATAGCCACGGCTTCGTCAGGATTCACTGCTTTGCTGGGAGCACGGCCAAACAATTCCTGCACAGTCTGCTGCACCTGAATGAGACACAGCACAGCTTGGGCACAGGCAGCCAGCACTGCCACACACCGTGCCAGCCTGGGCTCGGCATCCTCACACTCCTGCTGCCATGACAGGCACCAAGCTCCAGGGCTGTTCCCCACCTTCCACACACACCGAAATGCACTCACTTCAGTCCACACGACCCCTCCTCTGGAGGCTTTTTTTGCCATCAAGTTTGCAGCTGCAAGTCAGCCTCCATCAGTGCCTTCCCACAGCCCAGCATATCCAGAAGGCATCACTCCAGGCTTATCTGGGAGTCAAGGACTGCTCCCTGGGAACTCGGACAAGCCAACACTGAGCTGTCAAGGACAGCACAGCTGTGCAGGCAGAGCACAGAGAAGTAAAAAATCCAGAAGCACAGTTCATGTTGTTTGTGTGCAATAAAGGAAGAAAAAGGGTAATTGTATAAAGAACAGTATTTTCCAGCTCTATTTAACAGGCTGTTTGAGCAGAGCAGCTTTGCTGTGTCAGCAGGCTGAGGTGTGTTGTTAGCTCTGCACTGCTCAGGATTCCAACAGACTTGGTGCTGAGGCATCCAGGTGGGAATGCAGGGAGGGTCTGCAGCAGAGCACAGCCCAGAGCCCCTCTGCCCTGCCAGGGAAGGGTGTGATGTGCTGCTCTCCAAGGACAGCTGTGGGCACACACCAGCACAGCCTGCAAAACTGCTGGGAGCAGACACCCCACTCCTGTGCACTGCAGCCAGGAGACACCTGCCCAGTGTTCCTTACAGAGGAACACTCTTGATGTGTGAGCATGTAATTAAATGCAAGATTCTTCCTCCCTCTGGAGGCATATTTTATAGTACAAAAGAACTTCTAACCACCCACGGTGTTTCTCCTGGAGTACTGGCCATGGGAGTGCTCCAAAGAAGACACATTCCCTCCTAACAGGGTGAAGAGAACAGAACAACATTGGAACAGAAGGTTCTGGGCTGTGTACAACACACCAGCACTGATTTCAGAGCCAGAGCTGTAACTACAGGCACCCAGGAAAGCACTCTGGAGGCTCAAAGCCACAGATGCTGGGGGTTATAAATGAGGGGAAGAAGGAAAAATAAAAATCAAAAAATAAAAATCAATACTTTAAGTCCTGAATTCCACCCCTAAAGGAAACATCATCTTTCAGGAAGTTTTTGGCATCACTTTATACGTAGGTAATCACACCATTTTTCCTTTATCCAGCTGGAACAAGGACTTTGGGAGCACAGGGCAGAGTTACTGCACTTGAGCTTTGGCCAGATTAGGAGCTTCTGTTTATGTTGTTGCTCTGGCTCCCCTGCCTGGGTGACCTTCTGCTCACACTAACATCACCTCCAGCCACCAGGCTCCTTTCATACACGGAGGAAAAGCCCTCCTACCAAACCCCAAATCAACCCCACACAGCACCACGTACACACCTACTGCCTGCAAATCCCAAATCCCTCTGCAATGAGATTTTGGTGCTCTCTGTAGGGAAGGACACACTGTACCCTTGGAGAGAGCAGTGCACATCCAAGTTCAGCTCTGGCTTTGAGGGAGCAGCATCCTGAGTGGCTGGGAACAGGAGCAGTAAATCACCTGAGACAGCACCTTACCTACAAGACTGTGCATGTCAGCACAGCAGCTTTTAAGCTACCTGCTGGTGTTTATCTCCACAGAATGTAAGGGCCAGGCATTAGATAAGGAATGTGGAATGGGCTTGCCAACACCCAGCTTGCAGCAGGGATCTGAACACACAACAGCAGCTAACAGTTCTGCTCAAGCAGTGTCCTCACAGCTGCTGAACTGCTCCCTGGAGGGCAAGGACTGCTGAGGACACCCTGCACATCTCCACAAAGCTGCCTCTGCCCAGAGCACACCAGAACATCAGGCTAAGCTGAACTCAACTCCCAACACCTCCCACTTGACTTCGTAAAGTGCAGCTCGGCTCCAGCCCCAGATCCAAGCTGAGCTAATGAGCAGGATGAGAATCCCCCAGCACTGCTTTCCTGGGACTCCCTGGCACATCTGCTCTGCTCTGGGGCCCTCAGGTGCTGCAGCTCTGAAGCCACACACTCAGCTCTTCTGTGCCAGAACAGGGACTTGGCTCATACCTTGGGCATTCTGGTCATGCCACCGACAAGGATGACTTCCCCAATGTCACTCTTGCTGACTTCAGCATCCTGCATGGCCTTCTGGCACGGTGCCACTGTCCTCTTGATGAGATCAGCCACGATGCCCTCGAACTGTGCCCGGCTCAGCTTCATGTTCAGGTGCTTTGGTCCAGAGGCATCCATGGTCAGGTAGGGCAGGTTGATGTCAGTCTGCAGCAAGAACACTCGGGGTCAGCACCACACAGCAGCTCCACAGGGTCACATCAACTCTGTGGCTGTTCACCCTGCAGTCTTTAAGAGGCAGCAGGCACATTCTTATGGTTGTTTCAAAGAGATAAGACAATTATTTTGTTGCACACCTCAGGGTTACAGCTGTTAAGCTCCAGTTTTAACATTGTGTCATTTCAAGGTCTTTCATTATTAAGAAAAACAAATTAATTTGTCACAGCCAGGAGGTAAGAGCTCAAACACTGGAAGTGATAATTTTAATCCTGTTCCTTTAGTACAATCCAGAAAAAAGTATCTTCAGAGTTCCCAAAGATTCTGCCAGCTAACATTCCATTCCAGGTAAGCTCCTTGAAGGAAGTGACTCATGGCTCTTTTCTAAATGCCACTAACTTGTGTTCAACAGCCAGTCCATTGCCATTTAACACAAAGTTAATTAGTGCAAGGGACCATAACTCCCACTTCCTATGGCTATTTCTGTATCTCTTAGAAATTCACATGCTGGGTATTTAAAGCAAATCTTACGCTGGAATCATCTCATTCAAGTGCTGAGTCATGCTGACATCAAAAGACACTACAAATCAAAGCAATTAAAACATTAGAGCTTTAAGCTTTAGAGATTAAGTTTACACAGCAAGAGGTAAACCCATGTTACTGCCTAGAGGTGTGCAGTCACTTCATCAAGAGCAGGTCAAAAGAATTAGGGAAAAATGGGGCCAAAACCAAGTTGTTTTCCATTCACTGCTAAAGAGTTAAGGAATTCAGTTTTTCTTGGTATGAACAAACTGGATTTGCCAGCTCTTGAGCTCATAAAACAGAGCCTGCTATGTCTCTGGCAGAACTATGCACCCATTGTGAGTGGCCTAAACTCCTTGCTATGAGCTCCCTACTGGCCAACAAAAAGACCACCATCAAATAAAATTAAAAATGTTTATTCAGAACCTAGAAATTGGCAGAGTCCCCGTTTCAATTACTATATAATTGACCTTAATTTCACTCAGCCAGGACTATTACACTCCCAAGTTGCTCCTTCTCCAGCTCCTTATTCAGTAGTGAATAAAGGACACGCTTGGCTGCACTAATACACAAAGCTGATGGAAAAAGGAAAGGGGGTGTATGTTGCCCATTGTCTGGACAACCCTTCTATAGGCAAGTAAGTTGAGATTCTTTACAGAAATCACTACCCAAATTAGCTGTTTCAGTGGAAGGAGTAGCACCAGGGTTTCCAAGGTTTTGGAACAGCTTGCACAAGTAAGTGGTTGCAGTAATCCAGCAGCACTGGCTGCAGCTGAACTCCCTGATGCCCATCTTACTTCTGAAATACCAGTAAGTTGGGAACAAGGTCATATTCCCTGCAAGATCAGAAAACACACTGCCAGAAGAAAAGCAAACCCCAGCATTCCCTGACATTCTCAGCTCCTAACAAGTAGCTGTGCTCCAAAAGAGCCCACTCTGCTGCAGGACCTGCTGTGGCAGTGACACATTTGGTGTCACAGAAGCTTCTGTTACCACAAGAAAAACCAGCAGTGTCAGAGAGCCTTGTAAACAAACCCAGTGCCAGGCTCAGTGGATCAACTGTTGCCCCAGACTGCTCTGGACCCAGGCACATACCTGCACAGATGATGAGAGCTCACACTTGGCCTTCTCTGATGCTTCTCTCACTCTCTGAAGGGCCATGTTGTCTTTAGTCAGGTCCACACCCGTCTGAGTGACAAACAACAAGGTTAACAGACTCTCAGCTCCTGCTCAGCAGTCACCTCACTGCAGCTCACCTTCTCATTTTTGACTCTAAAGATATTTCTAGAATACAGCTTGCTATGTATTCTTGCCCTTGTGCTGCTCTCTCACTCCTGGCAGAGGCATTTAGCATTTCAAAACTGCCAGCTCTCCCTGCTCTGGGCAGTGATTATACAGTAAGTTACAGATTACAGCTTGGAAAGGCTGCTGTATCATAGATGATAAAGACAAGACTAAATTAGCAAAGGAGTTGGAATTACATTGCAGTTTCCTGCAGCAAACCTTAGAATGCATCTGTGCTGTCATACTCAATTGGACCACAGACACTTATTTTTACAAGTGAGCAGACTGTGTATAGGACAGTCCTGCTACACAAGAGAGAAATGAGGCAGAAGTCCTGCTATTCTAGCTCTTCCAGGAGAGGAATATTCCACTTCAAGAAAACAAGTGTAAGAACTGGAAGCCAGGCTAATAGGTGGCTAATACTCTTACATTTCAACTGTCTCACAAATGATAAACCAAGTCCTAATAATTTAAGAAAGCCCCCCATCCTTCTAAAGAAGTGAGGGTGAAACCAGTGTAGCACAGGACTGTTGTGAAGTCACACCTTACCTCTCTCTTGAACTCTTTCACAATATACTGTAGCAAAGCCTGGTCAAAATCTTCTCCACCTAAGAAAGTGTCACCATTGGTGGACTTGACCTCAAAGACCCCCTTCTGGATTTCCAACACGGAGATATCGAAAGTGCCACCACCCAGATCATAGACTGCAATGCTGCAAGAGAGGCAGGGAAACATGACCTTCCAACAGAGCTGTGTGGCTCAAACCCCCCTGCCCAGCAGCTGGAGTGTGCACAACCCACAGTGCTGCCCACACCAGTTCAGGGCTGTGTAAGGACAGCAGCAAAGTCCCAGTACACACAGGAGCACTGAGCCATGTGCTGCACAATGCCCACTACTGCAGAGGCCACACCTTCCCTCTCCCAAATGCTCACATCCAATGACAAGGGCAGGGGCAGCACAACTATTATGAACCATGTTTTTCAAAACGTGAGGCTTTCACAGGACTGTCATCTACATCAAACACAGAATCTCTAACAAAAGCCCTGCATTTGTGTAACCACCCCTGACAGGGAAGCCATGGATAACCTGGCACACCTCAGGTACCTCCAGCACCCCAGGCTGTCACCAGCTTCCTCAGCCCCACCCCTCACTGCCACCAGCAGGGAGGATAATTAAACTGACATTCAGGTTTGATAATTAAGTTGTAGCTGCAGGTTATGAACTCTCTTTCTTTAACAAGGTTGGCTGGCACAGAACAGAGGTGACTCACAGCTGTGAGTCCACCTTGGCACAAATCCAACCAGTGCTTTAAAAACCAGAAAGCAAAAGACACATTTCCAAAGCAAATCCCAGCATGACTATTTGAGAGAGGGTGAGTGTTATGTACAGGCACTTACACTTTGTCTTCTGACTTGTCCAGACCATAGGCAAGTGCAGCTGCTGTTGGTTCATTAATCACCCTCAAAACATTCAAGCCAGCAATCTGCCCAGCATCTTTGGTAGCCTGAGGCAAAAAGAGGAAGAGTGCTCACTACTGACAGAAAATAAATGCAATTTAGAAATATAATATTAATTTATATGCTGATAAGAGAAACAAAATCTTCTCTCTTGAGGAGTACCTGTCTCTGAGAATCATTGAAGTAGGCAGGGACTGTGATCACAGCATTCTTTGCTGTATGTCCCAGGTAGTTTTCTGGGGAAAAAAAAAAAAAAAAAAAGATAAAACAGGAAGCTATAAGAACACTACCAAGTTATTATTTATAGAATTATAGAATACCAAAATAGGTGGGAAGGGACTTTAAAGTTCATATAGTACCATGGCCCTGCCATGGGCAGGGACACTTCCCACTATCCCAGGTGGCTCCAACCTGGCCTTGGACACTTCCAGGGATGGGGCAGCCACAGCTTCTCTGGGCACCCTGTGCCAGGGCCTCCCCACCCTCACAGCCAACAATTCCTTCCCAGTCTAAACTTACTCTTTTAGTTTGAATCTATTCCCCCTTGTTCTGTCACTACACACATTTGTAAACAGTCTCCCTCCATCCTTACGGTGTTTGAAACCATTTGTCTGAACTAACAACAGGACACAGTTGTTAGTGTTTTCTGGGAAGATGCAGAGGGAGCTGTGCACACATCCAGTCCTTCCACAGAACATGGAATAGTTTGTGGATTTCTGACAGCACAGCAAAGCACCTCCCCAATTCCACCAGTGACTGGATGCCAATGATGTGAATTCATCCAAGAGCTTAACTTGTCTTTTTAGTGTGCAAGGCTGAAGCTGTTCTCCATTTTCTGGAGTGTTCAATATGTGATGCACTTAAAACTTCCTCTTTTCATCCTGATTACAGAATCTGCTCTTGTTAACACGTATACAGCACAAATAATGCACATATAGCAACTTTATCAGTATTTTACAGAGCAAATCATAAAAGTATAACCTAACTGAGGGTCTCATAACAAGGGAAGGATGCACCAAATGCAGTGCCCTAGCCTTGCCCAGAGCTGACACACTGCATTGTTGTGTGCAGCTTGCACAGATCCTTCCAGAGCTGAAGTCATGCAGCACCCAGGCCAAAAACCTTTATGCTTTAGGCAGAGAAACATCATCCTTGAATTAAGTCAGATTGATCATCTCTAGATGCTCACATACCACACACTCGTGTTTTACTCTTGGGTGCAGCTTTAGCAAGTGTCCAGGACCTAACCCTGGAACACAATCCCCTCTGGATGAAGCTTTAGTCCTGCCCTCCTCACACCACTGGACACACAACACCTTCCACATGAGGGTGCAGAAGGCAGCACTGACTGTTCTTTGAATTACACTCAGATTTACCAGAAACCATTTTAGGATTGAAAAAGAGAAAAAAAAAAATTCTCCAAGCCAATGGCTATTTTGCCTTGTGAAGATTTAGTCAGCACAGGCTAATTAACTAATTAGTTATTCATACAGCCCAACAATGGGGTGCCTTGAACATTCCCTTTCTCCCTACGTGCTCCATATCCAGCAGCTGAGTAAGAACAAAGCCACTCCAAGCCCTGGCTGCCCCAGCCCCTGCTCAGCTGCTGCCAGGGAGGAGCAAGGACTGAGCTTCCAAGGAAATGGAGCTCCCCCTTCTGAGTGACTGTGAACTCAACTAAAATGAGGATCAACTCAGTATTCCATTCTGGTAAGAGCATCTTTTAAATAAAGCACTAATATCTTGCCAAAGATCTGGGATCAAGGCACTGATCTTCCTGGAGGCTTCCAAGAGCCCACCCTGTGCCCTTCCCCATCTGCCCACCCTGTGCCCTTGCCCTACAAGGATTTGGTACTAAAAAAGCACCTTTTGGGGTGCAGCACCTCCATGTACAATACACACACAGAGCCAAGGCCAAACTGTACCAACCTGCAGTTTCCTTCATCTTCATCAGCACAAAGGCACCGATCTGGCTGGGGGAATAGAGCTTCCCATGAGCCTCCACCCAGGCATCACCATTGGAGGCACGGACAATCTTAAAGGGAACGTTCTTACTGGAAAAGAGAACAACTCCACACTCAATTCCTCCATCAGCACATAACACATACAAGTTCTAGGCAAAGAACACTCAACCTGCCAGCAGGAGCCCCAGATCCAGAGTCCCAGGAGTACCAACACAATGCTCCTGGTTTTAATCAGCTACATCATTTCATCAAAGCCTGAGGGAGGATCTTAGAGCTAAGATTGTAAACACCCTCAAGAATTAGAAAACTCTTCACTGGAAGCACCAGAAAGACTTTTTTTCTTCTCAGAAAGCCTTAAGGTGATGAGCAGCTAATAAACCCTGAGATTAGCTCAGGTGGTCAGAACATGTTAGTGGTACTAACAACCAGTCTTGTGGGTTCAATCCCTGTACAGGCCTTTCAGTTCAGAGCCGGATTCAACGATCCTTGTGGGTCCCTTCCAACTTGGAATATTCTGTGAAACTCTGAAAACACACCTTTGCCCTCTGACAGGAGCAATGAAACGTCAAGACCTGAGGGCAGAACCGCTTCCTAAGGACATTGTGGCAGTTTTGGACAACCCCTGGAGAACTGGTTACACCTGATGCCAACACCACCAAGGCCAGGGCTCTGATCCCTGGAAGGGCCACTCATTTAAGAGTTGGACTCCACGATCCCTGGGGTTCCCTTCCACCCCAGCCCCCCAGGGGTCACATTTAAGAGCCACAGTGTGGCACCGTGTGCCCTCCAGCTGGCAGTGCCCACCCCCCTCACTCACATGTCCTTCTTCACTTCCGAGTCGTCGAAGCGGCGCCCGATGAGGCGTTTGGTGGCGTAGAAGGTGTTGTGGGGGTTGGTGACCGCCTGCCGCTTGGCCGGCATCCCCACCAGGCGCTCGCCCTCCGCCGTGAACGCCACCACCGACGGCGTGGTCCTGGCACCCTCCGAGTTCTCCAGCACCTGGGCACAGCAGCCACAGGGAAAACTCACCCTCAGAGCCCTGAGGGGACATTCCCACGCCAAAGGCTCCCTGCTCACTCACCTTGGCTTGCTTCCCTTCCATGACGGCCACGCAGGAGTTGGTTGTGCCCAAATCAATGCCAATAACGGCCCCTTTAATGGCTTCTGAGCTGCAAAGCACAGCGTGGGGGAAAGGAAATCACTGCTAAAGGAAAAGAACTGGAGAGCAAACACTGTCAACCCTGAAATGGGACAGAGGGATTTTCCACTTGATGTCGAAGCAAATACAGGCTGTGCCTTGACTAACAACTCTTACACTGCAGTTTAACCTTGTGCCTCTGTTCCCAATCAGATCCCTTAAAGGTAAATCCTTCTTTGTTAAAAGAAACATACAAAACATTATTCTTCACCAGAATAGCTTTCCTATATACAAATATTTCTATTTTTTTCAACAAGCTCTATGATTTTGACGTATAACAAAATCATAACTATTTAGTCCCCACACAGACAGGACTTGTTTTGGGTTAATTTTGATCACAGAGTCATGGAATGGTTTGGGACAGAAGGGACCTTAAAGATCACCTTGTTCCAACCCCACCTATGGCCAGGGACACCTTCCACTATCCCAGGTGGCTCCAAGCCTCGTCCAACCTGGCCTTGGACACTTCCAGGGATGGGGCAGCCACAGCTTCTCTGGGCAACCATGATATTCTAATTTGCTTGAAAACATCCACCTGGAGTCAAAACACTACCAATGAATTGTATTTGATTATTTATTATTGCTGAGCAAGAGGAGAGGAATCCACAACGATAAACTGCTCAGCCCATGTGGAGTTCTCTGAGACAGAGCCAAAGCAAATCAACTTTTTGATCCTGAGGAGCAACAAGTTGATTTAATCCTGAAAAATGGGATTGAAGAAAACTGAATTTCCTCCTAGGAAGAGTGTATTACCATTTTCTTGGCTTGGGGAATACCTGACTTACTTTTCTCCCACTATCTTGCAGCAAGAAAAATAAGTGATTCAAATGCATGAGCTGTTTGAAATGAACTTTATCTCCAGTGAAACAGAGCCAGGCATCACTCATTCCATGCCACTGTAAAACAACTTGTTCTATCAATGTTTGGGGTCCTTGTTTGTTTGTTTTTAATCAAACAAATCTTAACAATCCACATTTTGTGGGTGTTGCTGGTGGTGGGGGAAGGGGGGGAGAACAATTCTCAAAGTTCCCTTGGGGAAAAACAAGAGATAAAGAAACAGCCTTAGAAAAGTTACACAGAGTTCTGGTTTTATTTTGCTGGTTTTGCTCTGTTACTCCATCTCTGGCTGCAATAATTAGTGAGGAGGAGAGTAAATACAAACATCACAGAGGCAAACATGAAGGGCCCAGGGAATACTCACGCATATTTCCTGCTGGATGCTGCCCTGAGAACATTTTGGCTGAGGCCATTCCAGAACGTCTGTAAAACAGAGACGTTCTGGTGAAAATTCAGTTTAAAGCACCAAGAGGTTTTCAAACCAAGACTTTCAGAGGCAGACAAGGCCTGAAGCAACACTGTCCCACTACACTGTTTCATCTTTAAAAATTAAAGTGCAAACAAAGATTCAGACTGACTTAAAAAATCCACAATTACTGCACTCATTCATCCACCACAATCCTGATTTTCATGACCAGACCTATTTCCCTCACCCAAAATAGCCTATGAACATGTTACCAAGCAAAAGACACTCAGCAAGTCAACTGCGAACCTTCAGCTTTCAGCAGCAGATAAACATTAACCCCGTGTCTCGGAGCTTTGTGCCTGCTCAGCAACAAATGCATCCCCTGAGGGCCCTGCCCTCGGATTCCGCAGCGGCCACCCCTCAGCATCCTGGAGGGCTCTAGAAGCATTATCCCTTTTGGATTTAAGGGCAAGCTCTTAACGAAACATCTTAACCCGAACAGGGACGCGACATTAATGTTTAGCTCGTTTTTCAGGACGCGTGGCCGTGGCACAGCCCGTGGGAGGATGAGGATGCTGCGGGATGTGGGATGGGATGTGTGTCCGTGCCCTTCCCGGCCCGGTCCCGTCACGGCCGGTGAGGGATCGAGGAACACTCCTACAAATGTGCCTTACAGACAACAGACCCCGCCCCCCGTCCCACAGTGTCCCCCGGTCCCTCCCAAGGCCTCCCCTGCCTCTGCCCCGCACCCCCCCAGCACTCACAGTGTCCCCACAGC
>WEIV01002329.1:105911-157406 GCA_013390005.1 Calyptomena viridis
AGGTCGGACAGGATAAAGCGCAGCGATTTCAGCGGCCTTGCGTCAGGTCCCGCGCTGCGCATGCGCGAGTCGCGAGGGGCGGGGCAGCCCCTTCCCGCGCATGCGCTTTTCGTGGGGGCGGGGTCAGCGCGCGGGTCCCTCAGACACCGGGAACGGTCCGGGAACAGCGGGAGTGCTCTGGGTGGACAGGGAAATAGGGAACGGGAAACAGGGCACGTTAAACAGAGAATGGGGAAAAGCAGCTCCGAGGAGAAGGGCCTGGGGGCCCTGGGAGACAAGAAACTGTTCCTGCCCAGCAGAGTGTCCTGGGGCCAAGGAGGCCAATGGGGTCCTGGGAGCATCAGGAGGAGCATTTGCAGCAGGTCAGGGAGGGGATGCTGCCCCTCTGCTCAGCCCTGGGGAGGCACATGTGCAGGGCTGGGGGCAGCTCTGGGCTCCTCAGCACAGCAGGGCCATGGAGCTCCTGGAGCGGGGCCAGCGGAGGCTGCGGAGATGCCCAAGGGCTGGAGCATCTCTGTGCCCAGGAAAGGCTGAGGGAGCTGGGGCTGTTGAGCCTCCAGAGGAGCCCCTGAGAGGGGCCCCCATGCCTGGGGGTCAGGGGGGGCAGGGAGGGGGCCCAGGATGGAGCAGGCTCTGCTCGGGGGGGCCCAGCAATGGCACCAGAGGAACGGGCAGCAACTGATGCCCAGCAAGTTCCAGCTGGACGGGAGGAAGAACTTGTTGGCTGGGCAGTGACCCAGCCCTGAGCAGGTTGGACAGAGAGGGGCTGGAGTCTCCCTGCCTGGGGATATTCCGGAGCCACTTGGACACACCCTGTGCCCTGTGCTGGGGGATGGCCCTGCTGGAGCAGGAGGTGGGACTGGGTGACCCACTGTGGGCCCTTCAGCCTGACCCAGCCTGGGATGCTGTGAAATGGCCACAAACTGAGACAGGGGAGACTCTGATCAGACATCAGGGCAAGTTTCTTCACTGCAAGGTTTGTCAGGCACTGGAAGAGCTGCCCAGGCAGGTGAGGGTGTCCCCATCCCTGGAGGTATCCAAGAGGCCTCTGGCTCTGACATTAGGTGATAGTTTGGGTGGATGGTTGGAGTGATGATCTCGAGTCTCTTCCAGCCTCGTTTCTGTGATTCAGCCCTGGGGCTGAGGAATGTGTGTCAGGGCCCTCCATGAGGCCTTTCCCTGCACCTTTCCCTGCAGGATCATCTGTCCCTGGGCCTGAGCCCACCCTCAGCTGCTGGCAGTGCCGGGGCACACCAGGGACAAGTGTGGCAGTTTGGAACATATTAGGCCTCTCTGACTGAGGGTATCCCTGTCTCCTCCCAGGCTGTGCCAGTTGAATGCCCTTTTCCAAAGGCATGTTCAGCCTAACACCTGAAAACACGGGCCTGAAGCCCAGCACTGGTGTGTGCTCCAATGCTGCCTGTTTCACAGACTGGCAGAGACTCCCACGTGGCACATGGAGTTCGTATCCCACCCCTCTCCAGACACTCCCATGGGAGCTCTGGCTGCAGTTCCCAGTGCTCAGGTTTGGGATGTGCCCCTGGGTTGGCAGGAAAGGGAGTCATGGAATGTTAATGGGTTTGAATGGACCTTAAAGATCATCTGTTCCCAACCCCCCTGCCCTGGGCAGGGACACCTCCCACCAGACCAGTGTCCAATCTTGGACACTTCCAGAGTTGGGGCATCCACATCCTGCCTGAGCAACCTGTGCTAGTGTCTCATCACTCTCACAGTAAAAAATCTCTTCCTAATGTCTAACCTCAATTTCCCCCTTTCAGTTTGAAGCCATTCCCCCTTGTCCCGTCATTCCAGTTCCTGATGGACAGTCCCTCTCCTACGCTGGGAAATCCCCTTCAGACACTGGAGTTGCTCCCGCAGTTCCATGTCCCTGTTACGCTGGGAACACCCGAGCTGGGCACAGCATTCCAGGTACGTCCTGGGCAGGTTCATTGCACGGGCTCAGGATCCATCGGTGCCGGCCGCTGTAAGTGGGCGGGCTCAGCGCTCTCCCGGCATCACCGGCAGTGCTCCCACACGGCTCCCAGCCTCCCGACCTCATCCCTCGGGCAGCTTTGCCGATGGAAATGCGAGTGCGGGACGTGCCGCTTCCAGTCCCGCACGGTGGGAGGGTGGCAGTGCCACCTCTGCCATGGCCAGGCAGGGGCAGCAGCCGGCCGTGCTAGCGCTGCTTCCAGGCGGCTCCCGGAGAGTGACAGCTTAATTCCCGACAGTGACAATTCCCAACTCTTGGGGAGGCTCTGCCGGAGCTCTGTCCTCTGAGGAAATGCTGTCCCGTCTCACCGGAGCCCCTCGGGCCGTGCCAGGGGCAGCTCGGGCAGCTGCAAACACAGCAACAGGCAGGTGCTTCAGCAGTCTCTGCAGAGGTGGCAAAAAGAAGAGAAAAAGGAAATTCTCCTGTTCTGAAGGTCACAAAATCCCCCCTCTGGCTGTTGCCATGTCAGATGTGACCTGAACCCTGGCAGTCAGTGCCCCTGTGTCTGTGTCCAGGCAGCAGGTCCCTCTGGAGCACCCAGGGAAAGGCCAGGACACAACTCCAGCCTTGCACAACTCCTGAAGTGCAAGGAGCTCACGTTCTGCTCACTAAGCCACAGCTCTGGGCTTCACATGGCCCTTAGTTGTCACCCTCAACTGCACCACTTGCAAAGTCCATTGTCCCTCTGCTCCCCTTTGTCTTCCCACACACACTGATCCCTCAGGAGCAGCCTGCCTCGTGTCCCCCTCTGCTCCCCACACTGCTGCTCTCACAAGAGGACCCCGTGGTGCCACTGGGCTGACATGCCAAGCACCCCCTGCAAGAGCTCCAGAGCCTCCCCAGCCCAGAGGTGGCCCAGAGGATGCTCTGTAGCCGGCAGGGTCAGCTCCTGAGCCTGCACTTCCCTGCCCTTGAGCCTTCCCAAGGAAAAAGGGGAATCTGTGAGGGGCTGGCAGGGAGGGGACTGCAGGGCAAAGTGATGAGATTCCCCTGGGACAACCCCCAGCAAGGACCAGGCACAGTGACACCGACCCAGGAGCTGCCCTGGGGGGCCCAGTTAATTTCCTGCACATTAACTGTTGCCAGGCTGCTTTGAAGCACAGCGGGGACTGGTGGCACAGCAGGGCAGCCCTTTGGCAGGGCCAAGGCAGGGCCCCACTGGCTGTCCTGTCCCTGCTCCACAGGGAGCAGCACCAGAGCACTTGCTCGACTGCAGCCATAACTCCTTCCCTACACAGCCTCAAACCACTTGGCTGTAGTTGTCAGCTCTGCAGGCATCTGTCTCAGAAGGATGTCACTGTAAATGCCAAAATTAGGAGGAGGTTACCCACAGTTTTCAGTGGAAGAAGCACATCAGAGGACCTGATGATCCCAGCTGCCAGCAGCGTGACAAGGCACCTCCATTGTTTCCCAGGGGCAGGGATTTGAGGGCAGCTCCTGCTCTCTGGCTCCCTGGTGCATTGGGGTTACCCTGAGTGATGACAGTGTGATTTTAGGTGACTGGGTGTGAAAAGGCTCGTCGAGGCAGCTGCCAAAACAGCCACACTTCAGCCGCTTTCCTGCTCGCTGAAGGGGAGTCTGATGGAAAAAGCAGTGGTGGCTCAAACCCAGCACGTCAGTGTGTGCTGGAGTCAGGCTGAGCCACAAACACAGTCCCACCACGCTGTGCAGGAGGGCAGAGTCCTCTTTGGATCCTGGGTTATCCTCCAATGCTTGGAGAAGGGCTGGCTGGGCTCCCCCAGGGGGGCTGCAGTGGGAAGGGGCAGCAGGGCAAAAAGCAGCTCATTGCAGGGGTGGGAAGGATGGAGGTGTTTGATTCAGGTATTTAATTCGTTGTGTGCACCAGCGTTGCAACGAAGCACCAGTCAGATGCTTGGCCAGGTAATCATCCCACAAGGAATCACAGCAGGAGCAGGGCTTGGGATGGGCATTCAACACAGAGCTGCTGAACCCCACAGCCTCCTTCCAGGCTGCCCTGGCTTCACATGATTCCAGCCATGATTCCAGCGGGGCTGGCAACAGGCATCAGCCTGTAGAGCATCCCTGAATAAATGAGAGAGCAGCCCGGGAGCAGCAGGCAGTTGTGAGCCTGCCACAGCTCACCACACCTTCCTACAGGGCAAGTGGCACAGACCTGTCACTCAGAAGGATGCAGGTGACTGGAGGGAGCAGCAAACCACATCTCACCCCACACAACTGCAGCTGCTGTAATGAGGATCCGAGGTGCCTCCAGGAGCCATAATAATGAGGGCAATTAGCGCATCACAAATTAAAACTCCAGTTGCTGCACTCTGCAGATTTTTTTCACCCTGATCTGAGGTACAAAGCCAGTGGTTTTGGGAGGGTGCTCTGAAGGCTGGTGTCAGCCCTGCTGAGGGGCCAGGCTGCTTGAAGGTCACCCCAGCCGGGCTGTGGGAAGGCTGGAGGGGCTCAGACCTCACAGGCAGGGGAGCCCTGGGCACCCTGTGTGTGCCTTGGCACAAGCCTCCCCTCTGCCCTTTGCCAAGCAGGGCTGCATTCATCCACTTTCCCTGGCTCACAGTGGGATTTTCCAGCACACACCAGCCCTCTGCTCTGGCCTGGGCTCTCACAAGAGGCTCCCTGCACTATTATTCCTCGAGACCCAAACATTTTCCTTGTTTCTGCTTCCCTAATTTTCCCCTTATCAAATATCTTTGGAAGGACCACTGCCCCGTGACACACTGGCAGGAATCTCTCCCTCAAGGCTGGTGTCCCTGCTCTCTGATATTTGCAGAATCACAACAGGTAGAGCTGTGGGAACCTCGGTGCTCCCTCCTCCAGGCCATCCCAGGGTGTGTTAGCACACTGTTCCCTGCAGTGCCTGTTGCCGCTGTCCTTTGTCCTGTGCTGCCTTAACCTGCTCTCCGAGTTTCTACCCACCAGGAAGAACCACCACTTCCCATTCCAGGTGCTCAGAGGATGCAAAACTCCCCAACCAGCACATAAGTCCCGAGGCATCGACTTTGTCTTTTGAGAAAGAACGCAGCTTTTTGTTCTGCAAACAATATAAATCACTCCATTGATACATCCCCGCTCTTCCCTTTGTTATTTCCCGCGTACCTGTCCTTCCCTTTGTGAGCCGCAGTGCCGGGAGCCTCGGCAGCTCCTTGTGCAAACACACTTTGCTTTGTGCTGCCTGTCTGAGCACGGAGCCGGGAGAGAAAGGCTCTTCCCCGCCTGGCAGGGCCCGTGCCAGGAAGCTCCTGTTGGATCAGCTGCTGCCAACACACCCGGCCCAGGTAGAGCCTGTGATTTATTTAATATGTGCAGTTACAATAATTTCATTTTGAAATCAGCCTCATGAGACAGGCGTGAACAAAAGGGGAACATTTGGAGGAGAAGAATTCCCCATTTATGCTTAGACAGAAGAAATTCTCCTTCTCTGCTACCTTGGCAATAACACAATGAGGGAAGAAAACAAAGAATCACTCACGTTCCTGGCTCCCTCCTCTCCAGCAGCACCAACATATATTTCGAAGAGCTTCAGTGCAGGTTTTTACTGCAGAAAATAAACGGTGAATTGTGTCCCCCTCTGAGCAGCAGCAGGAGAAACACCCTGACTGCCTCCAGCCCCAGCCCCTCACCTCCTGCTCTGCTTCCCCGCTTGGCCAAGACAAGTTTGGCACAAGCTTTCCTTGCTGAAGGGGGACCATCCAGGACCTCCACACCTTGATTTCCAGGAGCTCCTGCAGTGCCCACTTAGCTGGATGTGGGGCCCCAGGCTGCTGCAAGGCTCTCTGCCCCTTTGCCTTTGCCCAGCTCCCTCCCCAAGGCATTTCCCTGCACTGCCACCAGCAGCCAAGGGTGGGCACAAGGGGCCAGGCCACACACAGGGGCGGCTTAAATTCATTTCAGTAGTGCTGCTGCCAGACCCCAAATCCTTGCACGTGTTTTTCTCTGCAGGAGAAGCCCAAACCCCTGGGTGCAATTACAGGTGCAGGAGCCTGGGGACAGCACAGCCTGTGGGAGCCCTGCTGGAGCCAAGGCAGTGAGGGAGGAGTGTCCGTGCCTTCCAGTGCCCTGAACACGCAGGGCAAGCCCCGGGCTGTGACTTTGCCTGCTCCCAGCAGTAACCAGAGAGCTCCGGGGCCCTCTGACAGCCCCAACTGCACTGCCTGTCACCCTGTGCCAGCATCTGCTCTCTGGGTGTATCTGTAAAGCAGATGAGAGGAGGACACACAGACCACGAGTCACTCAAACTCACACGGTAGGCAGGGGGGAAGTTCTGCCCTGGGGTGTTTTCTCCTCAGATCATGTCTCTGGTTTTTCAGTCCATCAGCCCTGCCTGTTGTGCAGCCTTTCAAATGCTCTCCTGACCTGCAGGGAGGAAAACCAGCTGTACCCTGGGCTCACGTGTTTGCTGGTTCTCTCCTTTCTGGGGGCCATGAACTCCATCCCAAACCATGAGCCACATGTTGGTCTCTTCCAGAACAAATCCCTCCTGCCCTTGGAGCCAGGAACCCGTGTCCTTGGGTGGGAAAGATCAGAGAAGGACAGGGTGGGGAAAAATATGAGCAGTGAGCTCAACACCGAGTGTGTGAATTCCATGGAGGCATCTCAGCTGCTTCCTATCCCTGTGATTTTTGGAGGGAGGGCATCATTTAATGTATTGATTCAAATGACGTCCACCATTAATCTTTGCAAGGGTTTTTTTTATTATTCCTCCAAGAGAACAGGCAATTTGATCCACAGCATCATCCTGGGGGGAGGGAGGGGATGTGGACAGCTTTGTAGGTACCTGACTCAAACCCCAAGTTATTCTCCCTGCTTCTCCCTCACCAACCTCAGCTGCAAGAACACATAAATTGTGTGTCAGAGCTGCCTTTTCATCTGTCCCAGGAGTTATAGACTGCACACATAAGACAATTCATGTTCCTCTGCATAATGAGGTGAGTTTTATAAATCATAAATCTTCACTTAATATGCAGGTGGTGTTTGCTGCCAGGTTTAGGAAAACTGATGCAGTTGCCAAGTTCATGAATGTCATAAATCATTCATGCTAAGGTAGTTGCAATTGCTTAGTCCTTTGAGACAGACCAATTTCAAGGTGGTTGTTTAACACACAAACACGATCTTCATTGATTGTTTATACAAATATATATTTTCATTAAGTTTTTTCCTCTCCATTTTTTTTTATTTTCTGTAGGTGCCAAGAGTGATGCCCTGAAGAGTCCCCACTAGTGGCTGCTCTCCAGCTTGCTTTTCCATCAGGAATCCATTACCAAGTGCATAAAAATCCATAGATTTGTAATAAAAAGAGCCTCCTAAAGCTCAGAAAACAGCTTGGATGTCTCAATAAATCCTGATGCATGTGACTAAAGAAAACAGAGTGAGAGAATGTGCTCAGTTCATTCCAGGTCATTTTGGACATCCAGTACTTTCTGCAAAATTGCCACTAATTAAAGGTGTGCTGATCCCAGCAGGGATCCCATCGTCTCTCCAATGGTAGCTGCTGTGTGCACAAGAGCAGGTAATGCACTTCCCATGGGGAATACCCCATGTGCTGCTGGATTTAGCTTAGCCTACACACCCTGCAGCTTGCTGGGTGCTCTGCAGCCCCCTGGGATGTGCAAGATTCCGTGGGAAGTCTCATGGGAAAGCAGCTTTCCTGGAAGATCTGCAATTTTTAGTGGAGTGGAAAATTAGAGCTGTGTAAATCCTGCAAGTACCTGGGAAGAGCCTTTCCCCAGGGCCAGTCCTGGGGGCTGAGCCAGGACAAACCTGCCCAGGGCTGTGGGGAGGATCCCCAAGCTCAGCCCTGGTGGGAGATGCTCCTCCCAACCCCAAATGTCCCCAGGAGCTCTCAGCTCATGGTCTTTGTGCCTCATCTTCCTCTCCCACCACCCCCTTGGCTTTGCATTTTGCTTTCTGGTTTTGTATGACCCCATTATTTCTAGGCTGGTCTTACAGAGTGAAAGCTCTGTCCTACTTTGAAATGTTCAGGATGGTTTGGGGAGGGCTGTCCCCTCCCCTGCAGAAGCAGAACCTTGGGTTTCCAGAGCCTTTCACTTCCCACCTGATTTACATCTTCGAGACGTCCAAACAAACAAGGCACAGTGCTACTGGACAGAGTAGTAAATCAAAAAATGTGTAGGCTCAGAGTCACCTGGCACTTGAGAGGGTCTGATATTGAACTCCACAGTAATTTTTAGTGGATCTGAGAAAACTCTGTAGGTGGGAAAAGGCAGACAATTTCGACTGTTGCTCTATCTTCCATTACCCTTTTCCAGCATAATTAACTCCTCACAGGTAATTCAGGCACTGGGTTCTTTCTCTTCATTTTCCCTGTGATCAGCCAACACGTGCTGAAGTTTCTCAAGTTTGTTCCTTGTTGCAAACTACTCACAGAATAATTGTTGCTAATTACTCCCCAGCTGCAGGTTGTTCCTCAGCATCTCGTTGTAAATGAGTACCAGGGTTGGATAACTGGGCCAGACTGGTTAGTTCTGGGCACACATGGAGGTCTCCTCCCTTGATTTGATGAGCATGAAACCTAAAAAGGCCTTTAGGGGAAAAGAAGACTTAAATTTGGACTTGTTACTAATCTGGCATTGGATGGGCTCCCAGCCTGCCCTGAGATTTCCATGGTTATTCCTCACAATTCCCCACTGATCTCATGGCTCTCAGTACAGGCTCAGATTGGTGATACATCCTGGTTTTATTAGTCCTGCCTGCCAGAGCTCCAGGAGGGCTGGGATGATCCCCTGGGGCCCAGGGGGTGACTCTTGGGGATGGGCCTGTGCAGGGCCAGGACTTGCACTGGATGGTCCTTGGGGGTCCCTTCCAGCTCAGCACATCCTGGGATTCTGTGTTCCTGTCAACCAGTTCTCCAGGATATGAATGAAAACCCAGCCCTGGGCACAGGCACTGCCAAGGGGAGCATCCCCCTCCATTCCAGCAGCTCCAAGGTTTCCACCTCCTGGCTGTGAGATTCCCTTCAGAGAAACATCTTTCTAACTGGAACGGCAGCTGACACTCCCCACCAACTCAGAGCTGAGATAAAACCTGGGGAAATCCCAAGAGCTGCAGGACCTTCACAGCTGTAACTCTTCACTCTGGGAGTATTTCTGTTCTCCAGACTGATCAGGCTGGTTTTGAGCCATGTCTCACACTCCTGGAGGTGCTGTCCTCCTGCAGAGGGAAACCTCCTCTGGGAGTGGTAATCAGAGATCTGGGATGTCAGAGGGTGAAAACTGAGAGCCCACCAGGAATTATTAGTGGTGAAACCTTGCAGGCAAAAATTCACAGCTCCAGCAGTGTTATTCCCACCCTGTTTGAAAGGGAAGGAGCTTTTGGGATGGTTTCTCTAAGGATGTAGAGGGGGAGCTCAAACCTTCCTTTAATTGTTCCTGCAGGTCATAAATTAGAGACATGGAAGACATTTCTGTGCCAAACACCTCTGCTGCCTGTGTCCCCTTGCTCAGGGCAGCCCCCTGGGACAGAGCAGGGCAACAACAAAATGCAGGGAAATTGGGAAAGAGAGGAAAAAGGAGAAGTTAAGAAAGTCAAATGAAAATAAGGAAGAGAAGAACTGCAAAGTCCTGCTCCCTCAGGTCCCTGCTGCCAAGGCACAGCAAACTATTGGATACAAAGGTGGTGTGTAGGAAACTGCATTTTTCTGTAGCATTTTGAGTTAAATCAGGGAAACTTTTCCACAGCCTGGGGAACTGCACACACTCAGTGAGGTAAATGGGGGTTCCCTGGGTGTGGCTGAGGGGGGGCTCTGGGGGGCTCTGCTGCACCCCAGGGCTGGAGGGGCTGCACCCCAAGAACAGGGATCCTGGGAGACAGGCTGCCAGCAGCCAACACACAGTGGTGCTTCCTCCCTTCCCTCCCATCCCTTTTGTACTTGTCCTACTTCTTCAAAGCTCCTGACCACTCCAGCTCCCTTTTCTCCCTCTCCTTTCTCCAAAGAGTGTGACATTATCACCATCTGTAAAACTGCCAAACAAGCGACTTGCCTTTGCATTTCCCTGCAGGGCTGTGCTTCAATTAAAAGCTTTTCTTGATGTTTTAGCTTTCACCTCACTTAATTGAGGCTCCTTCTCCCAGCCTCCTCCTCCTTTTTAATGAGAGGTTAAAATGGAGTTTGCAAAGGGCAGCACCAGCAACCACCCAACGTGAAACCAGGAGCACCTTTGGAGGACAAAGGCTGCCAAAGCCCAGCCTGGCCAAGTGTCATGGGGCCTGGGAGCAAAAGCTAAAGGAAAAATATAGGATCCAGGCCATCTATCAAGTGATCCTGCCCTTGGTTCATGCTTCCAGGCTCCCTCAGTCAGCACTTCAGCAGCAGTGCTGCTCCTTTCCCTGCTGGAAACACAGGGCGAGGACACCAGTGGGGTGGTGGAGACCAGTGGGCACAGCCAGATGTGCTGCTTGGCCCAAATCTCCCCTCCTGGAGCACCACTGCAGCACTACCACCCCCAAATATTTCAGAAGCATGAGCTGGGTTAAGCGTAGTGAGAAAAAAAAAAACACTCTACATCCTCTTTAATTTGCCTGCTAATTTATGAGCAGGTAAGCTGCTCCCCTGCCAAGCTTTTCTTCACCAAAAAAAAAGGTTAGAAACACTTCATAAAAATTATTGAGCACTTCACAAATTCTGCAAGTCCTTCTTGTGCAGGGATGGGGATAATTTTCTGTGAATTGCTCATTTTTTAAAGAAGATGGTATGTGTTCAAGCCCAGCAACCTTTGTTTCACATCCAACGCTGGCTGAGTTCAGGAGGCTCTGATGAGGTACAGCCAGAGCTGCTCATTTGTGAAAACCAATCTTCTTAGGAAATAATGAATTGGAAGCTTTCATGGGAATTACCCTCATGCTTCTGGGAGCTGGGGAGGATAACAGAGCCATCACAGAGCTGTGCAGGTCGGTCCCTCCCCGTGCCTCTCCTGGCCCAGCCGTGCTGGCTCCTCCTGGCCCCAGCTTGCTGGGGATGCAGCAACTCTGGGCTGGGATGCACAGGAGCTTTTGGGGCTCATTACCAAGGGTTTTCTCACTCCAGAGCTGATCCTTGCTGCAGGCACATCCCCTCGGTGCAGAAGGTCCCCCAGCTCCTCCGCAGAGCTGCTGCGCTCACTGAGCCGCTCTCGTCCAGGTGGTGCCAGATGTCCTGGAAATGCTGCCAAAAGAAGGGACAAATGTCTACAAAATCACTCATCTCTTGCTGTCCCAACCATTTTATTTCTTCCTTCATACAGTGAAAGTGGCTTGTAAAAGCTGAGACCCTCCTCACCGGCTCTCCAGCAGTTTTAAACCTGAGCTGCTGCGCTGAAATAATTCCACCACTTCAGGGGTAGCTTTTATTTCTGCCCTTGGAACAGGATAAGAATTTCTGATCACAGGTTGTCTCTAAAAGTCATTCATTTGCACCATTCCACTGCCTTACAGAGTCATGGTGTGGGATTTGGGAAGGAAGAGCAGGAGCTGGAGCAGAAGGGCTGCCCAGAGCCCGGCAAGGCTGTCTTGGAGCCTCACAGATGGGGGAGCAGACGCTGCCACGGGGGGAGAGCAGAGCTCTTGGATGGAAGGGAGTGAACCGAGGAGAGCAGGGCTGGGGAGAGCACGGGAGCCAAAGCCAGGAGCTGGGGTTCCCAGCCTGGAGGGCTGGAGAGTGCCCACAGGGAGTCAGCACACAGGAACACTTACAAGCAGTGCAAGGCCATGGGCAAGGTGGGAGGAGGAGGTTGGCACCCGGCATGGGGAGGTAAATACATGCAAATATACAACTGAAGCTTTGGGTGAATTCTGCAGGAGGTGCACATATATTTTTTTAGGCAATAATTTTGGTTAACAGATAGAAAATCAGTTTTATAGGGGCTTTTAGGAGGACATCTGCCAGCAGGAATAAATGAGTGCTCTTGCCTGGCTCTGAGGACAGGCTGGGAATGGGGCTGGGAATGGGGCTGGGGGCCTCAGTGGGCTCAGTGTGTGCCCAGCACCCCCTGCTCCGTGGTGTCTCAGAGCTTGATGAGCACCAGAGCCACTGAGAAAAATGCTGTTTTACCCTTTACAGATCATTTAATGCTCTAATGAGATGCCTTAAAAATACAAACGAGCCGCCTGATATGGCAGGATGAAAACCTGTCTCCATGGCTGTGATTTTCCTGAAGACGCTTTTCATCTTTGGCTGCTGGAAGCTTCGACGTAAAAATTTATCGTGCGCCCTCCCCTAATAAAATGTGATGGTTTTACTGTATTTTTTATATAAATGTACATTTAGCTGTGAATTACACCAAGAGGCAGGCGCTGGCTTTGGTGGAGCCCGTGACACGCAGCATAAATCACGGCTCCCTAGCAACTTCCCGGGACCACGGCCTTCTGCCTAAGGGTGGGAGTAACTTCTGGTGACTTCAATGGAAGTTTCTGGTATCCTGCAGTGAGAGAATAGGCCCCCAGAGACTCATTTGCTGTTGATTAAAAGCAAGAGACTAATAGCACTGGGCACACGGTGCAGCCGAGCGCTGCCGCTTCCCCCCACACTGCCTCGGAGCCCGGCCCTGCTGCTCCTGGGAGCTCCAAAGCTCTCTGAAAGCATCTTGTTTCTGACCCAGAAACTGCTTGTTTCAGCTGTTATGCCCCCATCCAGTGCCCAGTGTCACCCCAGTGCTCCCAGTTACCCTGCACGAGGCTGGTGCCCGTACGTCTGTTCTCAGCCAGCCCCTGCCTCCCTGGGGTATCTTGGAAGTGCTGACTTCCAAAAAAGCTGCTGGGGTTCACTCACTCTGCAAGGCATGGAGAGACAGGGCCGAGGGTTTGGGGGGCACCAGCTCCCACTGCCCATGGTGAGGGGCACCAGCCTGGCTGTTCATTTCTGGGCCAGCGGGCCCTGTGTGAGGCTGGGGGGTCCAGCAGGGCCCAGAGCTCTTGGCTGGTGCATGAGCTGAGGGAGCAGCAGCCTTCGATGTGATTGAGCATAACGAGCAGCACAGGAGCCCGGGAGATGCACCATCAGCACGATTAGCCATGTTCTCCAGGGAAAGGGCTGCGCCAGGGAGATGGGAAGATGACTGGTGATGGAGGAGTAGCAGATGGTCTCTCTCAAGGAGAACGCTGGGACAGTAATTACAAGAGACAAGAGGAGAGCTGCTGGCTCAAGCACAAGAATTTGTCCAAGCAATCATGGGAAGCACGAGTCTCTCCAGAGAGTGTGATGGGCGATGAAGACTTTTGCCAGCAGGCTCCCAGTGCTGCTGCCAGAGCCCACCCACCTCTCCCAGGGGGGCACAGACATGCCTGTGACTCCCTCTTCTCCAGAATAACCAGGGGTTTATTATGCTGTAGGTTTGCCTTTGCTTTCTCCCACTTTGTGTAGTCCAGAGGGCATCCCAACCACCACGCTCTTGTCCCAGCCACTTCCCAACAGCTCTGAGGCAAAGGCATGACGCTGGTTCTCACTCCTTGCATGGGATGAGCTGTGCCAGGAGGGATGGGCTGGCGGTGACCTGGAAGCATCACTTCCCAGGGCTGCTCAGGGAAGGAAAAACCAGAGAGCAAAGCTCACAGCTTGCAAGTGTTTTCTATCCCTTTTTTGCCCAGCTGTGATTTTACGCCTTATTGCCCCTCTACCCCGTGCCCTCATTTTTGTTCTCTGCCATGGCTCTGGATTCCCCTTGGAGCAGCTCCCTGCCAGCCAAGGCATGGCAGAGGTTCAGGAGGAGTTTAATTAGTGCTCCTCTCCCTCACTGCCTGCTCCCCACAGTGTCCCCAAAGCCGGGCTGGGCGAGCAGGGCACATGGAAATGAGAGGTGGGAAGGGCCGTGCCATCCCGGAGTGCTCTTACTGTGAGGAATCCCCCACCAAAATGTACCCCTTGATGTTTAAGCTCTGCAATGCAGCCTGAGCAGTAGCTGAGACCTGCAGGTGACAAGGAAATCGAGGCTAATTAGAACTGCTAATTAGATCTCTGCTGAAGCGCTGTCTCTGTTCCGTGCCCGTGGGCTGTGCTCCGAGGTCCCTCCTGCTCCAAAGGGTCTCTCTGCCCGTGCCACCCCACCAGCAGCACACATGCTGCACACACAGGAGCCAAAATTTAATAACGGTTTTTTAAAAAGGCACTTAACAAGACTGAAGTGTTCCACGTCGTGCCACTGCTGATTTGGGCAGAGCCACAGCCCTGCCGAGGGCACTGAGCCAGGAACGTCCAAGGGAGATCTATTGTGCTTCCCATTTATCCAGCTCAGTCCTCAGGGACCGGCTCCCGGGGATGGCTCTGCCCATGTTGGAGTGATCCTCTCCTCCAGCACTTGCCAAAGCAGGGCCAGCAGTGGCTGGGGGGAACCCCCTGCCAGATCACCCTCACCTTGGGGTTTTGCAGGGAGCAGAGGTGGGATTATACTCCTGCACAATTTTCCAAAAGGTTCTGTAGCATGTTTGCTCAGCTCCAGCACCAAACCCTTCCTGGACAGCACCATCCTCCTCCACGGCAGAGGGACAGCACAGAGGGGTCCCGGGCACAGCCAGCTCCTGGCCTGGGACACCCACCAGTGCCAGCTTTCCTGTCCACTCCCAGCAGCAGCAAACCCTCAGGTCACAACTGCTGCTCCAGGAAGGGTGCTCAGCACCCATGTCCATCACCTCCTGGGAATGGGGGGGTCCCCCTCCTCACTGCAGGGTTTAAAAAGAAAAGCCCCCCAGGGCTCCAGAGCACAACCCTGTGCCCAGGAGCATTGGCCCTTTGGGATCTGTGCCACGGACTCACTGAGGGCACACACACCTCGGGTTTGGTGCTGTCACATCAGACGTGCTGTCACAGGGCAGACACACCCCAGGGCAGTCGGCTGGTGCCACTGAGCTGTGAGGTGCAGTCACACACAGGAGGGAAGGGATGGGCCATCCAGAGGGACCTGGACACGCAGGAGAGGTGGGAGCATGCAAAACTCATGAATTCCAACAAAGCAAAGGGCAAGGTCCTACTCCTGGGTCCGGGCAATCCCAGACACACCGACAGGTTGGGTGGAGAAGGGATGGAGAGCAGCCCTGCAGAGAAGGACTTGGGGATGGTGAGTGATGGATGAGAAGCTCAACATGCCCTGGCCATGTGCTCTGACAGCCCAGAGACCCCCCGTGCCCTGGGCTGATCCCCCAGTGTGGGCAGCAGGGGAAGGGGGGATTCTGCCCCTCTGCCCCCTCAGGTGAGACCCCACCTGGAGTGGAGTTCACTCACCCAACTGCATCCAGCTCTGGGGTCTCCAGCATAACAGGGACATGGAACTGTTGGAACAACTCCAGAGGGGACTGAGGGGACTGGAGAACCTCCTCATGGAACAGGCTGAGGATGTTGGGGCTGTTCAGCCTGGAGAGCCTGGAGAGAAGATTGTATGGAGACCTCACAGCACCTTCCAATGTCTGAAGGGGATACAGGGGAGCAGGAGAGGGGCTCCATCAGGAACTGGAGTGACAGGACAAGGGAGAATAGGGACAAACTGACGGAGGGGGAATATAGGTTAGATATTAAAACGAAATTCTTCCCTGTGAGGGTGGGGAGGCCCTGGCACAGGGTGCCCAGAGAAGCTGTGGCTGCCCCATCCCTGGAAGTGTCCAAGGCCAGGTCGGAGCCACCTGGGATAGTGGAAGGTGTCCCTGCCCATGGCAGGGGGTGGAACTGGGTGATCTTTAAGGTCTCTTCCAACCCAAACCACGCTGTGATTCTAACAGCACTCACTATTGCTTTCATTAGCCCCCACTAGCAGTGCCAGGGCAGGTCGTGCTCCCACCAGCAGTGCCAGGACAGGCTGCAGGGCCCTGATTTATTGTGACACTTAAGCCTGTGCCTACCTTTAAGTGCACAAGTAGATCCATTGACTTCAGTGGTTTAAGGTTCGACACTTGTAAGTAAGTTGCTGAACAAGGACCTACATTATTCATCCGAAACCCCGGGTAATGCATTCTTAGGAAATAACTGTAGCAAACTCCACAAATCCCTGCTGAAAGGACATCCTAAAGCCCTGTCTGGATAGAGCGATTAGCTGGGATTGCTTGGTAAACACTGCACATACATACATATATACATATTTTTAAATCAGGCAGTGCAATTCAGCTTGCCAAGATCCCAGCTCTGCCTCTCCAGAAGGAGACAGGAGAGGGGGCACAGCAGCCAGCAAAGCAGCCCAGCTCTCCCCATAACGCAGCCATATAGGGGACGATGCAATTAAGCAAACTAATTGAAGTGCAAATGCAGGTGCTTATAGCACAGACCCCCAGGCAGCCCCAGCCTTAACCGCAGCCAGTTCAGCTCCTCTTATGGCAGAATCAAGATGATATAAGGCCATGTCAAGTTGAGATATGGCACAAAATGCCCCCGGCAGAGGAAGGAGGCTCGTCCCTGCTTTAGGGACCCCCCCGGGGTGCAGACCCCCGGCACACGTGGGAGGTGAGCAGAGCCAGCCGTGCCCAGGCCACAGGGATGGAGCAGAATGAAGGACAAACCCGGGGGCCCTGGCCACAGAGCCGGGCTGGTGAGGCACAAAGCAAGGAGCTCAGCTTACCTCCCTTAAATCCCTTATCCACCCAGGTAAGGGGGATGTCCCCAGTGAGACTGTTCCCACCTGCCCCCAACACCCCCCCAGCAGCAGGAGCCCTGGGCATGGCTGGGCCGAGTCAGGACCCTGATGCTTTGAGCATGACATGACACGACATGACATGCACTAACTCCCTTCTTTCCCCAGCTGGAAACGTGTCCTCCAGGATGGATTTCAGGTGGCTGAGAGGGAAAGCAGTGATGGCACGACAGGATGCATCCCGCTGGCTGTACCGCTTCGTCTGGGGGGACCAGAGCAGGAAAACCCCACTGCAACAGCTGAAGAGGCAGGAACCACACCATGTTCTCTGTTCCTGCAGCTGGAGTTATCCCTGGGAGCCCCAGGAGCAGCCTGGGTGGCATTAGCAGGGACAGCACGGCGCATGCCTTGCTGCTGGCGACCAGGAGCTGCCTGGCAAAATGAGCTGAAACGACACGGGTTTGAGCCATTTCATAAAATGTAATCGAGAATTATATCCCCGTTGTGCAATTCCACCAGATAGCTGGGAAAAAAAAAACCCAGAACTCTGTCGAAAGGATCTCATTCTGCATTCAGCCTGATGAGCAGAAGGAGAAATCCTTGCTGCATCCATGCATGTTTGTTGGCATCCCATGGGATGTGCCATTACACTGCACAGCTTTTCCATACATTGTGCCATGTCTGTGCATGTGGGTAACCTATAGCTGCTCGGGTGGGGGTGTCTGTGGGTGCAGACAGGTCCCTGTCTGTGTCCTTGACAAAACTGGGAGAGGGTGGAAGAGAGGCCACAGTGGGATGGCTTCATCTTCCTCACCGTGCTGGTGCTGGGGAGATTCCTGCAGTGGATTCCAGCAATGGGAAACAGGGAGAGACAAACGTTATGGATCCCTCAACCACTGTTATTTGTCCCTGTGTGCATTGCTGGTATTTTGCATTAAAATATATGTTGTTAAATTTATGCCTTAATATATATATATATGTGTAATATGGCTGAGTTACAGTTGCTGTGGGAACTATAACTTTCTCTTTTCCAAGAGCCTGTTATATGTCTTATTATGTTGTATCATCTGGAGGGTGGCTGGGAACGAGATTGCTGCTGTTAATCCTTCAGCACGGAGGGTGATTAGAGCCAGGCAGAGCCGAGCCGTGGGCAGGGCTGTGCCTGCAGGTGATCAGCGCCACAGCTCTGCTTACTCTGCTCGTTTGGGGCACAGGATCCGGGTTCTGGGAAACATCCCGGGGTAAAGCACCCCCGTGAGCTCTGTACCTGCTCCTCCGGAGCTCTGCCGGGGACAAGGGCAGCTGTGCTCGGCCTGGGACCAGCCACGCTGCTCCCACCTCTCCATCCTCGCTGCAGAAGACAAACAGGGTCAAGCTCCTGCTTCCCCCACAGCAGGGCCTTGGGCAGGATTTGGGCTGGGTCCTGTCCGTGCCAGCCCGAAACATCACTCTCTGCTGGGGAGCTGGGAACCAGGGGAAGGGTAGATCCAACACTCCCTGGGATGGAGCCTCGTGAAACCATTTGCTGCTGCCCAACCTCCATCCCGACCTGTTGGCACCAGTGGGACAATCCCAAGCCCTGTGCCACAGGGTTCACTCCCGGCGGGAGAAGCCACAGCCCCTTCCGTAATTCCTTGATCCCAGCACAACTCCACAGATCTGTCCCCTCCTCTCACTGGACTTGGGGATCATCTTCATCCCTTCGTGCAGAGACGGGACAGCACCCGGGGCACCGGGATGCTGCTGGGACCCCATCCCACCAACGCTGCTGAAGGCAGGATTCATTCCCGAAATCCCGGCGCCGGCTCCTCCCAACACCTTGCTGGGGTTTGTTTGTGTTTCTGCTGCTGCCGAGGTGGCTGATTAAAGGCTTCAACGGGCCATGGAGCGGGTTGATTTGCTGGGAGGCGCTGGAAAAGCCAGGCAGGCTGTGAGCGGGCACGGCAGGTACCGACAGAGGATGGTTCGCAACCACATGTCCACTGTCCTCGTAATGAAACGCAAATTGCTCACCGAGAAACTGCCCCGGGATATAGATGTTTGTGAGAGGCTAAATGGGCTTCTCAGCGTTTAAATATTTATTTCTTTTCTTCCGCTTATTTTTTTTTTTAATTTGCAGGAGCCACCGATATATAAAAGCTTCAAGGTGCAGCATTTAAAGGGAAGTATTTTCTCGCTGTTAAATGTTGCCCCACCAGAGCCCTCCCTGGCTGCTGTAATTGCTACATCTCCTATGGTCTCCTAAAGAGAGATTTGGGTGCCAAGGGACCCGTGGGGATGAAATTCTTGGCATGGAAGGGCAACTTTAACTCCAAACCCCAGCAGTGAGCCAAGGATCAGCCCCTGAAGGGCACGTGGAGCAGGACCTGGCAGTGCCAGCACTGGAGGGATCCTTCATCACATTTGCACACATCAGAGCCAGGGCAGAGCTGAGAGGTGCCAGCTCCCAAACCTGCCTTTGAGCTGGATTTGGAACTCTGGGAAGCCTGGCTTTTCCTTTAGAACATTGATCCCAGGTGAGCTCAGCCCTGTCCTGTGATCCTGGAGCCAAGGGAGTTTCCAGCCCAGAGTCAGCCCATCACATCTCCCTTCTGAGGGCAACATCCCTCACACTGAGGTGTCCTCCAGAGCATCGCAGCCTCCCATCACTCTCCTGCTGGGGACGATTTATGCCAGATATAAATAATGCTCCAGCTGAGGTTGCAGGAAGGAGTTATTTACAGAGGGATGAATCCTCGTGCAGGGTGATGTTCCCCACATGACTAATGGCTTGGGTAGCACTATTTTAAGTCTGTCTCCACTGCAAGGAGGTGGAGAGGCAGGGGATGGGACAGGGTGGGTTTGGTCCTTGGTGCTGAGCCCAGGAACAGCCTGGTGAGAGCATAGAAAAACAGACACGAGGAGAGGCTTCCCTTGGGCTTTGTCCCATCAGTTCAGATCCCTCCCAGATGACTTCTCAGCTTTCATCACTCAGCCTTCAAGAGTAAAGATCTCCTGATGAAATTAAAAGGAAAACTGATATATTTGCAGCTTCAAGCCAGGGTTTTACCACCAAAGCCCAAATCCCAGTGGGGTGAGGGTTTCTCCCCATCCCATTGCAGGACAATGCAGCAACACTAACCCAGCGTAAACCCAAACACAAAAGGGCAGATGAAGTTGTTGGAAGATGAAGCCATGACCTTCCTGGCTGCCCTGGTCACACTCAGCCAGCCTGGCCTGACCTGGGCATGCCCTGCCTCAGTGCTGCCTGCATGGCTGGGCACTGGCACCTTCCCCCAGGTTTGGTCACGGCCCCAAGGCTGCCAGAGCTCCAGGAGGGTTTGGACAATGCTCTCAGGGACAGGGTGAGATTGTTGGGGTGTCCTGGGCAGGACCAGGAGTTTGATGATCCCTGTAGGCCCCTTCAAGCCCAGGATACTCTATGATCCCTCCCTCCCTGCCTGCACCTCCCTCCCTGCCCGCACAAACACAGGGCAGGCAGCACAGCATTGATGGAAAACTACTGCAGTGAAATGACAGAGATTTGCCTTCCACAATACTGATATTTTAAAGTTATTTATGTACTAAATGTCCCAGGGTTGCTGTTGTCTGTGCAGCTCCACTCAGTGTTCACAGGCAGCACGAATTTAACACAGAGGGCTCAGTGCTGGGGGCTGCCTGTGCTGCACCAGGGCTGCAGGAGGGAGGGCTTGGGGGGGTTCCAGCATCCACAATGCCCTTCCCACCTCCCAGTGCTGCCCGACCTCCAGCCAGGCCCTTACTGGTGCTTTTCTTCAGGACAAGGGCAGGAAGCAAGGTTTGCTCTATAATTTGGGGCTTAGTTGCAGTATGAGGCAAGAAGTGGTTTGGAGGAGACCTTGGGAGGGGGTGGCAGGGACAGGACAGTGACAGTAAGGTGGCATCTGGGTGATGCCCCTGGTCCCATCCTGGCCCCAGGATGACAGCAAGGTTGGGAGAACACAGGCTCATAAATCACAGAATATCCTGAGTTCAAAGGACTCACAGGAATCATCGAGTCCACCTCCTGACCCTGCACGGGACACTCCAAGAAGCCACCACGTGTCTGGCTGTGCCAGGGCAGGAGTGACTAGAAAACATCTGGCAGCTGCTGCTGCAGGGGAAGGAGACAGCTCAGGGCAGGGACAGGGAGGGAAATGTCCAGGGACACCAGGAAAGGCACCTGGAAGTGGTGCTGTCTGCCCTCCCCATGCCTCAGTTTCCCCTCCTGCAGAGTGGGGTGGCTGAGCTCCCTCAGATGAGGTGGGTGCTGTGTTTGGCACCCCATGGCAAAGGTGGCTCCCAAGCCGTGTCCTGGGAATCCCCATGTCCCAGTGTGCAGGGAGCCAGGTCCCTGTCCCCAGCACTCATCCCAGCCCTGCCAGCCCTGGCACAACGTGTTGATCCACCTCAGAGAGCCCTGGCTGGCTGTGCCTGGCGTGGCATTGCCCTGCTCTGCAGGTCACCTGCTGCTCCTCACGAGAGTTCCTCCCTGTCCTTGAGCCACTCTTTGGTTTGCAGGTCACTCCCAGCCTGTTGTCCCTCCCCACGGCCCCACCTCTGCCTGGTCCTGCCTCACATCACCCACCATCTCCTCTGGCACTTTTTTTCATGGACACTGGCCAGTGTTGGGATCTTCCCCTCGCCTGCATTGTCCTCTGCCTGTTCCTCAGCCCTTTTATTCTCTCTCCCCATCCCCCCCATGTTATTTGTTGCAATTTGGTTTTCTGGCGTTCTGCTGGGCTTTATTTTTCTTGGCATCGCATCTTCGGGGATTTCACTCACATCATTTCAGCCCAAATTTGCATTGACATCATTATGTTTCTTCTCTTCATCCTGCCCAATCTTTCTTGGGAGCCAGCGCCTGTTCCAACGTCCCCTGACAGGGTTTGGGGACAGCGCTCCCTGCCCTCCTCCCAGGGTCTGCCTCTCGTGCGTGCCGCGGCTCACGAGCACACAACTGGCCTGGGGCAGGCACAGGCAGAGCCTGTTTTAGTGGTTCAAGGCTGAGATGGGGAAACATTCCCGAGTCTGTGACAGGAGCAGCTGCAGGGGCCGTGTCTGGCTGGGAACAGGAGCTGCCTGGAGCCTTGCACCAGCCCTCACCCTGCCAGCACATCCTTCCTGCTCCCGTTATCCCGGTAACTGTGCTGTCTGCTCCGGCACCCAAGGAGGGCAAGGAGCATGAGCCCCACCTGCAGAGCTGCTCCAGCTCTGGGAACAGCACAGGAAGGACCTGGAGCTGCTGGAGAGAGTCCAGAGGAGGCCCCAGGATGCTCAGAGGGATGGAGCAGCTCTGCTGGGAGGAAAGGCTGGGAGAGCTGGGATTGTTCAGCCTGGAGAGGAGAAGCTTTGGGGTGACCTGATTGTGGCCTTCCAGGACTGAAGGAGACAATGAGAAAGAGAGAGACTATTTACAGAAGCATTATTTAGTGCTGGTATCTGCCTCCCACTCTGGTTTGTCACATCCCTGCATGTCCCCTCCCAGGCAGTTTGTGCTGTGTGTAACTGTGGTGTGTTCCCAGGACTGGATACTAATGTTGGTGAGGAAGGACCCGGTGCCATTGAGCTCATCAGGATTTCCAGGCACAGGCAGCAGGTGAGGACAGAAGGACAGACACCCACATGGTGTTGGGGGGTGTGGGACACCCCAACCAGCTCGGCTCTGAGCCAAAGATGTATCACATGGAAATGTGGATCTCTCCTTGTGATGGCAGTGACTGTTCCTGTCTGTGGCAGTGAACTTCAGAGTTACCAGTCATAGAATCACAGAATCACAGCAAGGCCAGGGTTGGAAGGGACCTTCAAGCTCATCTCATCCCACCCTCTGCCATGGGCAGGGACACCTCCCACTGTCCCAGGTGGCTCCAACCTGGCCTTGGACACTTCCAGGGATGGGGCAGCCACAGCTTCTCTGGGCACCCTGTGCCAGGGCCTCCCCACCCTCACAGCCAACAATTTCTTCCCAATATCCCATCTCTCCCTGCCCTCTGGCAGTGGGAAGCCATTCCCCCTTGTCCTGGCACTCCAGGCCCTTGGAAATAGTCTCTCTCCATCTTTCTTGTAGCTCCTCCAGCTCCTGGAAGGCCACAATCAGGTCACCCCAAAGCTTCTCCTCTCCAGGCTGAACAATCCCAGCTCTCCCAGCCTTTCCTCCCAGCAGAGCTGCTCCATCCCTCTGAGCATCCTGGGGCCTCCTCTGGACTCTCTCCAGCAGCTCCAGGTCCTTCCTGTGCTGTTCCCAGAGCTGGAGCAGCTCTGCAGGTGGGGTCTCACCTGAGGGGGCAGAGGGGCACAATCCCCCCCTGCCCTGCTGCCCACGCTGGGGGATCAGCCCAGGGCACGGGGGGTCTCTGGGCTGGGTCATGTCCAGCCTCTCCCCCCCAGCCCCCCAAGTCCTTCTCCCAGGGCTGCTCCATCTGCTCATCCCCAGCCTGGATTGATCCTGGGGGTTGCCCATTAATCCTGACTTCCAAGCGCATCCTCCCAGCCTGAGCCTCCCACAAACACACCAAACAGAGGTGGAGCCTTGTTCCCAGAGATCCCAGCACTCCTGAGCTTGGCTGGAGATGCCAGAATTTATCCTTAGTTAAAAAAAGGGAGATGGAGGATGACTGGGGGGAGCCAAGAGGAGAAACATGCTCAGACATCCTGTATCCCAGGAGAAGCTCCAGCATGGCATGTCTGAGCAGAACAGCATGTCTCTGCTGGCAGCCCTTGTGCTCCAGCCACTGCTGAGGAGGAGAAGGATCTCAGCACAGTGGAGAAGGGGAACTGTGAGTCCCCACTTCCTCCAGCACAGCCGAGAGCTGCATTTAGACTCTCTGGGAAATGCTGGCTGAAAGGAAGCTGGCATGAAATTTCCATTTGCAGTCACAGGGGTTTGGGGAAATCAATCTCTTTAGAGTCTTTTGGAAACCTCAGTTGATGGCTTTAAATATTTACCGAGCTCCTGCACACCAGATGCCAAAATTGCAGGGCATGTTCTCCCAGGCAGCCCCTTCTCCAAACCAGCCTGTGCAGGTACAGGTGAAAAACAGTCCTTAATACAATTGTGATTTGCAGCTGAGAATCTCTGAAATGCTTTTGAATTTTGGGAAAAAAACAGAAACAATTCCTGTGACTACAGAGCATTTGGGCTGATGAGGAGAGCAGGACAAGGAAAGCCCATGGCTGAGCCAGCTGTGCCCACCACATCCCACTGCAGGGATCAGCAGCAGGAACATCCACCTGGGATCTCCATCATCCCCTGGTGCTTCTCTGGCTTTGGATGACTCAGCTGGGGGAACTGGAAGTTAGAGATGAGGCTTGTCCTGTTGAGTAGATAATGGCTCTGCCACCTCAGGGGCTTTGAAGTGGCCAGAGGGAGCATTAAGAGTCTTTGGGATCCATCATTTTTTCTCTTAAGCATAACAGCAGGTGACATCTAGTTTTCCCCTTCTGAAGATGCCTCTCATGTTCCTGCTTTAGGGAGAGCCCTTATTCAAACCCTAAAAATTCAACAGGACACTGGAATGGAAACTTTTCTTACTTTGTTATGGCCTCTCCCAGTTCAGTTTCCCCTTCCCAGTGCAGGGACCAAGGGCAGGGCAGGAGGCTGCTCTGCTCCCCAGGCCACCAAGGTCCATTGCCATTGCTGTGACCTGCTTCACCTACAGCTGGAGCTCATCACAGCTCAGGGCCACCAGCAACCCCGAGAGCCAGAAAGGCTGGGAGAGCTGGGATTGTTCAACCTGGAGAAGAGAAGCTCTGGGGTGACCTGATTGTGGCCTTTCAGTGCCTGAAGGAGCTACAGGAAAGATGGAGAGAGACTATTTCCAAGGGCCTGGAGTGACAGGACAGGAATGGGTTCCCACTGCCAGAGGGCAGGGATAGATGGGATATTGGGAAGAAATTCTTCCCTGTGAGGGTGGGGAGGCCCTGGCACAGGGTGCCCAGAGAAGCTGTGGCTGCCCCATCCCTGGAAGCGTCCAAGGCCAGGTTGGAGCCACCTGGGATAGTGGGAGGTGTCCCTGCCCATGGCAGGGGTGGGATGAAATGATCTTTAAGGTCCCTTCCAACCCAAACCATTCTGTGATTCCAAAGTGTTCACCTCCAATGGGCAGAAGACACAGGAGACACCAGGGATCTGCAGATCTATGGCAAAACATTCAGCTACAATATGTTGGGTGAAGCTGTCAGAATTCTGGATGGAAATGTCTAAAGATGACCTTCAGGGAAGGCCTGGAGCCTGAGCAGAGCACAGTGAGAGGGTGCTACAGGGGTGGTCTCAGTGTCCCAGCCAGTGTTCCATAGAGGATCACATCCTCCTGGGTGCAGAGGCACCAGGTGATCATGGAAGGTTGAGCATCCTTATTCTTCCAGTCCAGAGAGGTCCTAAGGATCTTCTGTCTGTTTTTCAGTGGCCCATGAGGGATGTCCCACTGATGTTCTGCTCTTCACATACAACACTGCAGCCTGAAGCAGGTCCTATCCCAGCTCCAGAGGGTTCCCTGTGCTGCCCTACACCCCAGCACAGGCTCAGGCCCAGCCTGGGGTCTCTGACTGAGATCAGACTGAAATCAGTAGCAAAACAGCTGCAGGACATTCAGCAATGAGTGTGACATGGCACCTGGTCAGTGAGACTGGGAGTTCTCCCCTTCCCTAGGGGGAGGATGTTGTTTGTCTGCTCTCTCCTCACCCAGCAGCTGAAGGCAGCACCCAGAGCAGGGGATTTGGATCAGCCAGGCTCAGCCCCTGCAGCCCAGCTCAGTCTTCACAGGACAGCCCAGACCAGCTGTGAGAAATAAAGACATTTTGGCAAGAACAGGCGGATGTGAAAGTGAGATTAATATTTGCTGGAGTGATCTCATTAATCACCTTCAGAGGGCTGGGGAGTGTGCTGGGATTGCCTGGCAGGGACAGGACCGTGCAGGGATCACTCCCTAAACACATGGGCCTCACCAGGGAGCTCAGGGCATCGTTCCTGGGCATCCACACGAGGTCCCAGCAAGGACTTCACCTTACAGAGCTGGTGCTGTGATGAGCACTGTGTCCTCCTCCACAGGGGAGACTCCCAGGAAAACCCCCTGCCAGGGCTCAGGGCAGCAAACCCTGGCGGGCAGCGCTCGGGCTGATCCACAGGGACAGTTCTGCCCGGGCTGAGCTGTGGCTCTGTGTGGAGCCAGCAGGCAGGGCCTTGCTTCAGATATCCCAGAGCTTCAGATGTCCCTGGGCGTGTGGTCAGAGCCTGGCTGCAGCCCAGGCCCAGAGCACTGCCTCGGGACACGGGGCAGGGCAGAGATTTACAGGGCTGGATGGGCTTGTGACGAGCTCTGGCCTGGATTCAGGGGTTTGTTTAGTTGGGTCAACACAACTAAAACTGCTGCCTGAGCAAACAGCCTGTGAACATCCCCGAGGGGAAGGGGCTGAAATGTCCTTAAGGCTCATGCTGGCATTTTACCAGAAGGTTTATTGTAAATCTGCTGGTTCTGCTGCTGGGCAGGCTCAGGCAGCTCCATGTGACAGGCAGCTTTCCAAAGCCATCTCCTCATCCCAGGCCATCACCTCCTGAACCACAGGGTCACACCCCAGGTGTGGAGCCACCCACAGGCACCAGGGTGGACACACAGACTGGCTTTGCTTCTCTGCAGAGTCACCTACACCAACACAGCTCATGCTTGGGGATTAACACCCTCCTTTTCCCTATGGGAGAGGGCAGGCAAGAAATTCATCCCTGGCAGTCACCCTGGGGGACTGAGGCTTTTGATGGCAGTGTCTGACTCCAGGAATTCAGTACTGGCCAGCCAGCTCCCTCAAAAAATGAGGGTCTCAAATATCAGCATGTGGAAACCTAAAGAAGTGCCAGGTCTCACTCACCAGCTCTGAGCTCCAGCAGGATCCTGCTGCCAGGAATTCCCTCTTCATTTTAGAGACTAGCAACATTTTTCAGATTTTTTTCCTCCCATGCCACCTGAGACCCACAAAGCTACAGTGCTGTTTTCCAGGCTATAATTTACAGGAGATGCACATGGGAAATACCTTGGAATCATAAAATCATGGAATGGTTTGGTTGGAAGGGACCTTAGAGCTCCTCTTGTTCCACCCCCTGCCATGGGCAGGGACACCTTCCACTACCCCAGGTGGCTCCAACCTGGCCTTGGACACTTCCAGGGATGGGGCAGCCACAGCTTCTCTGGGAACAAATCCACAGCAAAACCACTGCCAATGCTGCTGTTGATGTCAGTGGGCATCTCCAACAGGTTTGCAGGCTGGAAAACAAGGAATATCCAGAATAGAACATACAGAGCTGGAGTGTAACACGGTGTCTGGTGAATACAGTGGGATGAAGGCTCAGTGACACAAACACAGCAGTCTGTGAGTGCCTGACAGCTACTGCAGCCACTGAGATGCCCCAGAGAACCCACCTGGGCAACTCACTGCCTCTGTTTCAAGGCCACCTTACTGACAAAAGAGGGAAAAGGAAGAAGCATTAAAAACCCCTCAGCAGTAAAGCCCCAGCCCTGCTCAGTCTGGCTCTTTCACCAGCGCTAAAGAAAGGGAAGCAAAGGGAAATAATGCAAAACCAGGGCCCTTCTGGAGCCCTGCCCATCCCCCAAACCACCTCACCCATCACTTTCCCACAGTTCCTGCTGCCACTTGCCTCCCAGTGTCAGGAATCCTGGTTTTAAAGCCAAAACTCCAACCAAGGTGGCAGGTTAAAAACCATATCAGCACAGAAGGTAGAAATACAAGGGGGGGGTTCAAGCAGTTACTTGTTCCAGGGATCTCCTCTGGCTTGGCTGTGCCTTGGCTGCAGAGCTGAGGGCACCCAGAACTCCCAGCACATCCACAGGGATTTCCCAGGCTCATGGGGGGGCTCAGGGAGGGCAGCACAGACCCAAGGACATCATGAACCTGCTGCAGGGTGGGCACAGGACCTGGGCTGTGCAGCCCCAGCAAAGGCAGAGCTCACTTTGTAGGGAGGACCTGGGTGAGCCCTGCTCTTCAGTCTGAGCCCTTGGGCCCAGAGAACCAGGAAAAAAAACCCCACCAGCCTTATAAAAGACTAATTAGGGACAATCCTAGCTCCTCTATAGCCAATAAAGTTTTGCTTTTAACTATTATCAAGGCTGGATCTTACCCAAGGAGATTTCCTGTTAAAAACCAGCTTAATTAAAGCGGGTAGAAAGCCCTTGTAGGTCTCACTACTCCCACACCAGCACCCCAGGCAGGCAAGTTCCAAACACATTGCCTTCCAGACCTGAAACAGGGATCCAGGGGAGATAAAAGGGACTGAGGGAACCCAGGGGCTCGGCTTACACAGAGGGCCAGGGAGATGGTTCCTTCACACACAGCCAGGGAGCACAGCATCTTCCCCAGCCCATTCCTCTGCTGCCCAACCATAAGAGCCTTTCCAGCTGGTATCTTTGCCCTCCCCCATCCATATCCACCTGGCCCCTCCAGCAGCCCCTCATTTCTTTATCTGCTGCAGATATTTGAAGCCCCCGTGGTGCCCAGGCTGGTTGCTGTTGGATGGAAGCAGGAGGCTTTGCTCTCCTCTGCCAGGGTAGATGCAACCACAATCTAGCAGGGTAGAGCCCAGCTAAACTGGGCAAGAGCTTTATATAACTGCAGTGAAAGAGCCAAATTCATCCTCATCCCGGCTGGGATGTGCCAGGAGCTCTGTTGCACTGTGGTCACCCCACAGCAGCCCTGGGGGTCCGGGCTGGGGGTGCAGAGCCCACCCAGTGCTGGGTGGGGTGAGTGCTCCTCTTCCTCCAGAGCAGAGGAATCTATGCTGCACCTCCAGCCTGGGCAAGCAGGAGCTCCCAAGGCTTGTGTTGCCACAGGGGGATGCTGCAAAGCTCCAGTTGGGTTGTTGGAATTCAGCTTTGGAGGACATATTTTGCATTAATCAGACAAATGCATTGTGTGAGGCATTTCCCATTGAAATGTCTCAAGCAGATGCTGTGTGACATGGTCTGGGTCCAGGGGAGATGGGAAGCTGCTCCCAGGGTGTGAGCTCTGTGCCCAGTCCCTGTGCCAGGCAGCCCACTGAGGGCACAATCAGCCTCAATCAAGTGCTGAATAATCCATGGATGCACTAACAGTAATTCTTCAAACTTTCTTCCAAAGGAAAGAAGGAAGGGAGCTCTGCTTTTCAAGAGCGCAAAATCCACAAAATATAGGTATCTTGTGCAAAAACACAGAAATCATTAATCCAGCTCCAACTTTCCATAAACCAGGCATTTTTCCAGTTGCTTTCATAGGAGAACCTTTCCTGCAAACTTTCCCACTGCAATACAGTGAAGCTGCTGGGATTCATGCTGTAAAATGCAATAAATAAGAGTGGCTTGAATTGGGAGCTGAGCTGCTTATTGCAGGAGGGACAGCCAGATACCACGGGAGAGGTGTGAGAGCCAGGCTTGGGGGAATCCAATGCTTCATTTAGGATAAGCATCCCACAGGACAGGAGTCTGGCTGATCCTCCCCTGCACTTTCTGGTCCTTCAAGGAAGAGTAGGAACATGGTGAGAGCAAGGATTTCTTGTAGCAGTCGTGGGTCTTTCCAGGAAATACTCAGAAAACACCATTTCCTCAGCTGAGCTGGGAGCTTGGAGAAAAATACAAAATAATTGCTGGAAAGGAATCTGAAAATGACAGCTCCTTTTTCTGCATAGTGTTACACTTGACTGGCTCTTCTCCCTCTTTTCATTAACTCCTGTGACTACATATATTTGAGGAAAGCTCCCATTAGTCACAGTTGCTTTCCCACTCATCCTTCGTGCCTTTCAGCAATAAGCCCAGGCTAACTGGCACCCATGGAAAATAGATTTCATGATGGCAAGTATTTCCCCAAGTCCAACCATGATCTGAACATCGTTACGTCTGCGTGGTGTGACCTGTTTCTGGGAAGTCACAGTTAGTGCAAATGCAAAACCTAATAATTTGGGACAGATACCTAATATCAAATAAATCCTCACTCCGACTCTGACCATCTCCAGTTGCCAGTGAAGAGCATCAGGAACAAGCACTGTCAGCAAGATGATCCCTTCCAATTATCTGGAATTTAAGCAGTCTGGCAGAAGATATCTGAGCACTGGGAAACTCAAGGCTCCCCTGGAACAGCATCAGCTGTCTCTGCCATCCCTTCTGCTCTCCAGACTGCCCTGGCCATGGGAAAGCAGCTCTTGGCACAACCCTGGCAACTTCCCCACCATGGAAAGGCAGTGGGTTCCAAACTTGTTTCCTGGTGAAGGCCATGTTTTATTACAAACCCTGCAGGAGGGGCCTTTTCCCTGTGGAAAATCTCATGGTGACAGTGAACCCCAAGCACGAGCAGCTTAACATCTGGAAACAGGGTGGGAGAAGCACCAGGAACATCTGCCGAGCCAGCTCTTGGCAAACCCCTCCCGAGACGCTCTGCTGCGATGAGTTATGGTTTGCCCTTGGTCTGAACAGTGAACACCATCTTTTTCCCTTCCCAGCCCCCGCCCCCGTGCAGCGATCCCGGCGTGGAGCGGCTGCGGGCGTGTGCCAGGGGTGCAGTGCCCGCGGCTGCTCCAGCTGCACGCTCTGCACAGCAGCCAGTTGCCCGAAGCTGGCACTGTTTGCAAACAGGAGGCTCTGCCGGCTCCCGGCGGGCACAGCCTGTTCCCCCCGCGCCTCAGCCGGGGACTGGCGTCACACCCTGGTGGGCACCGTGCCACCCCGGCAGATGGGCACCGCGGCGGAGCTGCGAGAGAACAGTGTGCACAGGGGTTGGGGGGGTACTGGGGGAAGGATTTGTGTTCAGGAATGTTAAAACAGCAGCTCCTGCAGAGTCCTGATCCCTCTGGTGAAGCAGTCGAGTCCCTGAATGTGGGAGCAGGGTGAACACTGTGAGGGCACTGTCACCCCCTGTGCCACAGCAGGGGCAGGAGCTGATGGAGGGCACGGTCATTGCCACCCATCTGCACATCCACAGAATCCCAGGATGTGCTGAGCTGGAAGGGACCCCCAAGGACCATCCAGTGCAAGTCCTGGCCCTGCACAGCCCCATCCCCAAGAGTCACCCCCTGGGCCCCAGAGGATCATCCCAGCCCTCCTGGAGCTCTGGCAGCCTTGGGGCTGTGCCCACTGCCCTGGGGAGCCTGGGCAGTGCCCACCCACCCTGTGGGCAAAGAACCACCTGGTGCTGAGCTCCAACCTCCCCCTGCCCTGACACAACTCCAGCCATTCCCTGGCTCCTGGCCCTGGTCCCCCAGAGCAGAGCTCAGTCCCTGCCCCTCCTCTGCCCCTGCCCAGGGACTTGTCCCTGCAATGAGGTCTCCCCTCAGGCTCCTCTTCTCCCCCTCAACACACCCAGTGCCCTCAGCTGCTCCTCACACCTTCCCCTCCAGGCCCTTCCCCATCTCCATTCTCTCCTGTGGACCCTCTCTAATGACTTCATATCATCCTTATATTACTCCTGGCCCTCTGCTAGAGAAATCACTGCCTGAAGCCTTGTGCTTGTTCCCAAGAGCTCAGTCCTCCTCTGGAAGCAGCCACAGGCACTTCTACATCAAGGGAATATGAGTATCCTTCCCTGCTCCAGCAGTTTTTTGTAGACAGCTCCAGCCCATCCCAACATGCCTTGGCCACTTCCATTCTGCAGCTGGAGCACCTGGATCCGAGGACTGACCTCAAAATAACAACAGGGACACGCTGTGAAATTCCGAGATGAAACAACAATAAAAACATCTTTATTGCTGTTACTAAAAGTACTAACAGCAGCACTTTGTTCAAGCTGAGTTTTAAATCCAGCATTTTAAAGCCTGCCCAGGGAGATACGTGCCAGTAACACATCACAGCTTCCCCAGGCTCCTTCCAAAACATTGGACCCAGGATCTTGGGGACTGCCTGGGGTTTTGTGTCCTTCAGTCTTGATTTATGCAATAAAAACAAAATTGGTTTCGTGTCCCTTTGTGCCAGTGTAGGATTATTGTACTCCAGCAAAAAAAGGTAAATAGATACTGAGACTTCACAAGCAAACAAAATTGGCAGTGAAGCTTTGAAGTGCTGCCCTGTCTGCCCGTGTCCTGTGCCTGTTTGTCCATGGTGTTTGGTACGTGGCTGTATCTCTGCTGCAAGTGAAGGTCTGATAAGTCACATCAGGTCTCCTACATCAGTCCAGTCCCACTGGCAGGGAAGAGGAGCACAGAGGCTTTGCTGAGCATTAGCACATCAGGTGGAAAGTCTTCCAAGTATCCCAGAGATGTGCTGCCCTTGTTCAAGCACTGCCAGCTCCCTGTGGCCACATCTTTGCTGCAGTTGCTTCTTTGCAAGCTAATTTTGGTCAGTGTGAGCAGTGCCCAGCTGCAGAGATGTCCCCTGGCCCTGGCTTTGTTGCTTCTGCCCAAGGACTCCTGAAAACACCAGTGCTCATCTGTTATCCTGAGCATTTTTGCTGGAGAAATGCCTTCCCTTCCCCAGGGAACCATGGGCAGATGGGAGGGGAGCCCCAAATTATTCGTAACTGGCTTTCATTTCCTAGACCACAAGCCCCTCTCTAAGTCACTGTGTCACATCCCTTCTTCTTCAAGTGCTTTTTCATGTTTTTGAGTGAAGAGTGAAGCACCTTAAGCAGGATGGCCACGACTGTCTCCATTTATAAGCAAATAAAATGAGGCTTGAGTCTGAGCTTCCCTGGTTTGCTCAGCAGGGAGCATTTGCCTACATGGATTTAATACTGTTTTTCAGTTTTCCAGGCTGGTTTCGAGGTCTTGTGGTGCACCAGGGACTGGTGGGAAGATCTTCACAGCTCAGAGGGGAGCTCAGTAGGAGAAGGAAAGGGGCAGGGAGAGGGGTAAGTGGATCCCTCTCCCTGTTTAGAACCATCAGTTCCACTCCACTTCTCTGGTTCTCTCCTCACAAGCTCACTCAAGGTCTGGGGTGACTCTTAAGAGAAAAGCTGGGAGAATGGGTGAGGAAAGCAAGCTGTGCACAGCAATGCTCCTGGCAATCTCAGATCCAGCCTTGTATGAGAAAAACAAAAGGCATTTGCCACTTCTAGCAAAGCTCTGTGCAGCACATGAGATGAGGCAGGGTAAGAAAAATGTGCCCTGCTTTCCATTTTTGCTGAGGAGAAGGTAGTCCCATGCAGAGAGCAGAGAGAAAAGCTGTCTTTGATGTCTCTGATGACTCTGCACAATTCAGGGGTCAGCTTTGCTTCTGTACTTCAACTTTGCTGATGTCTTCAACTCCTAATTTTCATGCCCTGTTACACCAGGGCATGGAGGGGCAGAGGCAATCCGAAAGGCAGGTCACCTCTCAAAGGTTACACATGACTGATTAAAGAAAAAATCTTATTTCTTAGTGTCCTCGTAGCTTAGAGTTCAACTTGTGCCATGGAGCCTTCACTGGGGTCATTCCTCAGCCAGGAATGTCCTGCAAAGTCAGCAAAGCACATGAGAATGAGCAGCAGGAAGGAGTCTTGGCTTCAAGGATCTTCTGGAGTCCTGGTGATTCTCTGCTACCTAGATCAAAACATCTCTGGAGTGCTCCTATCTTGCCCACGGAAAATAAATGGGCTGCACATTCTCAACACTAAAGACTCAATATGCCATGACACTAAAATAATATAACCAAGGGATCTTCATATTTTTAGGAATTCATCAGCACCAGTCTGTTAATCATGGAATAGTAGAAAGGTTTGGGTTGGAAGGGACCTTAAAGCCCATTTTGTTTCACCCCCTGCCATGGACAGGGACACCTCCCACTATCCCAGGTGGCTCCAACCTGGCCTTGGGGATGGATCCCTTCCAGGGATGGGGCAGCCACAGCTTCTCTGGGCACCCTGTGCCAGGGCCTCCCCACTCTCACAGGGAAGAATTTCTTCCTAACATCTGACCTACTTTCCTTTGGTGTGTGTTCATTACTTCTTTTCCCGTCACTCTGGTTCCTGATGCAAAGTCCCTCTCCAGCTCCCTTGTAGGTTCCTTCAGGTACTGGGAGGTTGCCATGACGTCTCCACTCAGCCTTCTCATCTCCAGGCTGAAAAGCCCCAGCTTTCTCACCCTGTTTCTGTAGGGAAGGTGCTCCAGTCCTCTTATCACCTTCATGGCCTCCTCTGGAGCTGCTGCAACAGCTATTGACCACTGTCCTTAAAAACAGGCCCAGCATCATCTTGCTTTTTAAGGCCCAAATCGCCCAAATCAATCCCTTGGTAACACTTGGATGGGCAAGAGCTGGAGAGCTCACCCTGGTCTTTGCTGCTGGACTCCCCCTGAACCCTCCCCTGTGCTCGGTGGGTTTGGTTCCTCTGACCCCCCGGGGAAGGAGCCCCTGTCTGTGCAGTGTTAGTGCTCAGGCACTTGGCTCCAGGGCTTGCACAGGCTTCCTGCAGCGTTATGTGTCCTCCTGGAGAGCTTGGGAAGATGAACAGATCGTTTCTCTCGCAAGTGCTTATTAAAACCGTGAACTGCAGGGTGATTGCCTGCCAAACGTCCAATTACAATCTCTGCCCGTGACACAGAGGGATGGTGATAGCATCGCCCAGCCAGGCTCTGAGCAAAGCAAAGAGCACAAATTCTCTTATTTCTGCGGGGTCAGAGCTCCTGGCTGAGGACTGGATGTGCTGGATGGGCTCGTTCTCCTCCAGCACAAGAGACTGGCACGAGGGACTGTCAGCACTCAAAGTGGAATAAATGAGCAAAGTTAGATTGGAAAAGGACAGAGAAGCCTGTTAGATATTGAATATAGATATTATTGTATCTTGGTAGATCCTATGTGAGTTTTAGCTGCTTTTCCTTAATGAAGAAGCTGTACCAGAGCCAGGGAGGAGCCCTGCTGTGCCCTCTGCTTCTGCACAGAGCATGGCTGGGTTTTCCCAATTTGTTTCTTCCCCTGGCACTCTCAATTTCCTTGGCCAAGCCTCACTCACCATGATGTTACAGCTCAGGAGGTCGCTGCTGTGCTGGGTGAGGGCTCTGGTTTGCCAAGTGGGTGCCTGGTCCCAGGCACTGCTCCACCCTGGCTCCTGCAAGGGCAGGTCTCCACTGGCACATGTGGCAGCTGTGCAGCACTTTCCTTGGAGGGGGAAGAGGAGATAAACTTGGCCCCTGGAGCACAGTGTTGGATTGAGTCTGTAATGTCATTAATCTGCAAACCCACAGATGTCAGAGGTTGCTGGGGGGTGTCCAAGTCTGCAGGGACAGAAGTGATGGAGGGGTGTCCAAATCCACACATGGATTCAGCAATGGAGGCAGGATTAGAGCAGAAATCTCCCCCGTTTCTTGCACATTCTGAGATCCTACAAATACTGGTAGTGACAAGGGAAGAGGAAAACAATGGGAAGGCAATTACAGGATGCAGATGATGCCCACTGCCCTGGGCATTCCAGACACTGCTCATGGGAACCAGCAGCCCCCAACAGCCCCAGTGCTCAGCCCACCAAAGGCCTGTTGACATTTTGAGATGGGAGGCATTCAGCACATTTCCTGCCACCACTGCTACCAGCAGACAAACCTATTTCCAAACAGCAGAAGATCCACCAGCAGGTCCAGCTCTGTTCACCTCTCAGGTGGAGCTGCTGGGGAGCAGATGCTGTGGAGCACAGGTGTCACAAAGACAGAGCTGTCCTTCCCAGATCCACCCCAAACACTACTGAGTCAGCCCAAAATTTCGCTGGACTCTGGCAGGAAAAGGCAAGCTATGATGTGCCTGGCCTTGACCCACCACTCCCAGGGCTCTGCACTGCAGCTGTGTCACCCCAACAGGAGGCTGCAGCCTGGGGTGCTGGTGGTGGCTTGGTTTTAAACACTGTGTGGAGACTGTCACAATGGCACTGCTGCTGGGAAGGGCCCCAGTTCCAAGAAGTGTCACCCCCAATGGAGATGGGGGGATGCAGCTCTGTCTGTTCAAGTGAAAGTCACCCAGGGTGGCCCTTTCCTCTCTCTCTCTATTTGACCATGCAGGCCTCTAAGTTTCAGGCACTTTTCCCAGGTCTGCTAAGAGTTTCTGGCAAAGAGATTCGACAGATTTTACAGCTGCAGATTCTGTTTTTGCAGCCTCACTGATGTCACACTGTGCTGCACTTTTATCTGCTCTGGAGGCATCAGCAGCTGCTTGGGGAAGGCTGCTGAGCTCAGCACTTTTACATTTATTATATGGTCAATCTCATAAAACAAGCCCTAAACTCAGGTGCCTTAATTCAGGTCCTCCATTTGGCAGAGGGTTAAATCCGTGCAGAGATCAGGTTCCCACATCACACAACAGCCACCCCTCCACCTGCACTGCTTAAAGGCCTTTTTCAGCCAAAATACCCCTCTTCATCCCTCCCAGAAACTCTTTTGGGCTGGCAAATAAGCACCAAGGTCCTTACACAGGAATAATCCTACAAGATCACGGAGTTTCCAAGTGAAAACAGCTAGGTACACCCAAGGTCTCAGATGTGTACATGGGGAAGATGCTTCCAGCCCTGTGAATAAAAGCTTTTGCCATCCAATATCCTCATTTCAAGCTGGTGGCTCTGCTGTTTGTGCTGCTTGGGTCTGAACCCCTGTGTCTCTGCTGTGCCCCAGGGCTGGTACATCCTGCTGTGCCCCCCGAGACCCACAAACCCAGGCAGGGACCTTCAGAAACCAGTCAGACCAGCCTCCAGAGTACTCAGGTCTAAAAGGACTTTGAACATATTTTAGCTTAAAATATACTTGTTTTAGCTTTAATAATTTTGTCCAAAATTATTTAAGGAACTTCTGCTGTGCCTGAAACTTCCTTCAGGCTCATGCAGCTTGTCTGAGTTGTGATGGCACTCAGATACCGTTGGTTTGGGGCTATTTTATTTATATTATTACCAACTTAAATTTTGCTTAGCTTTGTGCAATTGCTCGACCTTCCCCTCCACTGAAGAAAGCCCATCCTACAAGGAGAAGTTCAAACAAACCTAAATAATCACAGCACAAGGAACACACAGACCAGTAGGAGACTGAAGAGTGTAACCCATCCACAGGTATGTACTAGGAATTTATAAAAACAACCCTGAATGCACCCAAAATTGAAGGGGGATTGCTCCCACTCTGCTCCTCCAGACGACTCCCATGGGAACCTGATGGCTCACCACGGTATCACAATGGAAGGGTGAGAATTAACACAGGAGGGAGGGATGGGGATGTGGGACTGGGGTTTCATTGCCTTTTTTTTACTCTCTGCCCCCAAAGCAGCAGAGATGTCACTGCCAGGAAAGCAGCTGGGTGGGGAACAGTTTGCAGTAACCCTCATCCATGCCAGAGTTTAATGATTTTCATTTCCTTGTGCCTAAAATTAGCAGAAAAATGGCCAAACCCCATCAGTTTGGGGAAAAAACCACCCACGCCCACCCAACCAGATGGGTCTGTTTTCAGTTTATAATTAAACTCATCCTCTTGGATGGGAGGGAGAGCCTGCTTTGAACAGGGGGGGGAGCAGGAGATCCTTTCCAGGCTGTTTTCCAGCGAGGGGGAGTTTCATTCCTGGAGGGGAACAGCGTGACGGAGGAAGGCAGAGGGATTTGCTGCCTCCGTTATCCCGACAGCTGGAACGGCCTCATTTCCAACATGTTTAGCTTTTTGGGTTTTGTCCTGAGGAGCATCAATCTCCGCGAGGATGCTGCCATCTGTCCCTGCGATGGACGCGGTGATGTGTCTGTGCCCGTCCCTCCCCACGGTGATTTCGGGCACAGAGGGGGAATGTTATCCCAAACCTCCGCGGTGACAGCACATCTGACGGGCAAGAAATATTCCCAGAGCAGAACTTTTCCCTGGACAGAGTGAGACAATCACTGCAGGAGCCCCTTGTCCGTGGGGACGGGGCACGGCTGCCGTGGGGGGGCCGCCAGAGCCCGGGGTTTGCGTGGATGCTGCCTGGAAAAGCGGCCAGAGGGCAGGGGAATGCAGAGGAATGGAAGGGAACAGGGGGAAACAAGGGAAGAGGGAGAAGGGAAAAGGAAAAGAAAAGGGGGAAACGAGAGAAGAGGAAGAAGGGATAAAGGAAAAAGGAGAAGGGAAAAGGGAGATGGGAAAATGGAAAAGAAAAGGGAGAAACGAGAGAAGAGGGAGAAAGGATAAAGGAAAAAGGAGAAGGGAAAAGGAATGGGAAAAGAAAACAAGGGAAGAGGAAGAAAGCATAAGGGGAAAGGGAGGGGAAAAGGAGGCGGAAATTAAAAGAAAAAGTGGAAAGCAAAGGAAGAGGAAGAAGGGAGAAGGGAAAAGAAAAGGGGAAAACAAGGGAAGAGGGGGAAGGGGAAAGGGAAAGGAAAAGGAGAGGAAAGGGAAAACAAGGGAAGAGGAGGAAGGGAAAGGGAAAAGGGACAAGGGAAAATAAGTCGAAATAAACCAAACTAAACTAAACAAACAAACAAAAAATTCCCAGCCAGGCAAGATGAGCTCTTTATCTCTGTGCCCCTGGTGCCCAAGTGCAGTCACGGCCGAGGGATCTGTGCCTGCAGGATGTGGCACAGGGAGCAGCCTCTGCCCAGACACCAGTGATCAGCCACCTGCAAAACTGGTTTTCTGTGGACTGGGAGTTTGCAGACACACACAGTGATCTGCCCAGTGCAGACCAGTAAAGGACGTGCTTTGGGAAGCGAGTCCAGTGCACGTTGGACTGGTCCCAGTCTGGATGACACTGATACGCTCTAGGGAGGAACAGTCAGAAAACGTTATCCTGGAAGCCCAAAATTCCCGAAAGAGATAAAGGAAACTGTATTTCCCTCCTGGATACAAAGACTCAGCCACTGATTCCTCTTCCCAAGACCTGCTTGGAAACCCAAAGGGACAAGAGTGCCTTTGGCAAGAGACTGCTTGAAATCCGTGGAGGGATTTTTAAATTATAAACATGATTTTTTAATTCTAAGCTAAACATCTGGAGTCTCCTTCCACGTGATGAATGGCAGGTTACCCTGGCCTGGCTTTTCATTTAAATATTTCTCACAGAGAACGTACTTGGTTTAAAAAATCCAAATTATTTAGATGCACATCCTTCTGCTGGATGAGCTGCACCCACGATACCCAAAGTCGCTGGCACTGATTCGAGTGGTGAGACAGGGAAATTCATTCCATCTCCTCATCCCGGTGCTCCCGACAGAGGAGCTGCTGGCGAAGGGATAAGGGGAGCATCCCTAAGCAATTACAGCCGGGAGATAACACCTCATTTGCAATGTTGCCTTCAATTGACAACTTCACGTGAAACAAGATAACAGCTTGTACTAATGAACGTGTAATTTATAAACTAATGGCACTAACGGTGTTTTAAACGTGGCATAAGAGCTCGGGGAAAGGCAGATTAGGGGGAATGTGCCTGATCTCCCATCACATCTGTCCCGCCTGGCTGCGGGTTATCGCGGCTGCTCCTGCACTGAATTGACTGTAACTGATCAGTTTAAGTCAATCTCTGAATTTCTAATTAGAGGATTAGCTGGAGACAGGATTTCCTTGCAGAACACTTCATTGCTGCTTTGCTAACTATCAAGGATCCGGAGTGAGGACCCACAGTTGCATATTAATAGCAGCATTAGCTCTTAGTGCGGCTGCTTTATCGAGGATATTATCGCTCTCCTGAAATAATTGACGTGGAAGAGCCCCACGTTTTTATTTTTCATGAAATATAATGTTCCACTTCCCCAGGTTTTGTTTTCAAAATTTGAAGCGTTTTTTTCATTTCTGAAATGCAGTATAACAACAGAACAATTTCCTTTAAATCAAAAGCTGGATCTCTTCCAAGTCATTTAACTTCCAAAAGTTTGAATTCTTCAGTTAAAAAAAAAATATTTAAAAAAAGGAAGAAAGTCAGTCTGAGCACTTCTAATGAGAATATCACAATTAGACTTAGGCTGCCACACGGGATTTCTCTTTACAGCAGCTTGATTCACGGGGGAAATTAACTTGTTTAAAAGTAACAGTTTTTAATAGAAATGTTCTGCTGACTGTTCTCCTTGCACATTGGCTGGAATCTGCTTTGGTCGTGGATGCTGGGATGAGCTCCTTGCTCCGTGCCCACCCTGTGCCACCGAGTGGATCCTGCCCACAGCTGCAGCAACACAACTCATACCAGGAAGGCTACTGTAATCGTAAAAAAAAATAAATAAAAAAAGAAAAACTATTTAAAGTCTCGAAAACTTCCCAAGTCAGCACTTGAAGAAATATGAAATGCAATGGATTAATGAGAAACAGAGAATGAATCATTAAAATTGCATCACCACGACGTGTTCCTGATCACATCTCCCTTAATGTTCTCCCAGCCTGAACAATTGATTAACAAAAACACTGCTGCACACTAAAAATTGGAAACAGTTAAGAAGAAACAGGATTAGCGAAGTCTTACAGGAAAGGTCAATTATTTCTCCCAATTTATTGCTAACCTGACATCTGTAAACAAATCACTGGGGGAACTCCCCGAAGACTACACTCTGTCCAACAAGACATCCTAATTAATGAGGATGTGCTATGCAAACACAAACAGAAGCACAGAGATAATATCTAAACCCAGCCTTAAAAAGATACAGTGGAAACATTTTCCCGGGAGGTTGTGGGAGATCAATAAAGGGGAAGAAGGTTCAGGAGAGTCAGAATTTGCCACGGGGCGAAGGCGAACAATCTTTGAGGTTATCAGAGCTACGATGGCAAAAGGAATTAAATGAGTTTAGAGAGGACTTAGTGAGACTGGCTTAAAAATGAGAGAAGGGTTGGCCAAAAAACGAGAGAGGGTTGCCATCATCCCTCGTGCTTCACAGTGGCAGAGGGCTCAGCCAGCATTTTTGGGTGCCGTGTGAGCATCTCACTGACCTTCAGCATCCCTGAAAGCCTTGAAGAGCGTTCCAAGGAGGTGCCTGATCCCGCCGCTGTTCCAGCCGAGTTCCCAGACCCAAAGGTCAGGTTTTTCTCCCCTCTGGCTGCCGGTTTCAGCCGTGCCTTGAGAGCCTTGCACTGCTGTGGCATCGTCTCCACCAGCCAAATGTGCCAGCGGCCGGGCACAGTGCCCACCCAGAGCCCTCCGTGAGCAGAGCTGCACCGTGGCAGCTAACATTAAAGATTCCTCTTCATCAGCATCCCAATGATTAAATATGTATAGAGGCATCTGAGATCCAATTTATTTCTTTTGTGTTGTAAATTCCTTTTCTCGTTGGTGGTTTTTTTGTTTTTTTGGTTTTTTTTTTTGAGCTGCTTATAATTAAGACCTTCAGACAGCTCAGCACGGCTGGAAAGCAGCCATGCTCTTGTTCTATCCCACCCCTTGAAAGTGCATCCCCCTCTCCTACTCAACCAAGAGATTCTTCTTTATTCAGTCCAGGAATGATTTGATTTCCTTCTTTCTTAATGAACAGTGTGACACCGCATTGACTCACTGATGTGCAACTTGCTGTTTTTTCCCTCCCTTTGGAAAGTTTTCAAAATATTTATAAATTTTAAAAGGAGCAGAGAAAGAAAGAAAATAAAGTTGCATTGTGCTTATGTAGTGAGTGCTCCCCCTTCTCCTTCTCATCTGCAGAAACTGTCATCCATCCCATGGTCCGGGCTGCCACGGGGCTGCCTTTGGAGGGTGGGTGGGTGGCAGTGTCCCCTGTCCCCTCCTCTCACCCCTCCTGCTGAGCAGCACTGCCAGGGGACCGGGCAGGGATGCAGCCAACCATGAGGTGCTGCACTGGGGTTTGGGTCACTACACCAAGGATCAGAGACCTCTGACCTCTGATCTGCACCTTGAGAGTCTTCTTTAAAGGGAGTTGTTGTGATTGTGTTGCTTTGGGAGGTGCTTTGAGGTGTTTGGGCAGACATGAGCCACAGAATCACTGACTGGTTTGGGTTGGAAGGGACCTCAAAGATCACCCAGTTCCACCCCCTGCCATGGGCAGGGACACCTCCCACTATCCCAGGTGGCTCCAACCTGGCCTTGGACACTTCCAGGGATGGGGCAGCCACAGCTTCTCTGGGCACCCTGTGCCAGGGCCTTGCCATTCTCTCAGCCAAGAGTTGCTTCCTAACATCTAATCTAATCCTACTCCATGGCAGAAGCCATTTCCCCTTGTCCTGTCACTCCAGGCCCTTAGAAATAGTCTCTCTCCATGTTTCTTGTAGCTTCTTCAGGTCCTGGAAGGTCACAATTAGGTCCCCCAAGAGTCTTCTCTTCTCCAGGCTGAACAATCCCAGCTCTCCCAGCCTTTCCTCCCAGCAGAGCTGCTCCATCCCTCTGAGCATCTTGGTGGATCCTCTGGACTCTCTCCATCCCAAGGCATGTACATCCCAGAGGAGGTGCTGGATATCCCTGTACCATGAAGTACCACAGTGATCACATGGACAGCTTCCCTCCACAGGGTCCTCTGCTCCCTCACAGCCCCTCACCACCCCAAAACACCTGGGAAGACCAGTCTTTTCCTCTTGTCTGACATGGATGTAAATAGCCAGGAGAGTTTTTGGAGCTACACAAATGCCCATGAAGTGCCTGCACTCACACATTGGTGGGTGCTCTGGGACTTCTGCCATAGATCCATGGTTAGGAGCTGCTGGTTCAGCCCCTGCCACTGGCACAATGCTGCACTCAGGGTGCAGTCCCAGCCAGGAGGAAAGCACAGGAAGGATTTCACAGCTGTCACCTACATGGGGGTTAAATGCAGGTGCTGAGCTGACTCCAGCAGGAGACACCACCAAACAGCTTAGTGAGGGAGGCACCAGGCCCACACAGGTCACTACCTGGCTGGATGCTGCAGCTGCAGCTGAGAGGTGATAAACTCTTTGGTTTGGTCAGTCCAGAAAGTCAACAGAATAGCAAGAATGACAGGTAAGGACTGCCAGACCCAGGTAAGGACTGCCAGACCCAGGTAAGGACTGTCAGACCCAGGTAAGGACTGCCAGACCCAGGTAAGGACTGTCATACCCAGTGTCAGTAGAAAGGAGCCTCCACAAGAAGCATTTGGAGGTGAACAAATGCCCTAAAGGTTCAAAGCAGACTTACCAGGGACTGCTCCAAGGCAGAGAGTTCTAAGGAGGCAGAAGTCTTTGGCAAACTGAATGGTGCTCCTTGGCACAGTGGATGGGCTGGACAGACCTTCAGGTCTGATCCTGCATAACATGGGAGACTCAGTACCCAGAGCAGACCTGAACCCTCAACCTCAGTGCAAACCAAAGCCCAGGCCTTCAGCAGGGCTAGGGGCACACAGGGAGTGTGGTGACCCCCACAGTAAATGGGGACCCCCGGGGAGACCCTTTCTCAGAAAGGGGATTTCCATCCCAGTTCATACCTAAGACAAGCAGTGAGAAGCTGTTCCCATTTCCCTGTGCCCCAGACTGGGAGTGGAAAGTGCAGACCAACAACCACCTGACTCCTGACAAACCCAGCACTCTCCAAACCCCAACACCCTCCACCTCCTGGCTGTGGTGGGTGTTTCAGGGCCCTTGGCTCCCACCCAGTGTGGTGCTTCCAGCTCCCTCCCTGCCAACCCCTGCAAAATCCGCCGGCAGAGGCCCCGCTCCCTCCCACAGCCCAGTGTGTCTGCAGCGAGGAGTGACTCCCTCCAGATGGTGGAAAGGTTAACAAGGAATTAATTCGGAGTTACACACAAATCAGATTGTCTTTTTCTTTTTTTTCCAAGAGGGAACAAAAACAACCACAGTTTCAAGCCCACACAGGCAGCACAGCCTTCCAGGGTGGTGCAGTTGCTACAGACGACACAGGCAGCCGGGCTGTCACACTGGGCCCTGGTGGCATCGTGGGGACCCACCGTGAGTCAGGGATGGGGGGAGCTGTGCTTCTGTCCCCCCGCCTGGCTCCCGGCTCCATCCAGCCCCTCACCTCCCTCCTGGGATGATCCGGCTGCCCAGGCTGCCCTCCCACGGCATCAGGAGGAGCTGGCTTTGTGAGGGGGTGTCCACCCCATCTGGCCATGGCTGGTGGAGGTGGTGGCCCCGTGTGGCACCTGATTGAGTGGATGGGGTGGGTTCATCCATAGGGTGATGAAAAATGGAGGAACTGGAGAGCTGGGGCAGTATCTGAAATCTGACGGTGTTTTGCCATCCACCATGGAAACTCAGCTTGGAGCTGCTCTGCCCCTGTTGCTCTGCTCCATCTTCCTCCAGGCTCCTTTCCTCCCCACCACATGGGAACCCCAGAGGTCACGATTGAGCCAATGCCCACAAAATCTCATTGTCTCACCTGTAAAACCTTGCCCATGCCCAGCCAAAGGGCTGCTCCTCAGGGTGCCCTCACCACCCCACTAGCCAGCAGCTGATGCACCAGCTCTTGGGGACCAGAACCACCAAACTCGTTGGGTTTGGTCTGCAAATCACCAGCACATCTCTGGACTCCAAGTGGAAAGGGGTAGGAGCAGAGGTAACTGATTTTTGTTGCCTTTCAAGGCTGACCCAGCAGAGTCTGGGGTCTGTGATGCTGCAGAGAAGTGTAGCAGGTGGACACTGTGGACAGGTGGACAGTGTGGAAAGAAGGGAGATGTTTGTGAAAGCTCCAGGAGAAACACCACACCTGCTATGAGAACCACTTGTGTTGATAACCCCAGGACATGTCTGGCAGTGATGACACTGGGAACCCCCAAGGATCAGTTTGCACCAAGACCTGGCTGTGATGGATCATCAGCAAAGACCAGCAGCCTCCCCCAGCACTGGGTCTCCCTGGGGAATGGTTTCCCTGGGGAATGGTGCTGCAGCAGCTTTTGGGGGAGGCACAGTCCAGGGGCAACAGGATTAACATGGATTTACCATTGGTCACAGACTGGATTCCAGGCAGTGATATCCAGGGCCCCCCAGGGCTGGGACATCAGTTACAGATGCAGATGGACTTGTTTTGCTACAGTTCCCAAAAATCTTTAATAATATAAGTTTTCAGAAGTTTCAGATAGAATTGATGTCAGGCATGGAAAGGTCACCAAGGATATTATTGTAAAAAATATTACACTTGAATGAGACCAACACAGTGAGGAGTCACAGTGGAACTCTCAACTGCACTGTGGTGAGACCCCACCTGCAGAGCTGCTCCAGCCCTGGGAATATCACAGGAAGGACCTGGAGCTGCTGGAGAGAGTCCAGAGGAGGCCCCAGGATGCTCAGAGGGATGGAGCAGCTCTGCTGGGAGGAAAGGCTGGGAGAGCTGGGATTGTTCAGCCTGGAGAGGAGAAGCTTTGGGGTGACCTGATTGTGGCCTTCCAGGACCTGGAGGAGCTACAGGAAAGATGGAGAGAGACTATTTCCAAGGGCCTGGAGTGACAGGACACAGGGAATGGCTTCCCACTGTCAGAGGGGAGGGTTAGAGGGAATATTGGAAGGAATTGTTGGCTGGGGGGGGGGGGAGGCCCTGGCACAGGGTGCCCAGAGAAGCTGTGGCTGCCCCATCCCTGGAAGTGTCCAAGGCCAGGTTGGAGCAACCTGGGATAGTGGGAGGTGTCCCTGCCCATGGCAGGGGGTGGGGTGGGATGAGCTCTAAGGTCCATTCCCACCCAAAGCATTCCATGATAAGGACCCTGGGACACCCTGGCAGGTGTCAGTCATCCTGTACTGCTGCACTCCCAGCAGATGCAGCTCTAAGGAGGCTCAGAAGTACAAAACTCCCCAATTTCTCCCAGGGTTGCTCTGCAGGCCTGGCTGACATGGGCTGGGGGAGCAGTGATGTGCCCTCATCATTTCCCACAGACAGAAATGCAGAGAGCACAGAGGCTGCATTGTGGGCTGGGCACAGGCAGATGAAGAACATTTCTTCCTCTCCTCCCAGAGAAAAGCTGATTTATCACCAGCTTCCCAAGGATTCCTCTGGGATCACCAGAGATAAAGGGGAATGGAGAGGTTTGATTATGGTTTGCAGAAGGAAAACACACTCTCAGATCTGTGGGGGCTCAAAGCATCATCTGACAATTTTAAGAGAAGTATTTCTGGCCAGATTGAATCCTGCCATTCTTGCCACACAGCCTTACTGATCAAACAAAGCCCATGCCAGGGCTATTTGGATGGAATATGCCTCTCCAGCCCTCCCTTTTAGATGCCAATATTGGAAACAAATGGATTCATCCCTCCCTGGACACAGCTGCTCTGCAATGCAAGCCTTGTGAGTTCAAGACAGACTCTCAAAATAGCCAATATGTTCACCTGGACATTTTTAAAGCTGTTTAACTGTATTTGGATCATGTGTTTCCCATGGCTGAAGAGGGAAGAGCAGGAGGAAAAGCTGTATTAGCTATTATCAATAATAAGAACGAGCACACCACGTGCCACATTAGGAATATGCTCATAAAACGTGTTCCTGGGCTGTACATTCACAACATGTGTGTCTTCTTTTTTAGCATCGATGTGCAGCATAATCCAAAATCTGGCACTGTGGGTTTTTTCCCCCAAGCCTGTCCTGTTACCCAAATTGCTTTGGCTTAAAACATTAGTTCCCTTGGGCGTCTGTTATTCACAGACTTTGTGATGCCAACTGAACAGCTTCCAGGAGCTCTGATGTCTCTCTTTTTATTTTATTTTTTTAATACTGTGAATCACTTTATTCCATCCACCTTCTGGAACAATTCCCTGGAGAGCACCAATTCTGCCGAGCATCTGCTCATGCAGGAAAACCATGGCTGTTCCTCCACTGGAATTTTTCACTCTTTATGGTCATTAAAGGCTCTTCAATCCCATTTACTGATTAATCTTGGGGGCAATGTATCAAAAACAAGCTGTCCCTGTTGCTTGGATTGCCTAGAGCCCATCCCCACTGTTCCCAGATCCTTGATGCCTGCCAGGGCCTTGGGCAGCCACAGGAGTTCTTCTCTCCCTGCCCTTTCCATGGGTCACAGTTTCTCTGTGGATCCACAGGTTTCCCCAAAATTTCTCTTAGATGCTACATGGAGGCTCCCTGGGAGAGGAAGGGAGTGGAGAGTGAAACGAGAGCTTTTTGTTAATGCTCACAGATTATTTAGGATGTTAAGGACAAGGGATGACCGTGAGGAACTGCAGAAGGACCTTGCAATGAGTGACTGGCCAAGAAAATGACAGGAGAAATGCGGTGCAGATAAATAGTGGTGCACGTGGGAGAAGCCATTCCCAACTTCAGAAATAAAATGATGGGCTCTGAGCTGACTATTAACTCTCAGGAACAAGATCTTAGGGTTATAATAGATAGTTCTCTGAGAACATCAGCTCATTGCTCAGCACAGATAAAAGAAAAAAAATAAAGCATCTTGAATGTTAGGGATTACTCAGAGAAGAACAGAGCAGAACAGCAAAAATCACGCCACCGCTGCATAAACTCCTCGTGCTCCCACACATGGAGCACCACACAGGTGGAAAGGGAGGTAGTAAAGCTGGGAATGCTTCAGAGAAAGTGGGAAGGATGATTAAACACGCTGCCTGGCTTTAGGAGAGGGAATGAGGACGCAGGTGGGGAGCTCCAGGGCTGGAGCTCCACTGTGCTGTCCCACCCGTGGTGACGAGGCTTTCCCACCCACTGGGAGACAGCCAGAGGCCACAGCTCAGCTCCTGATGCAGCAGCTCCTCGTCAGAGGGTGATTCAAGCCCACACAGGTGCTTCCCCTGCGTTTTGGGTTGGTATTTGTGCCACCCCCTCCTCTTGCTGTGGAGGAACTGGTGGTCACCACGCTGTTCTCCATCAGAGCTGCGTGTCCCCCGTGCCGGGCAGGAGCGTGGGCACTGGGGAAGAGGAATTGGAGCAGTTTGGCAAAAAGCAAGTGATGGATGCCAAAATAAAATTAAATAAAAAAAAAAAAAGGGGGGGGGGAGAAAGATCTAGCTTCACCTTCTGTTCTTGTAATTCTTCTGTGCTAGCAAATCTGGTGGGAGGAGGAAAAGGAAAAAAGGCAGAAATCCAGCCCAGTGATGGAGGCAGGATCATTGCACTGGAAGCAAAAAAAAAAAAAAAGGCAACCGAGTTGGAGGCTAAAGCCATCCAGCCCCACTTGAAATGCCCAAGTCCAGCCCTAACTCTTGGGTACACCAGACACTGGGGCAACTTCCATCTTTCTAGAGGGGGAGGATGAGACCCAACACCAAACACCTCCTGGAATCTGAGATCAGCAGGTGGCTGAAAAGAGAGAGGGAGATGGAGAAAGGCTGAGAGCAAGGGACCACTTGTGCAAAGGAAACACTTGTGCAAAGCAGAACTAACAAGGACAAGCCTCCCCTGAGGCTGCACCCTGGGGACTCATCCCCAGCCAGGGTGTCACGGCCCTGGAGCACCTCCTGCACTATCAGGGACACAGGTTCCCTTTGCAAAGGCAGAAAAATGCACTGAGTGTGAACATGGATAGAAACAAACAGCTCAAACCAGCGTTTTTGCAGGATTGGGCTTATCTGCTGCTGGCAGGTTGGTGTGCTGCCCTCGGGGAGCTGGAGGCATCCACAGTCAGGCTCCCCTTCTGCTGGTGTGACAGCTCGTGCATAGGTAGAGAAAGCAGGTTTGGGAGAGAGCAAAAGAGATGGAGGAGTGAAGAGACATGCCCAAAAACACAGCCACTGCTCAGGGGGTTGGACAGGCCCAGCCTGGGCCACTGCTGTCTCCTGCCCTTGGAATAATGCATCCCCAAGGTCCTGCTCTCACTACACGGGGTCCCTCTGACAAGGACAGGACAATCCTGTGGAACACTGATGACATTCTCAGCTCTGGAGGGCTGGGTGTAACATACATCTTCATTTGGTGTGCACAGGTGAGCCGGGGATATTTATTGCTGGGTCTGGTCCCAGCATGGAGCTCGTGTGCTCATGGGGCAGCAGGACTGCTCACTCTGCCCTTCACAGGGGCATCTTCATCCATTCCCATTACTTCTTCCTCAGATCTCCTCTGGAATCCCCGTAGCTGCCGAGGAGGAATCACAGTTAACAAGAAATTACGATGAAGTCACTTTGTCCCCGTATAAATTATTAATTTTAATCACATGAAGAAATAATAGACTCCTCTGCACACTGGCTTTGGCCCATCAGACAGTGTCCTTGTGGATGCAAGGACTAGATTCACCCTCCTGGGAGATATTTGAAGTATTTTACCACATTCTGGAGCAGAGAAGAAATATCCACCCACTGCTGGATGTGTCTAACTTTCTGCCCAGACAGGTTTCTTGTGCGTGGAGTGAATTATCTCCCCTTGGTCTCCTCCTGTCAAAGTCCTGCCTGAAATCAAGGAAACTGCCTTTAGGAGAAGATACTAATTGCTGTGGGAAAGCATTTACATTTTTCTGTGCTCCCAAGCAAAACCTTGTGCCAGCACAGCCTGTCCCCATTGCCACCCGTGTCCCCTCCAGTGCAGGGACCTGTTCTGGTGTGACACCAGGGACGAAGCCCATGGAAGTGGGATGCAAGCCCAGCGTGTTGGGGGAGGCAGACAGTGCCTTGTGGTGGTACAGCTCACTCAGGGTGGTTCATTTGGGTGCCCCCAACTAAAATCAGGTGCCTAAACCTGCCCAGAGCCTGGAAAAAGCCTTCAGTACCCACAGCCCCAGAGAAAGCTTGGCCATCAGATCCCATCACCCCAGGCTGCTCCCAGTGAGAGGGCAAGAAATACACGTTTTTAATTAGATCTGTGACCCTCCAGTCCGTGCCTGGAGTGTGGCAGGAGGGAGGAATCACAACCCTGCTCAGGGGACCAGAGCAAAGGAGGATCCAGACACTTTCTCCCAAGCTGTCCTGCCCCACAGCCATGCTCCCCATCCCTGCTCCACCCCCACAACACAGGCAGGGACCCAGGATCATCCTCTCCCTCTCCTTTGACAAAGCTCCTCTAATTGCTGGGGTTCCAAAGGGCCCTTTTACAGAACATCTCACTTTGCTCCTCCATCTCTCCATACCAACATTTTTTCTGTTTCTTGGGGGTTTCACAGGGGTGGATATGGGATTATGAGCTGAATTGTGAGCTGAACCGAGTGTGTTATTTAATGAACTGTATGAAATATTAAACCATGCCTGATACGAAGCATGGTGAATTCTGTAAGAAAGAATATATTACACTTGGGGAGGACTGAAGATAATCAAACATAATGAATGAATTTAGAATCGGGACACACAGAGCTTAGAGAAGTTAAGTTTTGTTCATTGTGAGCCTGAATTGTATGTGACGGCCGTTCAAGGCAGGTTCTGCTGCCTCATGTTTTCTCCTGTTGTGAATGACATTATTGTATTTTTCCATTTAACATAAATCTATTTCTCGGAAGGCTGCTTCCACCAGAATGGCTTCGGCAGATCCCATTAATCACGGTGCTCTCAATCACTCAGAATTATTTAGAACCTCTTTTGTATGTCTCTGGCACTTTCCCCATTTATGATTAATCTTAAACTAAACCAACTAAATAAATAAAAGTGCAAAGATCCAAAGAGCATCCCTGTGAAGATCTTATTTAAGCAAGACACGTGTTGACAGCTTAGGAGGTTGGGAAGTTTCTGCTCCTGGAGGTCTCAGGAGGGGGAAAAGGCTTTTTGGTCCAAAGCAGAAGGCTGAGTTTAGAAGGGAACTGAAGTCTTAACTTTAGCAGGGCTCAGTCTTCTCTATTTTGGAATCTATTCCCTTGGTCACAGCCCATTCCATTTGGTCCTGAGCCTCTTCTACACCTACAGGAGACACCTGATGGGCTGTGGTGACCATCTGCTGCAGGTGGCTTGTGCCATCCCCCTGCCATGGCCACCTCCAAGGGTGGGACACGGAGATGGGGCTACTTTTGGGTTCTGCTCTGGGTTTCCCCAGCAGAGCTGGAAGCCAAACTGAGCCAACCTCCTCAAGAAAAGTGAGAGAACACCACTGCTCTGGCTTGTCTGTACCTCTCCGTTTCCCAGGTGACAATTGCTATAGCAATGCCACCCCCTGCCACCTGCAAGGAGCCAGCTATGCCCAAACAAAGCCAGCCCTCCAGGTGCTTCTCCAGAAAAATGCAGGAAATCTCCAGCTGGATGCTTGCATGTGCAACAGTGCTGCTGTCCCTGCAGTGAGAGCAGTGACAGTGGGAAGGTGATGGACTTTAAGCACCAAGCAGAGCCAAAATCCTGCCTGATACCTCCTGGCAGAGACATACCTGGAGCTGAAGAGAACTGGAAAGAGTCATTGAATTCCCAGTGTCATGGCCAGGGTATGGTGCAGCAAGCAAGATGAACATAACATTCCCATGTTAGAGAGAGTTTTTCCTTGTCAGAAATCCTGGGATGTTTGATGAAGAATGCCAAGAGCCTATCCATTTATTAACCCCAGTTCTACATGTTTGTATTAGCTAGTGATATATTTATATTGCTGTTATCCACATCCATATATCACAGAATCCCAGAATGTGCTGAGCTGGAAGGGACCCCCAAGGACCATCCAGTGCGAGTCCTGGCCCTGCACAGGCCCATCCCCAAGAGTCACCCCCTGTCCCCAGAGGATCATCCCAGCCCTCCTGGAGCTCTGGCAGCCTTGGGGCTGTGCCCACTGCCCTGGGGAGCCTGGGCAGTGCCCACCCACCCTGTGGGCAAAGAACCACCTGGTGCTGAGCTCCAACCTCCCCCTGCCCTGACACAACTCCAGCCATTCCCTGGCTCCTGGCCCTGGTCCCCCAGAGCAGAGCTCAGTCCCTGCCCCTCCTCTGCCCCTCAGGAGAAAGTTGTGGATGGCTTTGGGCTTAGAAATATCACATGGGTGAGTCACAGACATCCCAGACATCAAGGCCTGCCTTCTGTTTGAGTTTTCCCCATCACACCACTGTCCATGAGGATGTTTTGTGTTCCTGCAGAGCTGCCCAAGGAGCCAGCTCAGCTTCAGTACACAGCAGATTAAATCAGGTACTCTCCAGGTCTGGGGCATTAGGGCTAAAACAAAGTTATGGTGTTGGACAAAACCACAAGGACTGTTTTAAATGTGCAGCATGGGGTGATCTCCGAGGAAGGGTGGCAGCTCTGCCTCCTCTCCCAGTGTGCAGCATCCCTGCACTGCTCAGCTGGCTTTGGCTCTCACTAATAAACTAATTGATTCAGCTTGGCTATCCCAAGGCCTGAGTAATTTCAATATTGAACCTCAGCTGTAATTAATTCAGTCAATACAGTCAACACAAGTCATGGGTGATGCAGGGACG
>WEIV01002329.1:157417-234939 GCA_013390005.1 Calyptomena viridis
GGGTTCTGCTCTGGGTTTCCCCAGCAGAGCTGGAAGCCAAACTGAGCCAACCTCCTCAAGAAAAGTGAGAGAACACCACTGCTCTGGCTTGTCTGTACCTCTCCGTTTCCCAGGTGACAATTGCTATAGCAATGCCACCCCCTGCCACCTGCAAGGAGCCAGCTATGCCCAAACAAAGCCAGCCCTCCAGGTGCTTCTCCAGAAAAATGCAGGAAATCTCCAGCTGGATGCTTGCATGTGCAACAGTGCTGCTGTCCCTGCAGTGAGAGCAGTGACAGTGGGAAGGTGATGGACTTTAAGCACCAAGCAGAGCCAAAATCCTGCCTGATACCTCCTGGCAGAGACATACCTGGAGCTGAAGAGAACTGGAAAGAGTCATTGAATTCCCAGTGTCATGGCCAGGGTATGGTGCAGCAAGCAAGATGAACATAACATTCCCATGTTACAGAGAGTTTTTCCTTGTCAGAAATCCTGGGATGTTTGATGAAGAATGCCAAGAGCCTATCCATTTATTAACCCCAGTTCTACATGTTTGTATTAGCTAGTGATATATTTATATTGCTGTTATCCACATCCATATATCACAGAATCCCAGAATGTGCTGAGCTGGAAGGGACCCCCAAGGACCATCCAGTGCGAGTCCTGGCCCTGCACAGGCCCATCCCCAAGAGTCACCCCCTGTCCCCAGAGGATCATCCCAGCCCTCCTGGAGCTCTGGCAGCCTTGGGGCTGTGCCCACTGCCCTGGGGAGCCTGGGCAGTGCCCACCCACCCTGTGGGCAAAGAACCACCTGGTGCTGAGCTCCAACCTCCCCCTGCCCTGACACAACTCCAGCCATTCCCTGGCTCCTGGCCCTGGTCCCCCAGAGCAGAGCTCAGTCCCTGCCCCTCCTCTGCCCCTCAGGAGAAAGTTGTGGATGGCTTTGGGCTTAGAAATATCACATGGGTGAGTCACAGACATCCCAGACATCAAGGCCTGCCTTCTGTTTGAGTTTTCCACCCCCCCCATCACACCACTGTCCATGAGGATGTTTTGTGCTCCTGCAGAGCTGCCCAAGGAGCCAGCTCAGCTTCAGCACACAGCAGATTAAATCAGGTACTCTCCAGGTCTGGGGCATTAGGGCTAAAACAAAGTTATGGTGTTGGACAAAACCACAAGGACTGTTTTAAATGTGCAGCATGAGGTGATCTCCGAGGAAGGGTGGCAGCTCTGCCTCCTCTCCCAGTGTGCAGCATCCCTGCACTGCTCAGCTGGCTTTGGCTCTCACTAATAAACTAATTGATTCAGCTTGGCTATCCCAAGGCCTGAGTAATTTCAATATTGAACCTCAGCTGTAATTAATTCAGTCAATACAGTCAACACAAGTCATGGGTGATGCAGGGACGGCAGGCAGCTCGAGTCCCCTGCAGAGGGGGGAACAGGGTACAGCTCCAAGGTGGCAAAACACCCTAGAAAAGCTTGGCCATGGCACCAGGGACTCCTACATACCCCAAAAACATCCCCAGGACCCCACAGGACCCAGCACAGAACCAGCTGCCATCTGAGACACTCATGCAGCCCAGGCTGAACAATGAACACGTGCTTTGTTTGGAGTAGTAGTTTTAGAGTTTGGAGGCAAAATAACTTTAAATACAAGAGCTTAATATCCCTGAAACTGGGGCAAAAGGCAAGTGCTGTCATGGGGACCCCAGGGTAAACCCTGAGTGCTGTGTTTTCCCCTGCAAAGTGTAGGGAATTGTCCCAGGAGCACGAGGCCACCCTGGGCATCCAGGAAGGCAGGACAGGAGCTGAGTGAGTACCTGTCATCTCTGGAATACAACTCCTGAGCCACGAGATGGATCTTCTGGAGCCTTGTGAAACCCTGGGTGATGGGGTCTGTGGAAGGACAGCATCACATCTTGTCAGAGCAACCCAGCACAGAAGGCAGGGAGGAGGAAGGACTTTTGCTGGGAGACATAAAGGCAACTACTAAATAATAGAGGGCAGTGTTATTACTTTTTTATCTTACTAAGTCAGACCAGCTTATGAAAGCCAGACTGGTGCAGAATGCTAATAGGCCAGACTTGGCCAGATGGAGTTACTGCTCCAGATCCATGCAGGGGTTAACTCAAGCTGAAGGAGAAGAGCCTCCCTTTCACAGTGTGCAGAGCCTGTCTCTCTACAAATTGCTCTGCTCCTGTCCTGGAGCATGGCCAGGACTCTCCTTAGAGTCTTCCTCCTTCCCTGGTTATGGCTGCTCTGATAAATACCAAGGACACAGGAGAGCCTGGAGAGGCTTGGGTGGCTGGGGCTGAGTGTGGCACATGTGCTGAATGAGACATGGTGCTTGTCCTGATGTGTGAAACCACCACGGGAATGGCCAAAATCCATGGTCTGGGAACCCAGTTATCCAGCCATCCTCTGCCTTCCTCACCAAAGAGGACAGGTGGTTTCTGGAGACCATTGCTGGAGGTGGTGAAGCCCTGCCCTGGCTGGACTAACATGCTGCACTGACCCTGCTGGAGTGCCAGCTCTGGGACACCCCCAAAATTGCAAGGGCAATGCACTCCAATCATTAAAGCTTCATCTTGCTTAGATGAAGAGGAGCAAATGCATCAACAGAGGAAGGGCAGCAGAGCAGCAGGGAGGAGCCATCGGGAAGGGGCAGGAAGGTTGGGAAGCAGCAAATATCAAACAATGAAGTGTTGGGACAAGAATGTTTCAATGTTCGATTTTCCAAAGGTAAAATATCAGTTGACTTGCAAAAACCTCCCAATTACTTTGTTGATCCCATGCAAAGCTGTGGGTTACAGCCCTCCCTGTGCCTGGCACTGTAACATCAGTGCCTCGAGGGTGTTTGCTCAGAGTCTGGGCAGCAGAACAAAAGCACAGGGCAGCAAATGTGTTCTGACTTCAGTGCTGCTGTTATACCCCAGCTCTCCACCTCCTGGGCAGGATGTGTCCCTCTGGCTCGTTGCCTTTCATCACACAGGCTGATTTCAGATAAATCCTGGGACTTGGTTTTGATACACCACTATTTCAATGTGCTATTTACAGATGGTAGAAGGCACTATATTAGGAACCTGCAGAGAGCAAAACACTCTGTTTACTCGCACAGGAGGCACAGCTGATCCTCAGCAGCATCACTGTCACCACTGTGCTGGCACTGGCCGAGGGGATGGTCCTCTCCCTGCAGGACCTGCCTTGCCCTGCACCCCCAGAGACACAGCACCAGCCACGTTCATGGCAGCATCTCCCCTCCACTGCAAACAGCAGCTGGGGGTGATTCTGGCAGGGACAGGATCACACAGGGGTTTGTAATGCCACTGCCAGTGCCCAGGGCACTGGTACCCACGTGTGCTCCATCTATGCCAGTCCTCACCTCACAGGAGTCCTCTCCTGACCCCACACGTGCCCCAGGGATGCCCCGGGCTGTGATGCTCTCTGCTCTCTCCCTCAGGACACAGACTAATGCCAGCTGCAGGGACACTTGTCTGTCAGCCCAGAGGGATTGCAGGGTGAGGATCGAAGCACTGTCACCCCCTGAGTGATTTTGCCTCCTTCCCTCGTGAGCACAGCACACACAGCCCAGCAGCTCTACTTTTCTAATTATTAGATTTTATTGGAAATCAATAAGCAAATAAGATGATTTTTTGGTCCTAATGCCTCCATAGCTCTTCTTGCAGGGCCCAGGTATTGCCAAACCCACTCTGAGACTCTTCCAGCACAGTGATGGATAGCCCAAGCCTGGCATGTTTGCTGGCCAGTGGGGGTGGATTAAGCTGTGAGTACAAGATGGGGTTAACCATGTTGTGGAGATGAAGCCCAAGGTAATTCTCCACTGAGTTCTGCAGGAATTGGGGTGCTGGGCTCCCTACAAGCCCTGCTGCCTGCTCAGAAATACTCTTGTGCTCTGAGAGCCGCCTCAATTGCCTCTTAATTTGAGCCCTGTCAACACAAGAGCTAAATGAAGAGCTGTTTCTGTTAGAAGGAGTGCTCAGAGAGACTTGGGCCCTCCTCAGCTCATTAGTGGGGTCGCTGAGCTCTGCAGCCAACCTGGCCCTGCCCGAGAGCTGGTGAATCCATGGGCTGCAGCCCTGCACCTCCTGGCACACAACAGTGCTGAGCTGGGGAGAGGGAATGAAAGGCAAGCCCCATTCCTCTGGCAGGAATGTTTTTCTAAGTATTGGACCTTTTGGAGATCAATAAGTATATAGGATAGTTCTCCATCTTATTGTATTGAAGAACAACTACTGTTCTTCAAAAATTCGCAATATATCACTGAAAAGAATTAAAGATAAAATATATATGTTAATGCTGCAAGAGGAACTGTTTCAAAGCTTGTCTCTTTGCTGAAGCAGTAGAAGAAAACAGTGAAATAGAAGTAATTGGAGAAGGAGGGAATCATGAGCAGCTCAGCACAGTGAGACCCACGAGAAGGCGCTTCCAGTCTCCTGGGGTTTGCTCCTGCTCACCCCAGCTACGTAGGGAATGCCAAGTCCTTGGATTAGGAACATGATTTACAAAGAGACCTTGTGGAAAGAAAAAACAAAAAAACATGGAAAAAAAAAAAGAAAAAAAAAGAAAAAAGCCTGGGCTGATTTAAAGAAACCTGGAGTGAATAAATTAGTGGGAGAACGGAAAGGAGTAGATGGAATTACACGGGAGCGTTACATAAAAGCAGCTGACGTCTGACTCTTGCAATTAATTCAAATTGGGCTGAGCCTGGGCTTTGGGGAAGAATAACTGGTGGGTGGTGGTGAAAGGTAGAATAAGCAGTCATGCACTGAGCCCTTCTCTTTTGTCTCCTTGGCTCACACCCAGCCTTTCCTCTGTTTCCCCCAAACCTGGAACAGGGACTGCTTGAGGGAGACCTCAGGATTTGGCCATCAGGGACATAGGGACCTGTGGCTGGAAGGGACCTCCTGGGTCACCAAGCCCATGCCCTGCTCTTGCACCCCTGGCATTTCCCAGGCATCATCTGTGTCAGTGGCTCAGCCCTTGCTGGGGAAAGCAGCCCAGTGAGCCATGGCTTCCTTGGCCAGGGCCAGGCTCTGGCCACCAGTGACGCACATGGGCCACCAAAACACACAACAGGAAGGTGACCCCCAACTACGTGTCCTATAGCCTGCAAAAGGTTTTAGGAAAAGGGCAGTGGTCACCATGAGGGGCTCAGAGCCCAGTGCAGTGATAAATCCCAAAGAGGCCTCCTCAGCCTCTGGGCACCAATGCCTGTGATGGCATTTCCTTCTGGGGCTTAGGAAAGAGGCTCGAGGGCAGGGCAGTGCCCTCCCAGGAGCAGAAGCATCCCCTTGGATCTCAGGCATGCAGGGGCTCCCCAGCTCTGCCAGGTTTGCCCCAGTCCCACATGCACCAGACGGCTCTCACTGAACCTAATGCTGCTCATCCTGCTCCTTCTGTTCCCAAAGTGTCCTGTTTAATCCTGATCTCCAGTCCTTCAAGGGCTCTAACCTTTGCGTGGTTCTGCTCCCCATCCATGCTTAAAACCTGCCCGTTCCCATGAGCTGGAGACAGAAACAGGCACATGATTCTGACAACTGAAAAGCTTTGTGCAGGGATGGCTGGATTTGGGGTGAACCCAAAGCTTAGAAGCCAGAGCCCCATGGAATCAGGCAGCCCCTGGGCTGATGCTCCAGCCCAGCTCTGAATTCAGGACAGCACTCCTACGATCTAACATGTTGGAGCAATCTTCTGCAGTCTTTGTGTTTGATAATCTGAGATCTGTGGGAGTCTCTACTTCATAATCCATATATCTTGTGACCCTCTGGAAGCCTGACAACTATTTCATGCTTGAATGGCTCCTTGCTCATCTTCGTCCGTGCAAGAAGAGCGTGTCCTGACTGGCACAGGAGTAGCTCGTCTTTCCATCACGTCAAGACAGTGATTAAATGCCTTCAGCCGAGCAACTTCAGCTGGGTTTGTTCTCTGGGGACTGGGAGGACTGGGAATGAGGCCAGAGAAAGATGCAGAAGACCCCAGGCCAGGCAGAGGCTGGAAAATGATGCTTAGAGGGAAGTTTGGCACCTCCAGCAAATCTCACTGGAGCCTGGTGGAAAACGGAGCTCATCTGAAAACCAGGACTGCCCCGGGTGCCCCAGTGTCCCCTGGGCTGGTGGGATGCCTCCGGGGTCTCTGAGCCCCTCACACCCCTTCCCACCCCTGTGATGCCTCCAGGGGTGGGCAGTCAGGATGGGGAAACCGAGGCACTGCTGGACCCAGTTGCTTTCCTAGACCTGTTGTTATAACTGTGTAACACAAAGCACCCCATGGCTCAGCCCTGCTTCTGGCACAACAACCTGGCAGAATTCCTGTGGTTGCACTGTCCAGCACCACCCCACCAGGTCCTGCAGCTCTCCCAGCCTCAGTGCAGGGGCTGGGAGCGATGCCCAGGCAGGAGGATTTTGGAGCAGAAGCGGGTTTTGCTCTGTGAGTACAAAGCTCCCAGCCACAAATAAAACCCACTAATAGAAAAATGGTACAAAGGGAGCCGGGCTCTCGGGGCCAGGCTGGAAGTGAGAGCAGTAAATTGGAGGATAAAGCAGTTGCCGTGGCTGCTGGTCAGCCCGTATTTCACCCTTTCAAGCTGCAGTAAAGAGGAAATGTTTTTTTCACGGTTTCGTGCTATCATCACTAAACCTTGTGTATGTAAAGAGCGTATTTCACGTCCTCATGGGCTTTGCAGTCAATTGAATGCCTCTAATGTGCTCCCTCCCCTGCTTTCCTTGCTGTGATGCTGAAGCATGCACTTCCCGAGCTGGGGAGTCAGGCACAATGCCACTGGATGGGCGTCAGAGGCCTGAGCACATCAAACACGATGGAAATCAAGCATTTAAAGGGAAATTATGGCTCTGGATCCCCTTTTACTTCTGATTTCCTGATGTTAACCTGGGTATTTGCCCTTCTGGGACTGTTGCCACCCTGAGGATCTCTATCAGATGCACAGCCCAAGAGGAGAGACAACTGTTTCCTCAGTGGTGCAGAGAAGCCTCAGCACATCATTTGGAAGCAGCCAGGAACCCTTTGGTTGCACACAGTGCTCTGCAAACACAACCTGTACAGTTGGCAGCAGAGGACCAGGAGATAAAAACCAGATCGTATTTCAATATTTTCATGATTTTCAAGCCAGTCCCTTGAACGCCAGGGACAGGCACAGGATTTCTGAGCCCTCTCCCTCTCTGTGCTGCCCTTTATAAACACTGATAAGCCTCCTGGTGCTCCCCAGACAGACACATTATCCCTTCTGTAGCTACTGCAGATTAAGACTCAGAGATAAGTGCTTTTCCAGGGGCTTTAACGGGGATGGTTGGCACAGCTGCCATAAAAGGTCAGGATTTTCCATGTGCCTCCCAACTCCACCCTCCTGCAGCACCTCATGGCTCCAAAAACACAGCCCAGCTCCTGCAACCAGACCTGGGGTCTCCCCCAGCTTGGCTGTAGGGGGATCAAACAAGGATCACAGGAGAATCACACCACACCTTGGCAGGAAAAATTCCTTTTCCCATCCAGTGGCAATAGCCCAAGCTTGGATATGTGAGACTAGGCATGAACACATCCCAAATCCTACGGCCACAAGCCCTGTGGCCACTGGCACCAACTCTGGATGCATTTGTGAAGGCAAAGGAAACAGAGGAGGGGAACGCCAGGAATACACTCGTACAGGAATTAAAGAGAGACCTGGCCACCAGCCATGCCGTAACACAGAGGATCTTGTTGCTACCTGGATTTTTATTTCCTGTGTCAAACCCCTGGCTAGAGGCCTGATTAGCTCAGAAATGCCACAGCAAGGCCCAGGAGCAGGCAGTCACCCCTGGCCTCCAGCCCTTGCTTCCCAAGGCTCTAACAAGGACATCAGTGATGCTTTTCATTCAAACAAACAGCTGAGGGCAGGGGGTGCCCACACTGCACTGGCTGGTGAGGGAATGGTGACCCCAGGCCTGGCACAGAATGGTGCCAGGGTGGTGGGTGCCCTCACGGGGGGTTTCCACTGACAGCCACCCTCATGAAGATGTGGATGGCTCTGCAGAATCCTCCCTCCCTCCCTCCCTTCCCTGTTGTCCCACCTGCCAGCCCAGCTCAGAAATTCTGTAGACTTTGGTATTTCACTTGATTTCCTTGCTCTTATGAGAACAACATGGAGAAGTTTAGTCTGAGGTGCCCTTTGAGGGCTTCCATGCTCTTGGAAGTCTACAAGCAGCTGAATCTCTTATTGTAGAGATACTTCATGGTATCCTGGTGTGGGAGAAGGAAATGAGTCCACAGCACTTACTGTTCCACCTTTCTCCATCCACCTCCTCCATCCAGACTTTCCCAGGCTCCTTCCTAACCTCTATCCAGACTTTCTGAACCTCCCTCCCAGACCCTCCAACCTCCTTCCAGGTCTTCTAACTTCCATCCAGACATTCCTAACCTCTATCCAGACCTTTTCAAAGTCCATCCAGACCTTCCCAATGTCCTTCCCAGACCTTCCCAACATTCTCCCAGACCTTCCTGATGTCCTTCCCCAGAGGTCAAAGCTTGTCCAAGGACTTTGGCATTGCCCATCAGCCTCAGAGAAGCTGTTTTCCTGGGAAAATGAAGCATCGCTTTGGCTTCATACATATGTCTGATAGAACTATGAAATATTACAAAAGATTTAGATTTATCAGGTCGGACAGATTGGCCTCTTTTGCTGGGCCTATAAAAGCTCTGAATGGTGCCATCCATCAGTGGGTGGACAGCAGCAGCTCTGACTGAGGACCAGGCAATTTTGCATTGCTGGGGCCAAGTGCCAATTCCTTAAGTAATCCCAGGTTTCATTACAGAGGCAGCCGGAGGAAGGCGTCGCTTTGAATTTTTTTTTTTAAAGTCAGCTGCAGGACACTTAGAAGTTATGATGGAATTGATGGTGGATGACTCGTTAAAATTAATTATGGCCATAATTAGGAATATTCAGGAAGAAAACCACAGGAAAAATGATCCATGGAAGAATATTTTCTATAGTAATATTTTAAAATGAAGCAAAAATTTGCAGCTGCTTTATTAATTTAAATAATAAGCCATGGTTTTTTCTTGCATAGCTTCAGAGGGTTTCTAATGGAGGGGGGCTGCTAGATGAGGCATTTCAGAGGAAATAAAATAGCCTCATAAATAAATGAGTTTTCTTTTTTTTCAGGGCATAACTGTATTCATTACAATATTCATAGAACATCACATTACAGGGGAGAAGAGGCAGGAGGAACCTCCAGGCTGCTCCTGCATCCTAAGGACAAAGTTCTCTGAGCTGCTGGCTCCTTAGTGTGAATCCACCCTGCCTGGAGCTGGAGCTGGGCATCTCCCTGCTAAACCATGGGCATCTCCCTGTTAAACCATGAGCAGCTCTCTGTTAAACCATGGGCAGCTCCCTGCTAAACCATGGGCAGCTCCCTGTTAAACCATGCCTGGCTCCAGCTCTTCCATCTGCCCCTGCAGGCAGTGAGCAGGACTGGGACACAGGGATCACACCCACTGTCAGTACAGACAGGACAGAACAGGCAGGGACTGAGCCAGACATCAGGGGAATCACAGCCTTGCAGCAGGGAATCTCCTGCCCACCAACAGCATCCCATGGGTCTGGATCCACCTCTCGCTCCATCACATTCCACACCAAGATTCCACACTTCACTGCTTGAAGTGATTTATGGGGCCTTGGTGTGAGTGAGGTGCTCCAAAGCACCAGTGAGCACCTACAGAGCAAAGCATCACCAGCCATCTCTTGATGGCTCTTTGCTGGTCACCCCAACCCTGCTAAATTTGGAACCTGGAGACACAAGTGGGAAAATGAGATCTTTGAAGGGATTTGAAAGAACTAAAGCTGCAATAAATACAAAAGGCAGCTCAGAATCCCAAGGGATCTTCCTTTAACCAACTACTGTCTTGGTGCAAAGCACACGAAGCCCATAAAACCCTTTCCAAAGGGTTGGCAGGTTTTGGACACCAACACCAAGTATCCAAGTAATGGCTGAAGGACCTTTTCTTCCTGTGAGACCAGGAGGTCACACACATAACAGTGACAACCTCAGCACGACTATCAGCTGGTTTGGGGGCTGTACCTCGTTGATGATTTGAAGACACACTCCTGGGAATGGTGAATCCCTCCAAGGCTGCTCTGAATCCTCCATTGGGACACCAACCTCTGGGGAAAACTCAACATTAAATCAGCACAGCACATTAGGGTGGAGGAGATCAGCATTCAGACCCTTCCTGGATACTGGTCCAGCCTCTCTGTGTGCTCCTCCCCACCAGCCCCACAGGGACAGTGTGTGGGGCAGAGCCAACCACTGATTGCAAACCACTGGAAAACTGATACCAGGAAATCGCTCTCCAAAATTTCCTCAGGGACATGTGGCTTTTTGGACGTGAGCTGAGCCCTGCTCATGGGTGTGGTGTCTGGGAGCCAGGAGCCCTCGACTCAGGGATGTTGCTGCCCAGGTCTGGGTGTGTCACTGCCCGTTACCCTGGGGATAAAGGTCTTGGGGATGCCCCGTGCAAAGGAAAACATGGGCTGTGTCCTGCACATCCCAGCATGGCAGTGGTTTCCACACCCAGCTCCCTCCACACTGCCTCACTGAGCTGGGGCAGATTCTGCCCTTACATCCCACCAATCCACTGCAGGGCAGGGATGCACCTACTGCTGTCTCAAGTGGCCAAGGAGAATTACAGACACAAAGATGACAAACTACAGCTCCCAGAGGGTCCACGCCAAAAGGAATTTTAGCTTTAGTTGGATTTTTCACTGGTGGATTTTCAACAGAAAGAGCCTGCTTTTCTATTCTAACCATTCCTCTACTCAACAGCCCAATTTCCTCCTGACAAAGAAATTCATTAGGAAACTTTCAAGTCGATCCCAACCACGGCAGTGAGTTGAAATTGCTCAAATCATCTCCAGAAAACCTTCTTACAATACATCCATCTCCATCTGCCTTTGCATCCCCCTGGTAACTGAGTGGAACTCATAATGACCCAGGAGCCTCCTGCCTCTTCAGTCCGACTCCGGCGCTCCCGGTACCGTCACGGCAGGAATTTATTTCCAAGCAGTATTTCTGTCCCGAGGTTGTTTCCCTCAGCCACCCTCTTTCATGTGATAATTTTGGGAGAATCTGCAAAGCTGAAAAAGGCTTTTCCCGTGGATTCCTGTTCCTGTGCAAAGCAGGCAGGTGGAGGGAAGGAGGGATTTGAGCAGAGGTGTGGTGGGGCAGGTGGTGTGCCAGACCTGGCAGGACATGGAGAAGAGGTGGGAGATCCTGCGTGGCCACGAGGATGAGGAAACATAACTGGCCACACTCAAAGCGTGGTCCCCAAGGGACTGCACTGTGGCTCATTAGCCAAAGAAGAAAGGGCTAATTTTAGATTAGATGGCAATTAAAAAGTGTTGTATTATCTTCCTGTGCTAAAACAGCCTGTCAAAATCTTTGGGTAAACCAGCAGTTAAACGAGGGGCTGACGGAGAGTTATAATAAGGAAAGACAATGGCATCATTATATTGGGATTTATCTTCCCAAGACAGGATTGTCCTCATTATTCAGGAGCGGTGTACCCAAAAGCCACTAATAAGGCTCCCTCCCAGGACGGAGATAAATCCCAAACCTTTCAAAGACTTTTGAATGTAAATGCTCTGTGGCATTCAAAGCACCCTTTGATTCCAGTGTGTGCATCACTTATCCAGCACTGCTGGGCCTGCTGGATGTTAAATGGGCTTTGGGGTCTCCGTGGTCCAGCAGAGCTGGGACCAATGGCTTAATGAGACAACAGGGACAGGCTCCTACATCAGACTTTTGGATCAGCTCAGGAGGGAACTGGGGAGTCCCCTCATGGGACTAAATCTCTCAAACTCCCCTGGCTGTGGTGGCCACAGCCAGGATCAAATGGCTGCAGGAAACTGGATCATCTCTGTGGGACACAGAGGGTCTCAGTTTGGGGCAGATCAAGGGCATTTGGCAAACTGTTCTCTAGAATGCAACAAGGAGGAAATTGGAGAATTTCAAGCAGGGGAGAGAAGTTTGTAGGGTGATAAACTGGCCAGAGTGGCCTTTCCTTCCCAGTGAGCTGAGGGCAGTGGGAGGCCAGGGATGGCAGCTCAGCTCTTGAGTGTTTTGTAGCATAATTAAATCGCATCGACCAAAAGAACTCCTTCCCATTCATCATCCAGAAAAATCTATGCTTCAAAAATAAGTCAGACGCTTCCTTTTTTAATGCTACAAAATAATAGGGTAAGTATTAAATCCAGTCCATGGATGGGAGGGGCCCTGTTGTTTCCATCACTGTGCTTTCACCTTTAGCCTGCTCAAATAGAGAAAAAATTCTGATAAAAGCCTTAGGTGTTGTTATAGATTTGGAAAGGCAAATCAATTCAGCTGTCAGCAGCAAGGTGGGAAACATGAGTTTTTGGTTTTGCATTTAAAAGGGCTCGGGGGGTACAAACAAGGAGGGGCTGGTTCCTGCTCTGCCAGTGCTGGAGCTGCTGCTGTGCCCAACCTCAGCCTGCTTTTCTGCAAGTGAGGGGGAGTGGGGTGCACCTCAGGAGCTCCTCCTGGCAGGAAGGATGGGGTGCCCACTCTCCAACCTCCTGGTGCAAACACAATTCCCTCAATGGCACCGAAGTCCCCAAACCCCAGTGCCAGGGCACAGCCCATTTCACCCACGTGGGTGTGCTGTCCCTCGGAGCTGCTGTGACAGGAATGCTGCAGGAGGGCAGCCCATAAGGGGTTTTTTAAGAGGTAGTGAAACCATAAAAGACTTTTTAATGTGGGGACTGGAGAACCTGTAAAATGGGCACCAGGAAGGCAAACCCAGAGCATGCACAGGGAAATGCTGGCAAACCTCTCATCTAGCTGAGGTCAGGGTCATTTTTAATAAGAAAAAATACTGAGAAAATAAGAAAAATAAGAAATAAGAAAAATTTACTGAGGGCTTCAAGATGACTGTTGTGACAGATCTGCAGGAGGCACATGGGGCCAGGTGGGAGATGAATTAGAGGCTGATAGTGATTAAATTGTTTTCACTGCTGGAGACTTTGTGGCAGCACTGCCCAAGCTGGTGAAGGTATTTATTTTGTGGTAGCTGGACTGGGGCATTTTTCTGGGCTTTGAGAGTCCAGAGTGACACAAATTTGGTGATAAAAATTCCCTAACCAGTATCCCTGCTTCTTCCTGCCATGGCAAACCCCCATGGCAAACCATGGCCATCACACTCCAAGTGCTGAGTGCCAGGTCCCCATGTCACAGCTCCCCTGGGCTCAGCAACACTCAACACCACAGTCATCCAGCAATGAAACACCACGGATAATTTATCCAGCACGGCCTTGGGATCTTTCCCAGAGCAGTATGGAAAGACACAGCCTCCAGCCCCAGCCCCTGCATCCACTGCCCAGTCCCCTGGGCTGTTGTGCAGTGCTCTCTCCTCCAAACTGTTTATCTAAACAAACCCATTTAATTGTTGCTGGTTTCTATTTTGCCATTCGGGAATGAAAACCTTTTAAATAAATATTTAATGACTCCCACTGGGTGCTGGGATGATAATGGGGCTGGCAGGCACACGGAGCCACGGACCCGCAGAAAAACCTGCGGCAAAACGAGGGCTCTTGTTTTATTGTTCCCGATGTTATAAAGATTGACTCTGCTATTAGAGCTTCCTGGAGGATTTCTCCGGGATAAAATCTCCGACTAGCAGAATTGAATCAGTTAGTGATGAAAAATAGATTTCAGGTGGCAGCAGCTTTTAAGTAGGTGTAATGTCCTTTCTGAAAACACCGTACCTGCTCTGCTAATCAACCATTCCGCAGACACGACCTGCCAACCCTGCACCCCCCGCTACCGGCCAGGAGGGGCTGCGAGTGCTCTGGTCTGGACAAGAGAAAAGCCCGACTTAAGGGTAAAACCCGGGGGCCTGGGTTTTGTTGGCCGTGGGTTTGCTCCATCCTCAGCTCTGGGGCTTGGAGGGCACAGCCCCTCACCAGAGGGGTTTTGTGCATGGTGTGATTCCAAGAGCACAACCCCAGAAACCACGATGGGATGGGATGGGAAGGAAAAAGGGAAGGGATAGGATGGGACGAGATGGAAAAGAAGGAGGGAAGGGAAATGAAGGGAAGGTTTGGGATGGGATAGAAAAGAAGAAGAGAAAGGAAAAGGGAAGGACAAGGGAAAGGGAAGGGAAAGGGAAAGGGAAAAGAGAAGGGCTTAGCCAGGCAGAGGAGCCGAACGAGGCTGGCAGAGCAAGTGGCCCCGGCCGTGCCAGATGCTCCCACAGGCTGGGAAGTGTTTTAGCTGCTGGCCTGAGAACACAGCAGCTTCGGGCTAACGGCCCTGGCAGCTTCCCGTGAGGAGCAGAGGCTCCATCTGCACCCTGGCCCGGCTGAGGAGCCTCTCAGTGGCAGCTGAGCCGTGAGGGAGGGGGGACTCTGCCCCGGGGGAGGCTGTCCCAGCTGGGGCTGGGGTGCTCCCCTCCTCCTGTCCTTCTCCCCTCCATCCCTGGCTTGGCCAAACGAAGTTCAGCTATTACACGGTGTCAGGAGATGAATTACATGAAATTATAATTACATTCCCCTTGCTTGCTCTGGGCAAAAAGCAAAAGGTCACCCTTCCCCTTGCTGCCTGATGTGTTAGACCACTTTTAGACACTGCCATGGTGGATGCAACAGGGCCAGAGAGAGATGCTGCACAGGCCCTTGTGCATTTTCCCTCTTCTGCAGGACTTGTTTGTGCTGGGGACACCCAGATCCACGCTGGGCCCCTCTGCTTTTGGAGCTGGGCTTTGCTGGGGGCTGCATGCCCAGCACCCCTCTGGCACAGGGAAGCCAAGTAGGTGATTCCTTCCCTAAACTGGAGGGACTGCAGGGTCTTTTGGGAGGTGCCACCCCAGCACACAGCAGCTTTCTCACCTCCCAGCTCGGAAACTGTGATGACTTTGGGAGCAGCAATGCCTGGGTGGGTGTGAAGCACCACAGGAGAGCCCAGAACCACAGAGAACATGGAGCTACACACCCCACAGACCTGTGTGGAGACTTTCCCCACTTTTCAGCCTCCCAAGGAGAATGAAAGATAACTGCTATTGAAAAGACTTTAGGTACCTTTCAAAGACACAGATGAGCAGATGCTGTGGTCACTAGTTGCTTTTGGGATGAGATGCAGCACCAAGCACCTAAGGCAGGTTTACTGTCACATCCCCAGCCAGCACTGGAGATTGTGAGACCAGAACCCACATGGACCGAGAGAAGGTGCCAACACTGTGGGGTTGGGGGTAAGGGCCACCCCACAGCACAGGGCACCTGTGCTGCAGACAGCCAGGGCTGGGGTCCCTCAGGGCAGACACAACTCCTGGACACAGCCCACCCCTGCTCTCTAAGGTGAAAAGCCAATTTCCTGCTTTTCACAGCAATTTTCTTCAATTCCAAAAAAAAAAAAGTTGCTAAAAGTTGCTCTGCTGATTGTAAGTAAATATAAGGGGAGCTTGGCCCAAAATAGAAAGCAGAGAAACCTCCCTAGCTCAATAAACTATAATAAGCACTTGCAGGCAGAGAAGCTGTAATTTGCAGGGGCAGCTCTCCCCATGGGATGCAGGCTGGAGTTGCTCCATCAAGGATGGGAAGAGGGAGCCTGGCCCTGGAGTGGCTCTCCCAGGCTGTCCTGCTCCTCTCCCCACCCCAGCTGCAGGCTGGTGGATGGGCCCTCCCTGGGACCTGTCCCTGCCCAAAGCCAAGGCACATCCAGTGTACAGCTCCCCACAGAGGTGCTCACTCATAGTTCAGAGGGCTCAGTCATGGTTGGTTCCATCATAAAACACCACAAAACCCCCCCAAACAATCTGGGTGAAATGAGTGTCTCAAAGGACATCTCTTCTCCTTCCCCCCATCCTGTCACATCCTGTGAGCCCACGGCTCATCCTTCACTTCCAACAAGTACCAGGAGTCCCCTCTCTCCTTGTCCAACAGTAAAAGCAAGGTCCTCTCTCCCTCCAGTTCCTAAAGGAGCTCTGGGGGGTTTGTGGCTTTCCATGCCTGTAGGCTTCTGCAGGAAGGATTTTCTAAAGCAGCAAAGATTTGCATGACACCCCATTTATAACTGAGTGAGATGGGGGGTGATTAACCATGGGAACAGTCACCAGGAGGAGGTGGGACTTTTTACAAGGGCCTGGAGTGCCAGGTTAAGGGGGAATGTCCTCCCACTGCCAGGGGTCAGGGATAGATGACATACTGGGAAGGAATTCTTCCCTGTGAGGGTGGGGAGGCCCTGGCACAGGTTGCCCAGAGAAGCTGTGGCTGCCCCATCCCTGGAAGTGTCCAAGGCCAGGTTGGAACAACCTGGTCTATGGGAGGTGTCTCTGCCCATGGCAGGGGGTGTAACTGCATGAGCTTTACAGTCCTTTCCAATCCAAACCATGAAAAACCAAATTAAATTAAATTGAACTAAAAATTTGTTTTCCATCAAGTCCCAGTGTCCCTGTCAGCCAGGACCCACTTCAGCTCAGCACATGTAGATCTTCCCTGGATGAAATTTATGAATCTCTGAAAAACCAGCTGCAACATAATGGCTGCCGAGTCTCTGGAAAGGTCTGTGGATCCAATTCCTGCTTTGTCATTGCCCTGCCTTTCTGCAAACAGCCACTGCCCCTGCAAAATGCACGGGACTCTTCTATGGGGCCTCTTAAAAGTCCTGGGAATCATGAAGGAGCTGTGCCAGCCCTGCCCCAGTGAACTTTTGCAAACAGCCCTCCAGCTCCTGGAGCATCAGCCGGGCACAGCAGGAGCCAGGTGGCTCATGTGGGTCAGCACAGGCTGCCAGGGAGCAGAGGAGCTCTGAGATGCACCAGGGAGAGAGCTGAACCAGGAGACAGACACCCAAAAAAGGGAGACAAGGACGGCCTGGAGGAGAAGGTGTGAGGAGCAGCTGAGGGCACTTGGTGTGTTGAGGGGGAGAAGAGGAGCCGGAGGGGAGACCTCATTGCAGGGACAAGTCCCTGGGCAGGGGCAGAGGAGGGGCAGGGACTGAGCTCTGCTCGGGGGGACCAGGGCCAGGAGCCAGGGAATGGCTGGAGTTGTGTCAGGGCAGGGGGAGGGTGAAGCTCAGCACCAGGGGGTTCTTTGCCCACAGGGTGGGTGGGCACTGCCCAGGCTCCCCAGGGCAGTGGGCACAGCCCCAAGGCTGCCAGAGCTCCAGGAGGGCTGGGATGATCCTCTGGGGCCCCTGGGGTGACTCTTGGGGATGGGCCTGTGCAGGGCCAGGACTTGCACTGGATGGTCCTTGGGGGTCCCTTCCAACTCAGCATATTTGGGGATTCCGTGATCCCTCCAAGTGGTGTCTCCAGTCAGGGGTGTGGGGCTGACTTGGATAGTGATCTTGGAGACTAAACCAAACTCCTTTGGGGAGGAGACACCACCTCAACTTCGAGCATCATTGGCCATTTGAATTCCTCATTCGAAGGGGGATACAGAGCACAGGGAGGAAGGTGTGTCCTGAGCACAGACCCCTCTGTAGCTGCCCAGAGACACAGAAAGCAAAGATGCATGACTGCCATGGACGAGAACAGCTGATCCCCTACAGAGATCCCCCCCTAGGAAACCCTTTTTTATAACCCAGGGATAGCAGAGGGTGCTGAGGGCTCAGAGTGGCCAATGCCACTCACCCAGCAGGTCCCAGGGAGCACAGGCTGCCTCCTGGGTGAGAGCTGGCACCCCATGGCACACACTCCTTTGCAGTGACCTTGTTCTTCACAGATGGTCCCCAAGGACAAGTGGCCCCAGCAGACGGGAGGGGGGCCCAGATCAGGCAGCACTGCCAGACCCATGGGGCTGCCACCAGCAGAGAATTCCCACCACAGGATCTGCAGTGACAAACACAAGCTGCTGAGCAGCTCCTGTCTCACAGGCAGCCCGGGGTGACCCACAGGGCTGAACATCCCCCACAATGCTCCATGCACATTCCCAAGAGCACCTCACCACCACCTTGATCCACATCAGGCTTCACATGAGCACCTCCCTGGCCTCTCCCTGCTTTCAGTCCTCATCACACTCAGGGGATGCAACACTCCTTCATCTTCTGTGGCTCTCTGCAACCCTGACACGCTCCCAAGAGATTGTGTGACCCCACCACCAGCTTGGGACCCATGAGGCCACCATGCCCTGTGGCCACCCCACCACTGGCAGCTCCCTGCTGGCCCAGCACAGTATTTTTGGCTGTTTGACTGTAGTAAATGCCTTTGAGCTTGTGGTTTACTGTTGTTGCTCTCCTTTAATAACCTGTAATAGGTTTTTCTCCTTAAGATAAGACTTCAGTAGCAGCGGTTTGGCATCGTATCAACAGTATCAGGCATTCTCCTCTGCTGTAGGTACACTGAGATAAAGATTTCAGAGTCCTCTGAGCTATGGTGTAGACCTTTCCACAATAGTAAATGGTGATATTTCCATTCAGTAATGTATTTATATCTTCCCAGTGAGGTCAATAACAGAGTATCCCTTGAGCTGGGAAAAATGATGAGTGATGTCTAGTAATTACAGAGACCATAAGGCATCCGTGAATCTAATTTTGACATTAAAAATCATGACAAGCACCTCCATTGCCTATTTCATTTGCAGGCTTGGACAGTGAGGTCCATCTCTGTGCAAGGAGTGGATGTCTGCACACAGGGCACGTTTTGGGGTTGTTGGAATCTAAAGCAATTAACTGCTTTTGCCTCTCTCGGTTTGCTGGCATTGCGCCTGACCTTGCATACGATTCATCTTCCTCATTTCTGTTAGATGTTTGCAAGTCATCTTGCTTTGAGCAATGTAGGCTGCAGTGGGGATTGAAATGTCTGCTGCTGCCATCCTTCCCCTCTTGCTCACCCCTGAGCCAGCCGGCGCTGGGCTGGAGCTGCACATCTCAAACAAGCACTAAGAGTGTACTCTGAAGATGAATTGCACGAAACAACTCTCCAATGAGGTGCATTTTGCATTTCAAACACCATCACTCCAAATGCCCAGCTGTCTTTGCCAGAGGAACCGGTGGAATAAAAAAAACCAGTCGTTCCCATTTCATACAAATACCCTTGTTCATATTTAACTTTTAAAAATCCAATGCCTTTCCATCGTGGTGAGACCTTCCCAGCCAGGCTTTTCAAACACAGGGTGGAGGAAGCAGCAAGAACTCCAGCAGATCTGCAGGCAAGGCTTAGAAACCTGGCTATGTGATTTTCTGTTTGGAGGACTGGGTTGATATATTGAAATTTTGGTAAACAAAAGCTCGATGCTTTATTTTCCAAGTCATCTTGTATTTTCAGATTTTTGTGGCATTTTTCACACTTTCCCCTAAAAGCCATAGGAGATGCAATGCTGCCTTTGGAATGATCACAGAAAATAGGGCTGGAATGGACCCTGGGGGTTGGCCCTGCCTCAGGGCAGGGTTAGCTCTCTACTAATCCCGGGAGATTCTCCAAACTATTCTCAAACACTTCTAATGATAGAAACTCCACATCCTTCCCCGGGCAAAACAACCCAGTGCTTAATTGTCCTTTCTGTTACGTGGTTAGAAATCACCTTTTCTGCAATTGCAGCACTAATTCCCATCTTGAACCTCTGCAGACTGAGCAGCGAATATTCCATCATTCAGATCGTTAGGGAAAACACTGACTCCTATTAGAGCGAGGATGGATTCCTGCAGAAAGTCACTCAATCCATCCTTTCGTTTGACAGCAAGTTATTGATCTCTCTGTCTGGTTTCCAACCATGTTTTGCACCTCTCCCACAGCAGTTTTATGGAGACCTGCCTACCAACCTTGCTAAAAGGAATGTCATGTGAAACACAATGAAATCCCAGCAAAGCCAAGGCATCTGACACCTCTGGCTTCTCCCCAATCCCAAATAGTCAGTCTCATCCCAAAGGGAAATCAGACTGGCTTTTTAATTTGGGGAAGATCCTTTACCTTTTTTTTTTTTAATTTGGAAAATAGAATTTAGAAAGGATGTTTTTCTGGGCCCTGAGTTTAAACCAGTCAGATTACAATGCTAATAATGACCCTCTGTGCCTCCTCCTTTAATCCCTCTGTAAAAACAGATTTACCTTTGCCTCTGCCAATCTCCTGGAGCACTGTAATAGCCCAGATGGCTTCTGCCCATTCCTTGACTGACCAAGAGTGAAGTCCTGGCTTTGAAAATACTTTATTTATCTGCCACTGACCCTTATTGCCCTTTATAGTCCCTGCTGATGGCACAGCATTTCACACCCTGAGCTGTCTGGTTTTGTCCCTTCCTGCTCATGCCTTGGGAATGTGACCTGGATTTTAGTTCTTGCAGTGTTTCCTCCTCTCCCAAAGGCCAGTGATGAACTAGAGCTGATCCAAGACAGCCACTGCTACAGCTCCTGTCCTATTTCCTAGAGTTCTGATGGTTCTATTTGCCCACAATACGACTTGCTTCACCTTTATACCTTTGGATATTAGGAAAAATTTCTTCACCAAAAGGGCTGGAACAGGCAGTGGTGGAGTCCCCATCCCTGGAGGGATGTAAAAGCCATGTGGATGTGGCACCTGGGGACATGGTTTAGTGGTGGCCTTGGCAGTGCTGGGGATGGTTGGGCTCAATGATCCCAGGGGATCATTTCCTTGGACTCGGCCACCTCAGGAGTGTTGAACAAGGTCCAAACACATGGATTTTGGTTGCCACCTCCTTTTTCTCTCCTTGCCAGGAGAAAAAAGGTGGCAAAGTGTAGTACACACTTGTAGTTCAGTTGCTGAGGGCTGTTTTCTGCCAAGCCAGTCACACCAACAAATCACTGTCAAACAGATCTTCTTCCAGGGGCTGGTCACATTGACACGTGCAGAAGATATTAATTCCAAGCAGCTCATCATCCATTTGAGTCAGGAGAGATCAAATCCAGTGTTTGCTACGGGAGGTTCATGACTGGGACAGGATTTTCCTGGGAATAGGTGCCCACAGGATGAGGAGAGAAGGGAGAACAGCTGAAATCCCAGGGCTGGTGCAGCTGCACAGGGAACCCAACACCAGCCATCGCTGCAGCCACTGTTCCAGGGGACAGAGACAGCTGGGACGTGGCACCAGGAGTGTAAATTATAACTGACAACATTACAAACAACTAAAGGACAATTGTCCTGACATTTTTTTATGGCACATATCGTTCTTTTTAATAAGCATTTCTTTCATAATTGCATCTGTTCCCCCAAGGATTTACTGCGGATTAGGAATCCCATGTGAACACGAGGAAGCAAACTGTGATTAATTATGCTCAGCTTGCTCAAGGTGTGCTGTGAGTAGACACACAGAGGCTAAAGATGAAAAAAAAAAGCAAAGCAAAGTAAATGGGCTGTTTTTTTCCAGCAATGGAGCTCTGAGAAGGTAGAAATCCCTCAGGAATGCAAAGGCAGTTCGGATAACTGGGGGGGGTTCCCACCCTGCAGCATCCAAACCCCCTGGATGGAACAGAGCAGCCGAGTTCAGCACTGCTCCTTAAACCCAGGCTTGGAGTGCTCTGCTGGAGCTGGGTTTAGATGGGGGGAACTGGGAAGAGAAACACGGGAAAGCTGCCAAGAGACAACCCCCAGGGATGGTCCTGCTGTGCAGTGGTGACTGTCACCAACAGCCCCCCCTGCCCTGGGGACAGTGCTGAGCAAACCCCATAGAAGAGCCAGAGGAAGGAGCAGGATGAGGCTCCCCCGAGCCCCACTGCCCCCAGCCCTGCTCTGCAGGACACAGGGAGGACAGGCCACACTTGGCAGGTCCCTGTCCCCCCCGAGAGCAGCTGGCACAACAGGCACTGTTCGTTAGTGCCACCGTCCCCCTGCACCTCTGCCAGCTAATCAATAAACCATTTTTCTACTCAACCGAGGGCCATTTGTCACCGACACGATGAAAAATCCCCTGCTCAGGAGGAGACAGTGCCCCCAGTCACTGGCAAACTGGAGTGCACCACCATTTCTGAGGGCCCTCACCCCGACTGTGCTGGGCTCACCCTCCTCCTCTGGCCAGCACCCACTTCTCTCCCTCTCCTTCCCAGAAATGGGTGTCATGGGAATATTTTCTCAGAAAACAGGTGGGATCCCCTCCTTCAGAGGGACCCTTCTGCAGGAAATTTGGTGTCAGGAGCTATGAACTGTTGTGGAATGACCACCACATCGAGGAGAAGATGTGAACCATCCTGCAACCACCACCACTCTGGGGGCCATAAAGGCTCAGAGGTACCTTGTCCCACCCTGCAGAGCCCTCTCAGCTGGGCTCAGACACTCAGCCCTGTCCCCCAGCAGCCCAGCTGGGCTCAGGGTGTCTGTGTGCACATGGCAATACCCCGATGACAACTTGATGCTCATCACTTGAGCGTGGGCTCAACTCTGCATCAGTTGATCTCTAGGCTTTGGGAGAGGGGTGCTGGTCCCTGTGGTTTCCTGCTTTTGAAAAAATGGCATGTCTTGTCCTGAAACTGCTCCAGTTTTGTTTGCTGGGCACTGCTGAGGCTGCTTCCTGCATTCTGGGTGTCATGTTCTCTGAGAGCAACACTCCAGCCTGCACAGTGTGGGATAAAACAGCACATGGGAAGCAGCAAAAGGGTTAAACACAGAGTTGGAGTTCAAAAACTATTTGATCCAAGTAAGAACATCATTTCAGGTTGGAGAATTTCTCCCTCTAATAAATATATATGGGATGGAAAAACTGCTGCCAGTAGAATTACTCATAATGTTATAAATGAAAATGGATTTGGGGATGCTGGGTTTTTGCACACCAAGAAAGACTTTTAGACCATTAAACCAGAGACATTCATATTTTACTTCCATGTACAGGGCCCAAACAAGGATCTCAGATCTCTTGGATTTGAATGCCCAAGGAGGCACCACAAGGGTTGGTTTGAGCATTAGGGGAGGCACAGCTTTACATTAAATGAAATGCAAGAGAATGAAGAAATATAGAGAAACTCTGACTCCCTGGCTGTTGTATTTCATGTGAGATCATTTGCCAGTGCTCAGCTGGGCCACACTTGCAGGAGGGGCTGAACTGTCTGGAAGCTGATGCCCACGTTGTATCCAAGTCATAAAAGATTGCAATTATTGCTAATAGATATCAACAACACTTAATAGTAACTAGATGCTGGTTGCCCCACTAATTCTGAAGTGTGGAGAACCAGGGTTCACTATTGCTAAGAACCCAGGCAGGTAGAAAAGACAAAAATAGAAGAGGATAAAAGGGAGGAACACATTTGCTCCCTGGAACGGTGGCTCTGGGCTGGGCAGGGTGTCAGGCTGGAGGCAGAGGACAAGCACTGCTGGAAGGAGGGAGGATTTGGATGCTGTTTGCAAGATCTGTCAGCTGGGCACTGAATTCCAACAGAAAAAAAGAAATGAAAGAGCCAGGCAAACAGTTTAAATGAGCCCAAGAGGCACATCCGAGTTACAGTGCAGGGAAGGGGACAGTCATTCTGGAGACTGTGCTGAAAACACTGAGCAATAAAAACAACGTAAAAAGTCCCTGGTTCCCTCATAGCATCGAGTGTGAGTGAGCAGGGAGGAGGAGGAGGAGGCTGCCAGGGATGGGCACTGGGGCCACTGAGCTGAAATGTTCTGCACCATCCTCCCACACAGGAGCATCCACAGGGGGAAAGCTGGTCCTTGCTGCTGGCACTTATGGAGAAGAGGGATCCCAGCGGGAGAGGGACCAGGGCAGCACTGCCAGCCATCACTTGAAGCTCCGGGTGGAGGTGAGACACCACTGATGAGCACAGGGGGCTCCCAGAGCTCTCCCTGCCCAGGGGAGCCAGATTTCCTGGAGGCACTGACCAAGCAGGAGGGAGCTGTCAGGGTGGGTCACTGCCATGGTGACAGCAGCCTGAGCCCAGGGGCTGGTGGCAGGATGGGGGCTGAGGAAGTGGCCTGAGACCACTGCAGGCCACACACCCCCCACACCAGCCTCTGGGTGGCCGTGGCAGCCCCACAGCAACTGTATGATCAAGGGTGAGAAGGAAGTGACATGGAAAAGCCCAAAGGGCTCATGGCTTTGTAGGTACAACCAGCCCAAGCTCCTCTGAGGCATTTCCCTGAATTAATGCTTTTTGAACGTGACCACATCATTTAGAAAAGCATCCAATCTTAATTTTAACATCACCGCTGAACGGGAATCCACCACCAGCCTTGGCAAACCATTCCAATTGCAGATCACCCATCCTGCTCCCCTGGATTTGTCTAGCTTCACCTTTCAACCATCAGATCTTTGCACGCTAAATTGAAAAGCCCTCTGTCAACAATTTGCATCCTTTAACCTTCCCCCGGAGAGCTGCAGTCACTGCAGCGTGAGGAGTTTGCTCTAACCTTGAAACTGCCTCTGAAATGACAACACAAAGAAACTCGGTAAAAGTCAAGAGGGACAAGCAGGAGATTTGGGCTCTTAATGAAAAAAACAAATACTCAAAATCGATGTGGAAAAAGGCTTTCTGAAAGAAGCCTTGCCTTGCACCACACTGGTGGGCTCATGGACAGGAGGCCTGGGGACGTGGCACAGACACCAACAGCTCCTGGTTGTGGTGCTGAGCAGGGTGCCTGACAGGGAAGATGTCCTTCTTTTCCATCCCAAAACCCTGTGGAAGGCATCAGGAAACCAGGAAGTTTCTGAAATGTAGAAAACAAGACAGTGTGAATCCCCATCCCTGGGGGTGGTTTGCTGTGAGGGTGACACACACCTTCCTTGTTGGCCCTGTCTGCCCTGACAGAGCTGTTGAGTGTTTTCTTCTGCACCATTTCCACTTCCTAAACCAAGGCCAAGACAAGTCACAGCCAAACCCCAGCTCCTGCCAGGCACTGCTTTCCCCATCACAAGTGCAGCCCTGCAGTACTGCCACCCCTCCCTGTCCCTGACACCCTGATGGGGACTGGCACTGCTGGCCCCCTCCACTCACTGATGTGTCCCTTTACACCTGAGGGAGGTTCCAAGGGGTTTCACCTCCCAGAGGCTGCAGCTGACCCAGAGAGGTTGGGTTTGGCCCCCACCTTGCCCCACTGCAGAGGCTCTGAGGTGTTGGCCACGAGGCTGCTGGCACAGGAGGGGTGTGGGCCCTGCCACATCCCTGTGGAGCAGCTCTGGGAATGACAGCAGCAGCACATGGAACAGCTGATGCAGGGGGCCCTTTCCTGTTTTCTGTGCTGCACATCTTGGCCAAAACTGGCTCTGGGTCCCTTCTCTGGTCAACACACTGGGCAGGACCCAGTGGGGAGGGGTGACACGGTTTTGGGGGTTCTCTGGTGACTCCCCCAGCTCCATGCCCAGGGGAGCTGTTGCCTGACAAACTGAGGTCCCCATTCCTCCTTGCCTGTCCCTTGGCACTGCCAAGGATTTACTTCAGGGAAAACTGCAGGGCTGTTTTCCAGACAGATCCAACCTATCTTCTCTCCCCAGGTGGCCTGTCCTGGTGCTTTTTGGGGGTGGTTTGTGTCATTTACCACCAGCTCCTGGTTTCCATGACGATGACTAACACTGTGCCTGACATCAGGAAAGGCCCAGCCGGGTGACAGCATCTGTGAGCACCTTGCAGGTGTTTCCCCTCCCTGTGTGAGTGAGATGCTGGTTTGGGGTGACCATCACCCTCAGCAGGGATGAGATGAGTGCTGTCCTGCTCCCACTCTGGAGCTGATCTGAACAAGATCCTAAACTACAGGAAAGGTCCCAGTCCTCTGCCACCCTGTAACAAGTGCCTCACAAGTATCATGACTATTGTAATCATTATGAGTATTTCAATATCATCATCAACACATAATCACATTTCAGAGTACCCAGAACACAGAACGGAGGCAGAGAGCACAGCAGGATGGAGCCAGACAAATCAACACCTGCAGCTGTTGGACTGAAAGGGATTAAATGGAACAGGAAAGGCAAAATGGTCCTTTGTCCAACCCAAGATCAAGCTGTGGCTGGGGCAGCCCTCCCAGCACTCATCTGGCACACGTGCATCCAGGCAGCCCTGAGACACCACATACCTGCCACAGAGCCCAGCTGGGCTGAGAACAGAGCTCAGGGGCAAGGCAGATAACTCAGGTGATGCCCAGGAGGGGAGGGCTGCCCATTTAATACCCTTTATTTTGTGTGGAATGAGGTTTACAATCTCCCACCCCACACAGAGCTGCCCGTGCCTGGTACCCAGCTCCCTGACAATTCCCTGCCTCCCTTTGCCAGCAGTTTTGGGATATGATCTCCGTGTAGGCACTAGGACAGGTGTTGGCCCCAGGCAGAGATGATTGAAGGATGGGAAAATACTGGAGGCACTGAGCTGGTGAAGCTGCAATCAGCTGCAAATCCTTGCCACAGGGGCTCCCAGAGATACAGTCCTCCAGGACACCCCAAAAGCCTCAGGAGCCTGTGTAGGGCTTTTTTCCAAAGCTGACATGCCAGGAGAGCCTGGAGGCATTCCCAGGGGAGGTGGTTTGGGGGACCAGCAGCACACATTGCACTTCAGGACGTATTTCAGCTGCTGCTGTTGCTGCCAGTGCCTGGGGACAGGATGCTCAGGGAGCCCAAGGGGATGTGCCAGGGAGGCACTGCCTTGTTGGGACCAAGGCAGGGGGAACAGCACATGGTGGGTTCTCACCCAGCCAGGGATGGGGACAACACCCAGACGTGCCAGGAGGGAGGATTTACAGTGTAAACCCTTCGGGGTTGCTGTTGAACAGAATCTGGAGAAGCCTGGCCATGGGCTGAACCCGAGTGCTGCCAGATCAGCCACTGCCATGGGAAGGGCCGATGCTGAAATTGCTGTGGAAATTGCTTTACAAGACACCAAGTGACGAGGAGTGGCACCGAGGGGGACAAGGCCACCCAGCGGCAGGTCCTGCCACAGCCCCGAGGCTCTGCCCTCGTCCCACATCCCCTCCCCTGGGGCAGGCAGGAGAGGACGCTCTGCCCTGGGTAATTCCAGCTGCTCTGCTCCAGCCCTGCCCTCCCTGCCCGCGGGCAGGAGATGCCTGTGCGGGACGGCCCCAGCAAACGGGGGCTCTGGGCTCTGTGGGGCACGGGGCTCCCTCCCAGCTGGCACTCTCTGCCCTTTGGGGCACTTCTGTGATGCCATGGCTGTGCTTTCTGCTACACTGAGTCATTGCCAACTTGGTTGTTAATTCGTATTAGGGCCGATGTGAACACTGGCGTGATATTTTCCGGGATGATTTCAGACTGTTTACTGCTGCCGTGTTTCCATGGTGATTAATGCAGTGCTGCTCCATGCAATAGTCCTATTAAACACCTACACACAGGGCTGTTTCCACCAGGGATGAGCACCCCGAGTCCTCGTGAGCCTTCGCCCCGTGCCTGTGCCACGGCTTTTCCCTGGGTTTATCCACGTCCCCTCTGGCTAATCCTCCGTCCCTGGAGAACCCCTCAGGGACTTGTTTTACTTTGCCGTGCAGCGACTTGACATCCTCAGGGAGTTGCCTAAAAATCCCCGGAGCACGGAGGGGCTGCGGGAGGTGAGCGCAAGGTCAGCGTGTGCGGGTCCTCCCAGAGGGGCGCAAGGAGGTGAGATGCTCACAAGCCTCGGGCCACCAGTGAGCACCACCTGCAACCTGCACCTCGAAAATCCACCTTGTCGCTGCTAAACCCCTTCCTACAGCCCCAGGGTGGCCACGGCAAAGCACAGCCAGCCCCGTGAGCAGCCCAGGGCTGCTCCCTGGCATGCCGTGTTCCCGGCACGGCCCCGTGGCTCTGCCTCACTTGTACCACAGCAAGTACCTTTCCATGTACACTCAGCATCTTTCAGGATCAGTTTCCTCTCAGCAGCCCGGATTTAGTATTTATGAGGCTGATGCTCCTGCTGCTCCCTGCTCTCCATGCTCTCACATTCCCGGGGGATGTGGAGGTGGGATGGGACCACACACAGGATCCTGGGCAGGATCACCCCCAGCACAAGCCTGTGGGTCTTTGGCAGCAAGAAATGACGTGGTTTCTGTGCAACCCACAGGGGAAATGGCTGCAGAGTGCAGGGGAGCTCCTCATCTCCCTTTCCCAGCCTGGATACAGGGAGTTGCCAGCCCCTGGGGTAAGTGGCTCCCAAGGAGCAGCCCAGGGGAGATGGAGCTGTGGGGGTCACCTACCCACAGCATGGTTTTCCTAGAGGAGAAGAGCCAGGAGAAGAAAAACGCGTTTTTCCCCAGGAAAGCAGCCTCCCCAGAGAGCATTCTCTGAGTGAGCATGGAGGGCACTGGCCCCCACTCCCTCTTCACCCCTCACTTCTCACCGACTCCCTGTTTCAAGCAGAGCACCCACAGCCTTGGCCAGGCTCTGCAGAGATGCCCAGGGCAGTGCAGGAGCTGCAGCAGACGCTGTTTCCCCAACTTCTGGGAGAGCTCCTGCAGGAGGTGTCTCTGCAGGGCCGTTGTGGGATGCTGGACCGTGGCAGTGGGGTGCTACTGCCTGCAGGGCATTTGGGGAGCACTCTGAGGGAGCTCCTGCTCTTCCTCCTGCAGCTGGATGTGCTCCTACCTTGGCAAGCCATGAACTTCCCAATCTATTCACCACAAAAAGGGAATTTTTATGGCAGACCTGAATCCCAGATTTATGGCACCCCACTGATGTGGGATCCTGGAAGGACAGCAAAGGCATGGATTCATGGAATCATTTATGTTGGAAAAGAACTTTAAGATCATCAGCTGCCAAGCCCACCACTAACCCATGTCCCTAAGGCCGTGCCCACCCTCTGCCTGCCCTGGCCAAGCCCTTGGCAGGTGAAACCTTCCTCAGAGGATGAGCTCCTTCCCCCAGGCCGAGCCCTGGTGTGGGCAGTGGGCACCAGCCTGGCAGGCTGGGCAGGGGCACGGCCCTCCCTGGGGGTGATGGCCTCTGGCAAACCCCTCAGCCTCGTGAATATTAATTTGCATCCCAAGGAGACATCTATTTCATCTCCAACTATTATGTTTTTCTGACATATTTATGAGTCCTCTGTCTCATTAATCTGGAGAGCATTCCTAAGACTTCCCTTTCATGCTAGAACAGCTAAGGGCAAAAGCCTCCATTTATCTTTTCAGTGTCAGGGAATCTTCCTCAGGAGTCAACTGGATGGAAGATTTTCACCTTTTAAAATCCTTAATAGAGGTTTCCCAGCAATATGTCTGATGTGTTTTAGGTAAAAGTCAACTTCTTCTTAATGGCAAACATTGGGTTCCATTCTTTTATCACCTTGACAGGATAACATTCCCTTCCTCTCCCAATGCCTGCCTTTCTTTCCCCAGCCCACATCACCCTCACACAGCATTCCAGCTGAATAGGGATCTGTCATGGTAACAGCCTTCTGGGAAAGGCTTTAAAGTAAAAAATCAAAACTAAGCACGCCACTAAAGGTTGGCTAAGTGGCTTCTTGCTCAAAACCCCCTTGGCAGCACTAACCTGGATGCTCTGCCCTTACAGGCACCTTTCTGATCTCCCACGGGCTGGGACCCACCGTGCTCTGCCAAATCCAAGGTTTTACTGAGTGCCTGGGACTGACTTGGGGTGAGAGCACAGGCATGCAGAACAGGGGTAGGGGCACATTCCTCCTGGTCCTGGACCTGGAGCTGGACCTGGACTGAGTCAGGAGACCACAGGCAGGTCCCTGTCTGAGGCGCTGGGCACACGCCTGGGTTATTGATGGAACCTTCCTGCCCATCGATAACTCTCCATGCCAGGCTGGCCAAATGCTCATTTCCAGGGCCCTATAAATAATAATAACTGCTGAGGTCTGGGCTGATTCCCCACGTGAGGCTCCTTTCCATTAGAGCACTCTCTAGTAATTGCTTTTCATTTACATTTTTTCAGGGGTCTTCTTAGCATTGTATCCAAATCAATACTGTAGTTAAAACAAAAATATTTCAGAAAAGCCACAGAGCAGTAAAAACAGGGAAGCAATTATAGGAAACCTTCAAGCATTAGCACTGAAAAGGAAATAAAATAGTAAAAGCTTTCAAACACCCATTTAAATTGTTTACAAAAACATTTCAGTGCAGCAAATGGGTTTTGGGGCATTCCTCCCTGGGTGGGCCATGGAGTCTGTGTTTCACACTGTTTCAGTGCACACTGGGCTGAAGCACATCAGGCACCAATCTCTGCCCTGTGTGAGCAGGGCCAGGAGCCAGGGAATGGCTGGAGTTGTGTCAGGGCAGGGGGAGGTTGGAGCTCAGCACCAGGGGGTTCTTTGTCCACAGGGTGGGTGGGCACTGCCCAGGCTCCCCAGGGCAGTGGGCACAGCCCCAAGGCTGCCAGAGCTCCAGGAGGGCTGGGATGATCCTCTGGGGACAGGGGGGGATTGTTGGGGTATCCTGTGCAGGGCCAGGAGATGAATTCAATGATCCTTTTAGGTCCCTTCCAACTGAGGATATCCCACATATCCATGATTATTTCTCCCATGTTTCTGCCCTCACATTCTCCCTCCACATGTGTCCATGCACATGCAGAATTTTGGGCTCATCACTTCTTTCAGCAAAGATTCAAATTAAGCCCAACCACTTCCCTCTCATCATTTGCCATTTTACCTCCCACCTCAGCCCAAACCTAAGGGCCACCACTGGCCACCCCAGCAGGGCAGTGCTGCCATCACCCACCTGCCCTGCAGATCTCAGCCAGCCTCAGCCACAGCCACAACTCCACATGTCCCCTCCTGACACACCACGACAGCCCAAATTAAGGCAAGTGCCTCTTGGTGAAGCCCTACCCAATTATCTGATCAAGCAAAGAGAGAGGGAGCAAACACACAGGGAACAGATGGGGCTGGTGATGGCTTGAGAAGTCAGTCTGTTTGTCTACTAATTATTTAATGTACGAGACAATTTCAATACTTAACCCCCTTGATCCTGGGAGTTGCTTTGCTGTTAGTATGGGAGGCAGGCAATGCTCCCCTCATTAGCATTTAGCACCGGGAGCTCCGGATTAGCCAGCGTTGAAGTTTGGAATTAAAAATGAACAGGAGTCAGACAGGGTATTCATCATCCATGAGGAAGATGTCAGATCTGGATATTCCAGCCATTAGCATAATTGCCAGCGATATCCATCCATAAAGGCACATCCAGCAGCATGGGGCTCCTCTTGCCAGTGCCCAAGGGGTTGGGTCTGTCACCTGCCCCTTCTCTGTGGGAAGGTCCTGGTGCAGATGCCACCCTGATGCTCAGCATCACTGGCCATGGGGACCCTGGTGTCCCCTGCACCCTGCATGGGTGCTCAGAGCCACCGTGTGCACAGACAGGCAGGGACAGAAAGGGGCTGTCAGCTCTGTGTGTGATCACAGAATCACGAAATCATAAAGGTAGGAAAGCCCTCTGGGATCACCAAGTCCAACCAGCTGCATGTTCCCCACTAAATCATGTCCCCAGGTGCCACATCTACACATTTTTTTAACAGTTCCAGGGGAAATGACTCCGCCACTGCCCTGGGCAGCCTGTTCCAATGCTAATCACTCTGTCAGTGAAGAAATTTCTCCTAATATCCAATCTAAATCTCGCCTAGTACATCTCAATGTTAGCCAGCATGTCTGATGATCCCACTCACAGTGGACAGAGGTCTCAGATTAAGTAATAGAGCACAGTCTGAGATCAAGTGATGAGCAGGACACTCTAAATTAGAGCTGCTCTCTATGAAGGACAGAGTGAGGTGTTACAGCTCCGGAGGGAAACAGCCCTTCCCCTCTGCCCTCACCCTGCATCCAGATCCAGGGCTCTCACCAGCCCAGAGCAAAGGCTGAGTGGGCTCTAATGGCACCCGGAAGGCAGGACCAGAACACGAGCCTTTGGAGATTCAAGATGCCTCTTTTCCCTGGCAGTGCTTTCAATAGAACAGCTCTAACACGGCACAGCCCTGCAGGACCACGGGCACCTCTGCCCTGCTCCCTGCACCTAAGGGTGTCTGGGCCAGCCTGTGGCTGCTCCAAGCCATGCCTGGGGATGAAATGTGCCACGGGAGCACCAGTGCTGACACCTCTGCATCCAGCCATGCCTCTCCACGTGTCTTCAGCCAGGCAGAGAGCAGGCAAGCACCTACACTGCCCCTTGCACCATCTGCTCCTTCTCCATGTCCCAGGGCTCTCTCCCCATCCGTGGTCCCCTCTAACAGGCACCAGTTTGGCCACACACCCTCCTCCAGCAGCTTGCAGCTGGGAAGAGGCAGCAGCACCTCCCAGCAACATCCTTCCCCAAGGGGAGCTCAGCAGCAGTGGGGAAGGGGCTGCTTTTATGATCCCCCATAAATTCTGAGTGGCCCAGTGCTAATCCTTCCCCTTCACTTTATAGCCATGGGGTCATGTAAATCCTCAGTTCACTATTTATCAGCTGCCAACATGGGCAGCTCCACAGGCACCTGTGACAGCAAAAGGCTGTGCTGGACACTGCAGGGATGGACTCCAACACCCTGGCTGCATCCAGGGTAGAGCCTGGAAAGCATGAACATGGCTTGCTGGGAGTCAGGGCAGGCACAGACATTCCACACACAATCCCAGGCATTCCTTCCCATTTGCTGGCCCTCACTAAGCACACCTGCTGTCAATGCCACCTTGGGCTTTTGGATGCCAGCTGAATTCCTGGGTCCTGGCATCAGGTGATGGCCAAACCACACCTTGTATTGAAACAAAGACTGTTTCTGCTGTGCACACAGGCTGCTGGAACCACCTGCTCAGCTCACATCTCTCCACATCCAGGTGGGTAAGTTGAAAGCCAGCCTTGTCCTGCTGTGCACAGCGGGGCAGCCACCAGCATCCCCTCCTGAGCACCACAAGGGTCCAGCTCTCCCTGGGTTTGGAGGGACAGATTAGGCCCCTATATGGCAGCATATATGAAAGCATCACCTCCCTTCTCTGTTTTATTAAAGTCAGCATGTGGTTTTTATGAGGGAAGATAATTGCAGAAGAAAAGGTCACTTTATCTTTGCTCTGCTGTCAGGGATCACCCGAGCTGTTTATTGCGCCGTGTCCCGGCTCCTCCAAATCCCAGCAGCCCAGGGATCAGCTCAGGGATGCTGCAGGCACAGACACTGCCTGGGTCCTTGCTCACACATTTCACAAGTATTTTATCCCTACAACTCCCAAAGATGTCCTGCCAGAGCAACATTGCCAATGAGCAACGTCCTGCCAGTCTGGGCACTGGGGTGTGTTTGCCAAGGGGAGGGGCGAGACACTCCTGACCTCTCTTGGCTCGTGCTCACCAGGGGCTGGCATGGAGGGATGATGGAAGGAGGCCTTTGCTTATTCTGTTCTAACTTTAGCAGCTAAACAAAAAGGAAAAAGCTCATTTCTTTGATTTATGACTCGCAGACTCCAGGGTCCCCAGCAAAGCTTGATGGAGGAGAAGGTTTGCACGAGGCCTTGGAAAGAATCACAGGATGCCTTGTTCTGCCTTGGAATTTGTCAGTGAGGGCACCTCAGCTGGATGGGTCTGAGGCAGTGAGAGGCACAATGAACCCCACAGAGAGGCCATGTGCTGGTGTCAAGCCCTGGGTCTCCAGCAAAGCCCCCAGGACAGGGGGGTGTCTCCCCATACAGCACATGGATCTCCTGCCACCACTGCCCTGCAGCAGCTTCTGCCCCCTCCCTGCTGCTGTGACCCCACGTGCCAGCCCTGCATCCACCCCATGGTCACAGCTCTCTATCTCCCAGGGCAGCCATTCCCAGGGAAAACCATTCCCAGCAAAACACGGGGGCATTTTTGGGAGAGAATTTCTCCTGCAGCCAGGAAAATGGAGAATGCTGCAAGAGACAAGGAGCCCACTGCACTGCCCCGAGGCAGCAGCCAGCATCCAAGGGCAGGCAGGGTGCCACATTCATGGGGTGAGGGCAGAGATGCCAAGAGCCACTCCTCATCCCCAGGGCATTGGCAACACCTGAATCCTAAAGCTGGGCAGATTCCTCCCTCCTTCCCCGATCTCCGAGGCTCTCACAGAGCCCCGGGGCTCAGCTGGCCCTGCCCCATGTTCCCACTGTGCCCCGTGTGCTTCACGTGTCCCATGTGCTGTGCCACACGACAGCAGCATTTCCTGGTTTTCCAGAAAAGGGAGGGTTTCTACACGGGAACAAGGCTGAGATTTGGGTCCCACTGCAGAGGGAAGGGAGGGAAGGTCTCCCTTGTTCCTGGCAGCCCCTCTCTTCCACTGCTTGCCCACACATTCCCAGTGTCCTGTAGCTGTTGTCCCCAGCCCCACAGGTGTAAGAAGGTGCCTCAAGCTCCATGGAGATGCTGTGGGTGTCTCACTGCCACCTCTCCAGCGTGATGCCCCCACTCATTTGGGGCAGTTTTGGGCTCCTGGGGAGCATTAAACAATCTCAGCATGCAGCCACCAGCAAAACCCCTTCGGAGAGGGGATGTTTTGGGCACCTTTCCTGCCTTTCCCACGGGATCTCACCCTCGTGTCAGTGGTGCAGTAAGAAGAGCTTGATCTTTCCTGATCGTGCTCTTCTCCTGTTGCTCAGTGGCTGGAGATTCAAGCCAGCCCCTCTCTTTCCTGTCTCCCTCGCAGCTCTGGCTGTTCCTCGCCCCTGCAGCCCAATCCCGAGCGCTGGCTGGTGCAGAGGAGGCTCTTTGCTCAGTCCCCGCTCCCCCGCACGCTCCCTTTTCTCCTCTGAACTGGCAGCGCGGGCTGCAGGCAGGTGAGAATTGATTTGCAATGAACTGGTGCCCTGCCAACGCCTGACTCATCCATCCCCGAGCACACCCCCCCGCCGCTCACAAAGCATCCCGCTGCCAGCGGGGCGGGAGCGCAGACGGCCGGGAATTCTGCCGGGGCTGAGGAAACACTGACACCAACCCCTGCCACGAGTCACAGCACACCGAGGGAACAGCGAGGATTTACACAGCAGAAGGTGAAAATTGGGAACCAGAACCCACTGAGCAAGAGAAGATGGTTGGGAGGGAGGGAAAGGGGCTCCTGATCCGCACTGAGGTCTGTGGAAAGCTGGAAAGCTACAGCCACAGGAGCTCATGTTTGTGCTTCCAGTGTGTGGGATTTAACAGCACTGTTGTTGCCACTGAAGGATGTGGGATTGCTGGAATCACAAACTGCATCCCTGAGTTTATCACTGAATGGTTTGGGTTGGAAAAGACCCTAAAGACCAGCTCATTCCATGGGCAGGGACACCTTCCACTGCTCCAGGTGGCTCCAACCTGGCCTTGGACACTTCCAGGGATGGGGCAGCCACAGCTTCTCTGGGCACCCTGTGCCAGGGCCTCCCCACCCTCACAGGGAAGAATTCCTTCCCAATATCCATCTATCCCTGCCCTCTGGCACTGGGAAGCCATTCCCCCTTGTTCTGTCTCTCCATCCCTTGTCCCAAGTCCCTCTCCAGCTCTCCTGGAGCCCCTTTAGTCCCTGGAAGATGCCCTAAGGTCTCCCTGGAGCCTTATCCCAAAGCTCCTGCCCAGCACATGCCCACCCAGTGGCCAGTCATCCTCCAGAGCCACGATCACCCACCTGCCCTCAAGCTCAGCCAGGGACCCCCCAAATCTAAGAACTGACATTAAAACACTCTCAGGGCCATCAGGAGGGTGCAAGATCCACTGGGAGTTACACTAAGAGCAGTCCTTGGCTGTGACAGTGGCAACTGGAGCCCAGAAGTTGGCGAGGATGAGCCTCAAGGACGGGATGGAGGATGCTGCTCCGGAGGGAGGTGAGATGGGAACCCAATAATCCATCAGGGACTGCCCAGAGGATGGAGCAGCCCCGTCCCCACTCCCTGGCTCTCCATCAGAGCAGAGCAGCTGTATTTCACATGAATCTTAGATAATTAAAGTAAAGCAAAAAAATGTGACTCTGATTAGTTAATATACCCACACTGCTCTGCAAAAAAATACAGTCCCTCAACAGGCCTGTTCCAAATAATAATTCAAGCTCCTTCAAAAGCAGGTCAGCAGCGCTGAGTAATAAGTTCATTATAATCTAATAAAGTTCATTAGTCCTTGAGAAGCCTAAAATGCAAGAGCAATATTACCAACAAAATCATCCTCTGGCAGGATCATTTCTGGGTGGGGAAAAAAGGATTTGAGATAAAAGGAAGTGAAAACAGGCAGCAAGAATTTGAACCAGGAGAAGACATTGCTGGGAGAATTCGAAACACCTGAAATACGTCCAAAGAGCTGCAATAAATGTGCTGGGCCTCACACATGAAAGGGAAAAGCAGCTATTAATAGTGGGGCAGTCACTTGTCTGTGGCTGCACAGGCACTGCTACGGTTGGGAAAAGAAAAATCCCTGCACAAGTGATAATAAAAGCCCTTAATTCAATGTCAGCGGGGTCTGGGTTTGAAGAAAAAATAGGAGGAGATGTGTGATTCAGCTCCCAGCCATGCAGGGACATCTGTATGCAGGTCCCTGTGTGCACATATTGCTCCTGCAAAGTCAACACGAGGAGTGAAGGAAAGCAAACAAATATCACGGAGCCTGGATCTGCAGAGCTGGGAATAACCTTGGGCACGTGGATCCAGGCATGGCACACCTGGGGGAAGGCATCCCAGGGATGGGACCTGCAGCTGTCAGAGCTCTGGGGAAGCAGCTCTGCGGGGCAATAATCCAAGAGGAAAAGAGGCAATGATGGTGCCAGCGGCAGGAGAGGCCGTGGGCATCGCGGGGTCACACCCAGGGCTGTGCTGCACGAGCATGGCTTCTCATCCAGCTTTTCCTGGATCCAAATTAAGTAGGGAACAAGGACTGAGCTGCTGATTTGTTACCCAGCTGGGAAGCAGCTCGGAGGCAGCTCCCTGGAGGGAGGGGGTCCCAGGATGGAGCCAATGCCCACCCCAGTGCAAAGGGCAGGGGCAGCACAGACTGCTCACAGCCCAGGCAGGGATCCTGTTGGGATGGCTGCAGGAATAAATCCTCACTAATGAGAGCCTGGGACAGCACAGACACAAATAAGAGGGCTAGGAGGATGTGTCCTTTATTGCAGGCTTTGTGGTTGATCCACTGGGACTTCACACTCTGCAGAAAAATTACTGGTTTGTCCATATCAGAGCCAGACTGGGGAGTGATGCTGTCCCCAGGATGGACAGAGGGCACTGAGGGCACAGACCTGCCCTGTCACCAAGGCTTTCAGAGCCCTGGTACCCAAATAGGTCCAAATGCCTTCCTGGGTGGATGGAAGGAGTGGAACAGGGGCTCTCAGAGCTGCAAGGATGGGTCAGACCAGGCAGACACTGTTGCTCCCTCCCCTCTTCTGCCTGTTCTGGTCTTTGTCCTCAGGGAAACAGGATGAGACACTGAGAAGAAGAACAGCACCAATTTCTCCAGCACATATTGGCTAATTTTTCCTCTTTCCACCCCCAAAAAAGACAGCTCCTGCCATCCTTCAGGCCACTCAGACTGTGGCCAAACAAGGTTATGAAAGGTCACTTTGCTTAAAAGGAACAGTTATAAGGGGATGGTGTTAAAACAAATACTTCACTCGAGACTTTATGTTTCAAGCCCTTAAAATACTTTTCCTTCCTCTTCTATGTTTCCAGTGAAAGGCCCAAACACCTTAAAAAAATAATTGTTTGTGGTTATTGACAGTTTTTCATTGGATGCTTTAACTTGATCCATAGACTCGTCCCTCGCCTGCTGCCACAACCACAGGACACAAGATGCCCCTGCACAAACCAAAGGACTGATCAAAAGCCATGAGCACAACTGAGCCCCAGCCCTAGAGCCCAGCTCTGCCAGCAGAAAAATGAAAATAACACCCACACAGCAGAGCACTGTGACCCACAGACAGTTCCCACACAGGACAGAGGTGCTGAGAGGTGAAGAGCAGACAGGATCCCACGGGTGGTAAAGATACACTCAAATTTCATGCCAAAACAGTTAGTTTGAGCCTTAATAAATAAAACCCCTATCATTACATGACACCTGGAGTTATTGAAGAGCTTGTCTGAGTGCAGACAGAGCCTCGTGCAGCGTTACTGCCCACCGGGGATGCTGAGGCACTAAGAAAAGCTTCAGCTTTTACAGCAGCATCAGGAGGTGATTTATAGCCAGCACCAGGCAGGAGAACTCTGTCCAGAGACAGCCCTGCCTGCCCTGCAGCTACAATTATATACTGCACCCAGCTGCCCTTGGTTTGCACTGAAGGGCAGAGGAAATGAGGAGCCACATCACCCCTTCCTGACGTCACACCAAGGCCACGTCAGCCCCACGTGCCACGGCTGCCCCAGGAGCCCAGGAGGGGCATCTGCACCCCCGGGTCACCCCGGGCACACCTGGGGGCTCCTCGTCACACTGCAGAAATACTGACTCCCTCATGGAGATGCAACGAGAAACTCCACAATATTGGAGAGGAGAAGGATCCAGGGAGACCTGAGAGCCCCTTCCAGGGACTAAAGGGGCTCCAGGAGGGCTGGAGAGGGGCTTGGGACAAGGGATGGAGAGACAGGACAAGGGGGAATGGGTTCCCAGTGCCAGAGGGCAGGGAGCGATGGGATATTGAGAAGGAATTGTTGGCTGTGAAGGTGGGGAGGCCCTGGCACAGGGGGCCCAGAGAAGCTGTGGCTGCCCCATCCCTGGAAGTGTCCAAGGCCAGGTTGGAGCCACCTGGGATAGTGGGAGGTATCCCTGCCCATGGCAGGGGGTGGGATGAGATGGTCTTTAAAGTCCCTTCCAACCCAAACCACTCTGTAATTCCATGAACATCACCACACCTCTGTTGGGGCCCCTCTGTGCCCGTGGGATCCAGTGCTGGTGATGTTCAGTTCCCAGGATGCAGCATCAGGCTGGTTCCTCACCCTGGGGTCATTTGTCTCAATCAGCCACAGAGGAGAAAAATAAAGATCTGAAGGAAGAACACCACAATCTATCCAAACTACAGGAGAACATATTGGGAAAGAGCTTGAGGTAATGAACTTAGAGATTGATCCTCTTAAGCAACACTGTGATGGGCTGCAAATTAAAGTCAGAGGGATGGGGGAAAGGCTGCAATTATCTGAATATGGTGAAGCTGAGAGAAAGTATGAAGTGACAGAGAAAAACCTAATGATAATTAAAGACAGTGTTTCAGATTCTGATTTCAGGGACACTGTGTAAATTGAAAATAATTCCAGAGGAACAAGCCATATTTCCTCAGAGACACCCCAGCATCCCTGGCTGGTGCACAGTTGTCTTCAGGACACAAGGGAGAAAGGAGAATGCATTTCTTCCTTGTCTCCTGCAGTCTGGATACATTACCAGTAGCCAGAAAAATTTAGAGCTAAACAGTTTTCTGGTAGAAATTAGTGATTTGTCAAAACTGGGAAGATCCACAGGGATTTTGATGAAATTCAGCTGGAAACCAGGCAGAGTTAGGACTGCCCTTGGAACAGTTTCAACAGCTCACAGAGCCAGGGCAGAACTTTATGCCTCTCCAGGGAGAGAAATACAGTTTTTTCCAATCTGGAAGAAATCTAAAATCCAGAAGAAAAAACCCCTGAGGGCACAGATGCCTTCAGACTCACCTTTTCTCTGAGCAGCTCCCTGTAGAAAGCACATCTGACACAGCACCTACGTGTGACACGACCGCTTGACAAGTGATGCAAAACCCAGCTTAAAATTGCTCAGCAAATGATGTTAGGGGGCCAACACAGCCTATTCCAACCCAAATATAGCTCCAGACTGCACAAATCATCTTCAGTTAAAAGAAAAGGACATCTAAAGGTCCAGGAGCAGGTTCTGAGGAGGAGGGGATGGGAGATGCAGACTCAGTGGGAATCTGTCCTGCCTTTGAAGTCAACGGGAGCTGAGTCTTGGACTTCACAGGTGTCTATAAACAGATCTGAGGCAGCTCTCCAGGGAGTGTGGACAACACAGGCTCTATCCTGGTTTCCCCCCAGGGAGCTGGGGGCAGTGTTTGGGGCAGCAGGCAGGGGCTGGGCCACCCCCACCCCGGGGCACAGCAGTGCAGTCACTGCCCACGACTGATTTGGGCTGTTCCTGGTGCTTTGCCAGCACCAAGGATCCTGTTTGAGGTGCCAGTTTTCTGTCCCCATTTGACAGCAGGGATCACAGAACGGTTTGGACTGGAAGGGACCTTAAAGAACACGTAGTTCCAGGTCCCCTTCCATCCCAGCTGGATCCCACGACCATGTTACGCCTCTCAGCCCAGGACGCCCTGCAGACGTGGGTGGAGGGCAGCACCTGCCCCAGGAGCAGGAACCACCCCTGGAGGTCTCGGTGCTTGGTTGGCAGAGCTGAAATTGCTCAGTGATGAGATAAGATGGACCAAGGTCAGAGCAGAGCTGGAGCCAAACGCTTTCAGACCTGGCTGCAGATGGGCAGCACGACAGCCCTGGGTGTGAGGAGGTGCAGGCACAGCCGTGGGGAGGGGCTGCCCAGCCGTGCCTGGAGGTGGGATTTCCAGGGCTGGGATGGGAGGTGCTCCTGCCCCAGTGACTGCAGGTGAAAGAGGTTTCTTTGCACTGGGCTTGGAGGAAGCACACACTCCAACTTTTCATTGATCCTTCAGGCTGGAGAGGTCTGGCCAAGCCCCCATTAGGATCATTTGCTGCTCCAGTAATAACAGGTATATATGCAGAAGCAGATTTCCATGTGACATTACAACACTGGCAGAAATCCTTATGCATTTAAAGCAGAAAAAAGTGCTTCCAGCCTCTGTCTCAGAGAGAACTGGCATAAGTCCTGCAACAAAAGTACCTCCAGCTGGTGTGAGGTGACTGTGCCAAGAGGGCTTGCAGGTCTACTGGTACCTTGTCCAGCATGGGCCACACTTACCCTGTGAGCAGGACAGATGTGACACGTCACATTGGATTAGCACAGAGCTCAAAGCACAGACCTGCACCAGCACTGACTTACAACAGGACTGTGCAGAAGGCTCCCAGCAATGGGAACCACCCCAGAAATGGCTCCACAGCTGCCCACTCAAAGGTCAGCACAGTGGGAGGATGCAACAGCATTTCCATCCTGTGTCTCCAGGAGATGCTGCTTCCCTGGGGATGTTTTGTTTCCCAGAGCATCTGCCAGCCCCTTGGCTGATACAACAACTTCCCAACATATTTCCCAAGCACTGTGCATCCTTGCAGTGGATTTTTTTGCCCCCAAACCTTGCCAATAACAAGGGAATTAAAATAGTGATATCATCCTTTCACAGCTCCACAGTTCTGGATGGTGGATGAACAGACATTTACTCCTTGGTTTGATAATTCAAGATGAAAAGGAAAAAAATCTCACAACACCACAATATGGGGCTAGATTCCAGTTTCTGCAGGGTTTCCATTCCCATGCAGTCAGTAAGCAGCTTGGTCCAAAACCATGGCACCAGCTTTGGGTTTCCAGGGTCTGGTTCTGCTGGAGATTGTCTTGGGCAAAGGCTGCAGTGCTCAGGTGGCATTTCCAACCTTGAGGAGCAGCAGCTCATACAGAGTCCCAGATGGGTCAGGCTGGGAGGGCCCACAGTGGGTCACCCAGTCCCACCTCCTGCTCCAGCAGGGCCATCCCCCAGCACAGGGCACAGAGTGTGTCCAGGTGGCTCTGGAATATCCCCAGGCAGGGAGACTCCAGCCCCTCTCTGTCCAACCTGCTCAGGGCTGGGTCACTGCCCAGCCAACAAGTTCTTCCTCCCGTCCAGCTGGAACTTGCTGGGCATCAGTTGCTGCCCGTTCCTCTGGTGCCATTGCTGGGCCCCCCCGAGCAGAGCCTGCTCCATCCTGGGCCCCCTCCCCGCCCCCCCTGACCCCCAGGCATGGGGGCCCCTCTCAGGGGCTCCTCTGGAGGCTCAACAGCCCCAGCTCCCTCAGCCTTTCCTGGGCACAGAGATGCTCCAGCCCTTGGGCATCTCCGCAGCCTCCGCTGGCCCCGCTCCAGGAGCTCCATGGCCCTGCTGTGCTGAGGAGCCCAGAGCTGCCCCCAGCCCTGCACATGTGCCTCCCCAGGGCTGAGCAGAGGGGCAGCATCCCCTCCCTGACCTGCTGCAAATGCTCCTCCTGATGCTCCCAGGACCCCATTGCCCTCCTTGGCCCCAGGACACTCTGCTGGGCAGGGACAGTTTATTGTCCAGATGTCCACCAGGGCCCTCAGGGCCTTCTCTGAGTAAGGGAATACTACTCTTTCAGAGGCTCCAGGTCTGCTTCCTTAGTTTATTTGCTGTTTAAAGCCAGTGTGAAGGTTGGCAGCAGCAGCTTTTCCAGCACATTTGTCACTGGGATTGACCTTGGCAGTTGGTGGGCAGGAGTGGCTCTCCCTGGAGGCAGTGGCTGTGGACAAGGCAGGTAGTGCAGGACTATCCTGGGCTATTATTGGAATTCTACTGAGGAATTTTAAGCAGATGCCACTTGCCAAGTCTGAACACACAGGACAGAATGAGGAGGGAGAGAAGCTGGTCCCACCACGGCGACCCAGCCTCGCTCCAAGGACACCAGGGAAGTAAGGTCCTGGCTCCCTGCAAGGTCAGGAATGTTCTGTTTGGGCAGTGAGTCCCTCCTCACACAGCACTGTATGAAGCAATCCCTTGCTTTATAACTCCTGGCACAGAGGCAACACTTGGCCTCAGATCCCCTTTTAAATTCCTCACACTCTTCAATTTTGTGCTTTTTGTGTTCAGGGCCAGAACTGACCTCATGCATCATAACCCTCTGGTTTGTGCTACTGAGGAGCACCTTCCCTGCTCCCTGCTGCCCCTGGCTGGGGCTACTTAACACACTTCCTTTGATCTGAGTTTCTCAAAGAGCAATGCAAGGTTTCCAAACCTTAACACCAATTCAAGACCTGTGGGGCAACATTTGAAGTAGGTTGTTGTAGGAATCCCAGAATGGTTTGTGTTGGAAGGGACCTTAAAGATCATCCAGTTCCAACCCCGTGCTATGGGCAGGGACTCTGTAATAGGTTCCTGCAATGAAGAGCAGGGCTTTGCTGGCACTGGGTAACTGGGCACCCAGTTGCTGGCACTCCAGTTGTCCACTCTCAGTGCAGGAGCTCAGTGCTTCCCACTCACTGCACATCACAACATCCCTCTGTGCTGGTCTCACAGGGCATGGGGGATGCACTGGCTGCTGTCAAGGTGTGGCTGGAGGCACCTGTCCTGCCTTGTGCTGACCACTGCACCCCAAGTCTGCATCACACCTCTGTCCCCAACCTCAGTTTATTGCCCTATACCTCCTAATTTACACTCAGCATTTTCCAGAGTTGAAAACAGTGAAGAAAAACAGCTCTGAAAACAGGAGAGAGTGTGGGAGTTTGATTTGAAGTCAGGAGTGGTGTCAGCATTCACAACTCGGCTGGAACTGCAGCAGAACAACGTCACCTCTAAAGGGCAAATGCCAACGGTGCCCAGCCCTGAGTCAGCCAAGGGCTGAGTGCTGTGAGCTGGATCCCAGAGCCCATGGGATGTCCATCCCTGGACATGAGCACTGGCATCACCCACTGCACCCTTTGCCCACCAGCACCACACCAGTGACTGACACCATCTCAGCACAACAAGGAGTGAAATCACTGCACTGGCAACGTCCCACCAGTCACCTGTCTTGGCAAAACCCACTGGCCTGTGAGGCTGAGCCAGACCACCCCAGCACTCTCTGCAATGGGCTCCAGCTGTTCCCAAGGAGCTTCCCACACAGCCTGGAGTCACTGGCCTGCAGAGCAGTGCTCCTGCCTGGGCCAGGCTCCCTGGAGCAGCAGAGGAGAACCAGGGTGGGATGGAGCACACAGCAGGGTCCCCACTCCAAATCACTCCCTGAGCAAGGCAAACTCCAGGTTTCAGCCTGGTATTTGGGCAGTGTTTACAGCCTCTGTGTGGAGTCACCAGCTCCCTCATGTCCCCTTCTCAGCCTGGAGAGCCCCTGTGCAGCTGTGCAGCTTCACCCCAGACCTGACCTGCTCATGGCTTCCAGGACAACACCAAGATGGCCCGGGGGACCCCTGAAACCACCCCCTGAAACCACCCCAACACATGGGGACACACAACCATTAAGGTGCAGATCTGGTGCACTAAGCCACACTGGGCTGGAAGCACCAAAGGATCATCACACCACACCAGCTGTGACAGCCAAGCCCCCCAGGCACCACATCCCTGTGCCCTTCAGCTCTGGGCTCCTCAGCACAGCAGGGCCATGGAGCTCCTGGAGCGGGGCCAGCGGAGGCTGCGGAGATGCCCAAGGGCTGGAGCATCTCTGTGCCCAGGAAAGGCTGAGGGAGCTGGGGCTGTTGAGCCTCCAGAGGATGCCCAGCAAGTTCCAGCTGGACGTGAGGAAGAACTTGTTGGCTGGGCAGTGACCCAGCCCTGAGCAGGTTGGACAGAGAGGGGCTGGAGTCTCCCTGCCTGGGGATATTCCAGAGCCACCTGGACACACTCTGTGCCCTGTGCTGGGGGATGGCCCTGCTGGAGCAGGAGGTGGGACCCACTGTCAGGCCCTTCCAGCCTGACCCATTCAGAGGGATGGCACTGGCTTAGCCATGACTGTGTCCTTGTCTCTGGAAGCACAGGTGGCTTTCCCAGGACCTGTGCAGGAGTGGGCACAGTGCAAGTGTCCACCCCACAGATGGGCACAGGGTCTGGCAACACATTTTTTTCAACCACTCGTCTCCAGAGTTTGTTTCCCCAAAAGAAAATGCCACATAGGAATACAATGACTTCCCTTAATCCCTACTGAATGCAATGAAAATGGACACTGAGTTTCTCTTGTGCTTTACCAGCAAGTTGCACACCAGGGGGAAATTCCAGGGCTCCTCTTGGATGCTGGATGTGTGTGGGCAGGACACACAGAGCTGGCCTTGGCTTGTGGGGGGAAAGGGCATTTGTGCCCAACAGGCTCCTGGCCCAGTCCTGACAGACCTGATCCAAGGTCTCCTTCTCCAGGGAACCTTCCTGCCCTTCACTGATGGGAGAATCATCATGAGAAAGGTGTTAAAAATAGCTTGGCTGCTAGGATGGACATTGGAGTGGATGTAGAACAATCCAATTGGTTTTGTGCTCACCCCAGCACCATTCCCTCTGGGGGACACCAGCTCACCACCCCATGGAGCTTCCTATGCCCTGTCCAACCCTTCTTCCTGCAGAGTCCAGCCAAGTGATCCTGAAAACTCCCAATGCATGGCTTGGCATAAGAGCTTCTGAAAACATAAGACAAAGTGGGAGCAGGAGGCAGATGCACCTTCCAGGGCTGTGCCAACGTGATCCCACCACTGTCAGTGTGGTGACAGGGCTGCACATCCCACACCACCTCCTCCAGCTCCGGGCTTGGACTACACGTGCTGGTGTGTGGAGAGGGGTTTCAGCAGGAGCTGGAAGCTCAGTCACCCCATTCCAAACAAGGTAAGACTCTGCACAGGTACCTTTGCAGCAAAACAGAGTTAAGGCTCAGGGGACACAGGGCACCAGTGCTGGCCCTGCCTGTGCCCACACCACCAGCTCCTCTGAACACACAGGGAGACAGGGAGGACCACATTAGCAGCTGTGAATGCACAGTGTGAATGCAGTGAACCTGCTCATGTCAAGCCTGGCACCTCGAGATGATATCAGGAGATAATAATTTCACTTGGCATTGTCTGGAGGCAAAAGGAGTCCGGGTTCTGCAGAGGCTGTGACAATGGGAGCACCAGAGGCAGCACTGCCCAAAACACCCGTGGGATGTAGGAACAAGCTCCCCGTGACTCTTCAGAACACCCCTAAATGATCTGCAGATGCACAAACAATCACCTGGCACACCAGGCCATGGAAGCCCATCCTCCTGCTGTTCCCTGCATGGAGCCAGGGGGGAGCCTGGGCTGTCCTTTCCCAGCCCTGCTCCATCCCCAATCTCAGCTGAGCCCCCAGACTCATTTTCTGCACAAAATGCCCCATGTTACTGATGCCTGTGACCCCCAGGGCACGGCAGAGGACACCATGCTATGGGGAGGCTGCCAGGCACCCACACAGAGCCCAGCCTCCCTCCAGAGCCTCCTCTGGCACTGCCTGGATCCTCACACTCCCAGGACCCAGCTCTCCTCAGAGGGGCTTCACTGTGCTGCAAAAACACTCCCTCAGATGACAGGGCAGCAGGTTTGTTGCTAAATATGTCTTTTTTGATTGCAATATGCCAAGAAAAGGAGTCAGAAACAGTGACAGGGGGCAAAAATCAGTGCCCAGCCCAGGGCACATGTGCCAGCACTTCTCCATCCCTTTGCCTGCAGAATGTGCTGCCCTGGCAAGGACAGAGGAATAGCTGCTGGCCTTCCTTGGGCAACCCAACATGCTCATACTGTCCTGGCCTCCCCTTGGCCTCCCTTGGCTTCACTCTTTCTGATTTAAAAACTGATTTGCAGCTTCAAGCAGATACTTGAAGCAAGCTGAGTGCTGTTCTCCAAGAAAAAAGAAACCCCAAAGCCTTCTCCTCTGGCAAAAGGACAGGTTTGCTTTGAATGGAATTGCACTTTGGACTTGCTTCTTTGTCATGTTTTATGTTTTCAAAGCACTGCATAGGATTAGCTGGTTAATTAATACTTAGTATTATCCTCACAGATGGGAAGAGCTTCTAAGAATTCAAGGTAAAATATTTTAGCAATACAGATTTGTGCCAACCTAAATTTATACTCTTAACCATAATGAGATTAGTAACAGGGGAAAAAAAACAAGATAAGAGTAATAAAACACGGTTCCTTTCTATGCTCACACTGGTCTTTTTGCCTTTAGAAGTCCCATCCTCACCCTACAGAGAGAAGGTTTAAACTCCTTCATTCATTTTTAATCAAAGTACAGATTTGTTGCCATTTGTGCCACTGTCCCCACACTGTCCCACAGCTCCCAGAAGGGCTCAGCACAGCCCCAGCATCCATGTGGGAGGGCAGGATAAAGCTGCCTCAGCCACAGCCCATTCCCACCTCCAGATCTGAAGATCTTAGAAAACTTTCCTGCTCTGAGCCAGATAGAAAAATAAAAATCACCAACAGAAATCCGGATGAGGTCACTAAACATTTCATTTTGAAACATTTCTTTCCGTGCCAATCTTTTCAGCTACTTTCAGTAGAAGTTTCAGTTAAACTGTTTTGACAGAGATTTTGAAGGTTGCATCAAGATGAAAAATTCAGATTTGTACTGAAAAATGTAAAAATAAGGTATAAAATCAAAGCTGGATGTAGCTCAGGTTGGGTTTGCTTTTGGCAGGGGGGCAGAACAGATGATCCCCACAGCTCCTTCCAGCCTGAGCTTTCCATGTTTCCACGCAAACTATTTTAAACCGCTTTCAAATATTTTGTCAGGAAGAGCCTTCTCAAAAAATAGCCTTTTCGTCAACAGTTAATCTTAGCAGTAAAAGAGCATTTCACTTGAAAAATGCCACTGGGGGCTCAGTAACTTCATCTGCTCCCACTCCAACCAAACTCAGCTGTGACTTGCTCCCCATTTGGCTGCTTTTCCCCCCTACAGATCCAGCCCTCTGCTTAGGCCATTTAGAAAGAGAAGATCCCAAGTACTCAGACAGGGATGGATTTTATCCTGTGTCCCGTGGGCAGCTTGCCCAGCACAGGCCAGAAGAGCAGATAGGGTGGGATGGCATCGCGCTGAGCAGGCTCAGGGTGTGGCTGGAGACGCTCTCTGGGGGACACAGGCTGCCCACAGCCCGCTGTGGCACTCGGGGGATTTGCAGCCCCTGGCACTCCTGATTGCCAGCCCCCATGCCCAGCACTGAGCCCCCGAACCTCGAGTGTCCCAGCCCCGCATCCCACACCCGCCCAGCCCGGCGCTCCAGCCCCTCCCGTCAGCACCCACAGGTACACGAGTCACCCCAGCCCTCCCGGCCCCTGTTTCTGGCTCCTACAGATCAGTGGCTGATGTGTCGACATCCCCTGTTATTTCCCTCCCAGGGCAGCAGCCCCTCCCTCGGGGGGCGAGGACATCCCGCGCTGTTGGTGCCACAGCTCGGCCCCACCAGACCCGCCCAGGGCTGCCCGGGAATTCCCCCCCAGGCATCGCTTGGGGGGCGATGGGGCTGGTGGGATTTAGGGGACAGAGCTAAGCGTGGGTGTGGGTGGAGGAAGAGCTGCACATCTGCTGGTGGGGCACAGCAGAGCTCACCTGGAGCCAGGACACCTGGGCTGGCATTGCTCCTGCTACCTGATGGTGTTATGGGAGTCTGGAAAGAGGAAACAACCCAAATTCCCAGGGATTTTACTGGGAATTAGGAAGAACTAAGGGCAGCAAAAGGCTTCCTTACTGGAGCACTGCTCTCCATAATGCGAGTAGAGCAATCCTGGGGGGGCTCCTCTCCCTCTTACAAAATGTTTTGGGTAAGAAGGGACCTTTAAAGACCATATCCAGTCTATGGGCAGGGACATGTTTCTCTAGACCAGGGTGATCAGAGCCCACATCCAACCTGGCCTTGAACACTTCCAGGGATGGGGAATCTGCTCCTCTAACATAGGAGGACAAGGAGCATCCCCACGGCACTTCCAGGAATGATAAAAATTCCAGTTTCTCCACAGCAGAGAGAAAGGTCCTGCCTTGGCCAGGGGACAACAGTGCTGCTCCCTGCTGAGGACAGCCTGGCCAGGTAGATGTGGCATTCCCTGGGGTGCTCCCAAGGACTGGCTGCTCCTTTGATTCTGGTCAAGGAAAGAGGATCCTTTGAGCAGGAGCCTCCTGCAGCCTTCCCAGCTGTGCAGGACTGTGATCTCAGTTACACCTAAAATAGAACAGAGCATTTGCCTCTTTCACTTTGTGTGGAGACAGCGATAATTAGAACAAAGAGGAGCCTGAACTCTGTAGTGATGGGAACTTCAGTGGGGAGGGATCACATTGGCAGGAAAATCAATCCACTGCAAAAAGGGAAAAGGAAAAAAGTCAGCCCATGAGGCCAGAGCTCTTCAGTGAGACTAACAGCATGTTCAGCTGAATTTGGGGGCCCCAATTAGACAGCTCAGATTAAACAAAGACTGGCAGAAGATCTGGCTGGGAAAAAAAAAATCTGACCTAAATAAGATATTTTCAAAGCTGAGATCAGTGTGGAGAGCAGCTGTGACCCACACATCCACTGTCAGCTGGGTCTAGGTCTGCACCAAGAGGGTCCCATCCTGCTCTGACTGGTCCCAGTGGCAGGAGGGCCAGGCTCACAGGGAAGGCACAGCTGCCAGGTGAGACACCCCAGAGGGAGTTAACACACCACACGCTGCAGGAATATTAATTCAAACCTCCTGTTTGTAATCTTAAAGATTTAATTTTAGAAATTACAGCTCATCGGGAATTACTCAGTGAACCTGGAAACAACAGGCTGGGAGGAAGAAGTACAAGTGCTCCTGCCAGCCACTGCTCAGCCACAGCAGGAGAGAGGAGCCACAGCCTGGAGGGGGAGCAGAGCCACCGCCTGCAGGCCATTCCTTACGTCCTGCCCTGGCTCCTACCTTCCTCTGCCAGGGATGGAGCCCATCCCGATGGTGACCTTTGGGAGAGAGGCTGGGTGGGCTCGTGGCTCTGCAGTCCAGGTGAGGAGCATGGCTGGGACAGGCAGCAGGGGCCCCAAGGACTCTGCCCTGACTCCCAGCCCCACTCCTGCAGCTGGAACACACGGATTTGTAACGTGCCTGCAGGGCCCAGGAATGGGAAGCTCCAAGTGCTATATTTAGCCTCTTGTTTGTGGAAATACATCGTTTAGTTTCATAATGGATTTTGTAGACTATTAAATTCCTTTGAGGTGTTTGGGGAGGACAGAATTTCTGCCAGGCTCAGCAGCCCACCTTGCCTGTGGGGTCAGCCAGCACTGCCCACCCCAGCCACGCTCCAGCCTCCTCCATGCCTCTGGCATCCTCAGGAAATTACACAGCCTGATTGAACAACCTTGCTCTGACCCAGCCATCCAATTCGGAGGCAACAGTAGCCAGACACACACCACTCCTTGAACAAATAATTATGCTGTGCCTCAATATCACCCCCAGCCTCTCTGGGAGCCTGGACCCCCCAGCTGGGCACCCCCCCTCTGAACGGGAACCACAACCCCCCCAGCACCGCAGGCTGCAGCCCACACTCCCAATGTGAAATTCAATTAAAGCAAACATTATTTTGCTGTCACCCAGTCAGAAAGCATTACAACACCCTGCGCATCAGATGGAGTTGGAGGCAAAACAATTCCCGTGGAGGGAGGGTCTCTCTGGGAGCTCGCTCCCAACGACACTCGTTTATGGCAGCTTTCAAGTTTGCATTTAGGTTAAACCCGGAGCATTAGTTAAATAATCAGCTAAACGGCACTGCTTTGCCTCCGAGACCTCCCGAAGGTGCAGCCAAATGAGTCAGAGCAGCTGAGGAGAGGAGGAGACCCAGCTGGTGGTGGGTACCAGCCCAGGACCACTTGGAAGCTCAGCCCCCCCACTACTGGGAGCAGGCACAGCACAGGGGGGCCCCCATAGAAGCTGGACCAGCACCCACCTTCCCCTCCCTCACCTCCAACCCGCAGCAGAAATTAAACTCTAATTTCTGCAAAAATGATAAGTTTAATTTGAAAGGACATAATTCTTAATTTATGTGTTGTCATGAACAAAGACAGCAAAAGTAGGTCATTTCATTATCTGCTGCCTGAGTATTTTGCCAAGGAGCCAAGACATAAAGCTAAACAAAATCATCACCCAAGGTTTGGGATTCGTTTCTGGAAAAAAAATATTATGGTTATTTTTCTACTTGCTTGATTTGCACATCTTGGATTGCAGAGCATATTTAGCTTGGCTTTAAAGCATGCATTTATTGTGACTGTCATATTCGATAGTGCTGCCTATAGTCAAAGAGCAATCTTTCATGGATACACTGTCTCAATTTATAATTCAATATCACAGCTTTGAGAACTCGTACAATAAGTCAGCCAACAACAAAAAAGCCTAAAATGTCTGTATGCAAATAAACATGTCAGAGCATGACTGAGCACCTTCCAGGGAGGGCCTGCCAGCTCCCTGCCTGCTGCATCCCTCGAGCAGCTGAAGGACAGGAGGATGGAGCAGCCCAAGCCCAGGGAGCTGTGCCCTGCCAGCCTCCCCGAGGGGTTTGGGAGCTGCTCCAGGGCACCTCGTGCTCTGGGACTGCAGGAAGGAACCTCACTCAGCAGCTCACACCTCACAGCAGGCACCTCTGAGCAGCACCCAGGAGCACCTTGGTCATCCTGAGCCCCACCAAGGCTTGGCTTTCCCTCTGCACACAGAGGGAGGATCTCCATCCCCCGTGGGACAGACACAGCTACGCCTGGATGAGCAGCAGTGACTCAGTGAGAGCTCCCAGGCACCAAGTCCTGCTGCACCCTGTGTGCAGCACCCGCCCCCCAGCCCCACTGCAGCCCAAACACCCATCCTGACCAGTGGGATGATCCCACAGGTCCATCACAGCGTTGAGATCACCCAAAATTTACTCCAGCCCTGTGTCCTCCCCTCTGCTGTCCTGGGTTATTGACTGGTCTCCTGGGGCACTGCAGGCACGTGCTGTGGGTGGCTTTGTCTCCACCCTCATCTCCTGCATGATTTCACACTAGTGCTGGAGCCTCGTTTTTACCTCTTCCCAATATTATTGCACTGCTCTTGGTAAACCTGTTGGCACTACCACTGCTCAGCTCCACAGAATAATTCCTGTGGTGGTGAGGACACTGCCAGGGACATCCCTGCAGAGCATCTCAACTCTTATTACTCCCTGGGAAGTGGTTCAGCTGAGAGGGAAAAGCTGGAGCTTATCTAGAGCCAGTAGGTCCCAGGACAAGGCAGTTGAGACCAGCCACAAGTAACCAGTGACAGCCTGGCACACCTTCCCTGGTCCGAGTGGAGACATCCCGGCACCTGTGTTCTGCCTGGGGAATGGCATGTGGGCTCTGGTTCTTGGGAGCTGGGGGGGACTGGAGCTACAGCTGCCACAGCTCCTGGTCCCAGCACCTCACCGTGTTCCTGAGGCAGGAAGGGCTGTGCCCCCCACCAGAGGAGCCTTTCTCTGAGCACGGTGCCCAGGGATGGATTTGGGAGCAGGTCCAAGGGCAGCCTAGCCTGGGGTTAGGGTGTGCAGGGTGCTGGAGTTGGGATCTGGAAGCATGGCCAGCTCTGCCTGCCAAGAGACAGCTTTGGATGTGTTCCCTGAGCCTTTGCTTGCTGGTGGATCTGCACAGGGCACCCTCCTGCTCCCACCACGTGTGAAGCTGCCGTGGCCTCTGGAGCTGGTGCTGTGGGACCATGGCAGTGGGTGACCACAAAACTTGACAGTAAAGAACCTCTAAAAGCCTTGGATGAGCAGCTTCTGTGTCCATCTGCAGCCAAATTTGTGGAGATTTGGGGCTGTATCCCTGTGTGCTGAGCTGACAACCTTTGTGGGCTTTCCCAGGTGAGCACCAGTGGGGATGGAGGGCTGGACCCCAAAACTGCAAGGGCTGACTTGCAGGTGGCTCTGCTGCCCTGAGAGCCAGAGCTGGTTCAGCTGCTTGAGAGGGGAGACAGACCCTCCTCATCCCTGTGCCAGGGTCAGGCAATGGATCTGGCAGCCACTCAGCCTCCCACACAGGGGTAATACCCTGCAGACATGGGGATTTTGCTTTGAGACCCCCACCTGGCTCAGAAACCACCAGCAGGTCCTTGAGAGCAAAGCTGTGCCATTGGCATGAGCATCCACTGTTCATTCTGCCTCCAGAGTGTGGCAGCTCCAGCAGGTTGTGGCAGATTGTTTGTAAGCAGTCAACAAAGAGCAGAGAAAATCCAAAGTATTGAGTAATTTCAGCTCCTGATCACAACTGAGGAAATTATGACATTCTCAGAAGGAAGAGGCTCAGTGTTTTGAGGATGCTGTGAATTACTGCCCTGCTGTGGTGCAAGGCAACCCCTTGGCCACCTCCTCCCACTGCCAAGGGGTAATTGCTGCTGGACATTGTGGTTTGTCTTCCCCGGCACCTGGTGGTGGAAAGGTCCTCATCATCTTTGAAGCTCTGATCCACCAGCATCTGGTTGTTATTCCCCAGTTTTAGGAGCTCCCTGAGCAGGCACAATGTGACCCAAAGAGCTCCAGAGATAATCAGTGCCTTCTACTCAGCTCCTCATTAGACCTGCAGTCTCTAATTCCCCCTGAGAGGAGGTTTGGAAGAAGTTTCATAGACCTTCACACAAATCTACCCTTTTCAAGGCAGAGTGGTGATCTGGCAGAGCAGAGACACAATTGCACAGAGCCCTAAAGGACGTCCCGCAGACATTCTGCCTCCTCCAAGACTTGGATTTCATTTCCAGGGGGCTGGATCCTGATGGATGCTGAGCACTTGCATTTTTTCGTAGCAGACAGTCCGATCTATAAGCATTTAATAAGACTGAACAGTTTTCCTTTTGCCCACTGACGTATAAAATGGGTTTGTGTGAGGATTAGGGAGCAGAGGTGGGAAACATCTTTATCTGCTAATGATCCTGTGAATTATACATGTTTAGTATTCATGCATCTGAAGAAGAGGCAAACATAGCCATTTTCTGTGGAATGACCTTTACCAGCAGCCAATACATTTACATTTAATTTAGAATTACAATTAGTGGGTCAACTTGGGAGCAAGTGAAACTTAGATTTATTGAGAAGAGACCAAAATTGGTCTTTCTGCCTTCACCAGTAAAACATGGGGTTTTCCTCTTAAATAACCCCCTCAAACACCATCTCCAGCAGGGCCCCAGCAGCATCCCAGATGCATCTGAGCAGCAGCACTTGTGTGTTTTGGCTGGCTGAAGTCTGGGGACTGTGAGTTTGGTCCAGTGCCCACCAGAGCATGGCACAGGCCTTGGTCAGTCTTGATCAAGGGGCTTCCATCCCCACTGCTGCTCCTGGGATGGAGCCAGAGGCAGGACTGGCTGCCTGAGGGGCAGCAGCTCCGTTTGGACACTGGGATTATAGGCTGGGCTCTGGCCTGGCCTTCTGGAACCTCTCTGCTGGTTTAGGCAGTGGGTTTGCTGGGATCAGCTCAGCTCCTGTGTGTGCACTGAGGGGTTGGCTTTGGAGTTGTCACTGCCTGGAGGAGGTGGCCCTGCCTGGACAAGCCACCTGCTTACTGAGGGTGTCACACTGTCCCTACCCCAGCTTTTGCCATGTCCTTGGCAAACCTTTCCACTTGACACAGGTCTGGGAGCTTCCCAAGGTCACTTGCCTTGGGGAGCAGGAGCCTCCTCCACGGGGAAGCACTGGATTCCTTGGCTTCACAGCTCTCCTGCCAAAGTGCAGGTGGCAAATCACCAACAAGTGGCAGTGTGGGGGACTGAAGGGGAAGGAGTTGGGTGAGTAAGCTGTGGGGAGTGGGTGTGATGGATGCTCTTCTGTCTCCTATGCATCCCTGTGTCTCAAACCACCCTCTCCTCCAGCAGCCTCTGGGCTCAGACTCCTCGACTGAGGTGGGACAGGACACCCCATTCCTCCCTTGGGACAGGACACCCCATTCCTCCCTGCCCTCACCTCTGCTGCCAGCCAAGATGGGTCCCTGGCAGGGGATGTCCCTGGCATCTGAACTGTTGGGCAGCTCAGAAAGCAGCTCCCAATGTCCCTGGGGCTGGAACCCTGACCAAAGCCAGGCTGTGAGGGGAGCGAGTGCTCAGCCATGGCCTGTAGCAGGTCCTGTGAGGGTCTCACAGAGCCCAGGGAAAACAGCACACAGTCCTTGTGCCACATGTGCCTGTCCTTTGCACAGGTGTCCCCTTTGCAAGCATCTTCTGGTCTTTGTAGTCCAACTCTCACTCTCTTTTTTCTGCTAAACCCCTGTGAAGGCCTTGAGAGAAGAGGCAGGACCTGTCCCGCTGCAGCACAGGAGGCTTTAGGCTGGATTAAATACCCCAGGAGACGTCAGGCTGGATTAAACACTCTGTCCTGTCCCCATCAGAGGGGACTGAACTGCAGGCCCACAGCAGCAGTGCCATCACAGGGCAAACATGGGGAGACACAGGTCACACACTCCCAGAGTCAGAGCCCCAGGACGAGCTGCAGCAGGTGATGGAAAAGGGAAACACAGACAAGTCACTCAGTTATTGCCCACAGCACAAAGGTAACTCAGCAGGGAGCTGTGCAAAGAGCAATGCAGCCTGACAGGGTGATTTGGGAATGCAGGCAGAGGCTTCCAACACGGGCACATCCCCCGTGCCTGGGGTGAAACCCCCACCCCCCCATCTGTTTGCCAGCTTTGTGCACAGTTTGTGCTGGACAAGCCACCTGCTTTGGGACAGTGGAGCTCTGGGCTCAGCATGGATGAAACCATTTGGTTTTTCCTGCCACCCCCTCTCCCCAGTAATCCTTTCTGCACAAGCACCCAGGCTTGTCCCACTCACAGCTACCTGGGGATCCTTCAGGTAACTGCCCTGAAGGGTTCAGAGTTGCCTGTAATAATTGATGAACTCTGCATTTTTACAGGGTTATTGCAAGTCTTCCTGGCTGCACCGAGGCATCACAGCTGGTGATGGGGTTTGGAGGCCCCGTGGGGTGTTTGGGGAGGGTTGGGGGTGGTGTCCCCATCACTGTGTCCCCATCACAGCTTCAGGCACAACGGGGAGAAGGGAGGTGCAGCTCCAGCAAAGGGGATTCCCGAAGTGCAGGGGGAAAGGAGCAGACAAGCTACTCCAGGCAATCCTTCCCCCCCAAATCAGCAATTTCAGCTGACACTGAATTCACACACAAAAGGCACAAAGCCCATGCCTATCACAGTCTGGAAGCCCATGAGACAACCCCCCCAGCAGGAGAGCAGCCCCCTCCTATGCCTTAAGAGTCGTCCCTTGTGTTTATTCCTAAGCCCTGTAACGCGTCAGCACAGTGTGCTGCACTGTAGCTCAGTAATCACAAAGCACTGCCTGCATTAACAAGCAGCATCTCGTTAAAGTCCCCATGTGTGCCATGGATGGGAGCACAGGAGCAGCCCCCAGGCTCCCTGGGCCCGGGGCTCTGGCTGCTCACATGGCTCCTGCCGTGCTGCTCGGCTCCATCCAGGCTCATTCCCGTGTTCAGGGGCTTTTCCAGCCCTGTCACCTCCAGCTCTGCAGATGTTTGTGGAGCTCAACAGGCTGCACAGAAGCGTCCAGTTTCTGCAAGGCCGGAACCCAGCAGGGAAAGGTGTGCTGTGCCCAAATTCTGTCACAGTTCAGGCTTGTGTGAGCAGCATCCCTGCTGTGCTGTGTCTCCAGAGCCCCACAGTGCCCCGTGGGACAGGCAGCATCCTTATTTCAGGCTGGAACAGCCCTTTGGCATTGCTGCTGTCCCTGTAACCACACATGGGGTACCCAGCTCCACAGCTGGCCATGGCCAGCATCTGCCTTGTGGTCAGCAAGGGCAGCCGAGACATCCCATAATGCCCCTGTTCCCAGAAGGACCTTGTGCTCACCAGGTGAGGGATGCCAGGGGTATGATGTATGAAGGACGGGTGTGATGAGCATGTGTGAGTCCCTAGAACCCCTGATCCCGAGGGCACACCTGGAATGGCTCTGGGCATGTGACAAGCTCAGGATGGGCAGCAGGAGCAGGCACAGCATGTGTGTCCCTGGAGCTGCAGCTGCTGGAAGGGTGGGGAGGGCTTGAAGTCACAATGTGATTTTCCCCCATATATACATTATATAGAAATATAATCTTTCTTTTTAACATAAATACAGAGATGTGCCTATTATTACATATTTCTACAGGAATATATAGGCTATATAGAAATATATATTTATTTCTTCCCGGTGAGGGTGGGGAGGCCCTGGCACAGGGTGCCCAGAGAAGCTGTGGCTGCCCCATCCCTGGAAGTGTCCAAGGCCAGGTTGGAGCAACCTGGGATAGTGGGAGGTGTCCCTGCCCATGGCAGGGGGTGGAATGAGATTGGCTTTAAGGTCCCTTCCAGCCCAAACGAGTCTGTGATTCCATGACACAATGTTTCATTCATCCGGGAACATATACAAAATACTCTATTTTTCAGTGAGTTTCTGAGCTAGTCTGTCTTGGTTCTTCTTGTCATTTACAGGAGTGTCTGGCACAATGCTCCTGGCCCTGCTTGCACCAACACTGAAGCAGTTCCCCAGGTCCTGGTGCATCCAGCTGGTCCATGCAGGGAAGGCACAGAGTGCCTTGGGATGCTGCTCGTGGCTCTTCCTCACATTTCCTTCTCCCCCACTGCAGCCAGGCTCTGTCCCTGCCCTTTGCTCAAGCAGGGACAGCACAGAAGAAGGAAGCCAGGAGGAACTGGCACTGGCACACAGCAGAGATCCCTCTATGCAGCCAGTGGTGGCCATTCACAGTTGTCCCAGTGAGTGGGAGCACACACAGCTCATCCTGAGGGGCAGTGAGGCTCCTGGCCTGGGCAGCTCCCCAGTGCCCCCAGCCCACCTGGCATGTGCCAGGGCCTTTCATCTTGGCCCTTCCACTCCTGGCACAGCAGGAGAAGCCGATCCTGCACCAGAGCTAATTGGAAACCACATCAGAGCATGAGTCAGGGAGCTGATCACAGCACACCACTGCTTCATCATCCCGCCTGCCCAAGGCACACTGCCTTAAATCCAGTACTGGAATTTTATTTTCAAGCCTGTCACAGGGCTGAAAAGGTGGTGAAGCTATTTGGACACAGCCTCACAGTGGAATTTACCTGCTTTCTCTAAGCCAGCACCTTCATCTCCCATCTCTGTGATCAGAACTGCAGCTCAAAGTTTGTTGTTGCATCACCAAAAGCCACCTCACAGAACAGCCAAAGTGAGTGCTGGTGGCTCTGGTGCCCACACAGGACTCTCCTCCGTGGGTGGGATGGATGGCTCTTCCCATCATGTGCAAGTAGCTCAATCCAGGAACCCTCTGGGCACCACTGGGACAGGTCTTACCAACAAGCTACACCTTCCTCTCATTAATACAGGCCTAAATTCAGACTCCCACTGGATTTTGGCCCTGTGTTAATAGCTATAAGCATGGCTCTGAAACCTTCACCCTTTCCATGATCTTTGGAGAGAGAATTTCTCCAATGTAATGCCCAACAGCCTCACACAAAGCACATCCCAGCTGGCTTTGGCATGTTGCTGGTCAGGCCCTGTGCCTCAGTCCCCCACCACTGCCTGGGCACAAGGCCAGTGTGGGGGCAAAGCTCTCCTGCCACAGAGCTGTGGCTCCACCAAAGTGATCAAGAAAGGACCTGCTGTGAGTTGCTTGGGGAACAAGGAGACTTTGTGGGAGGCAAGAGGTCTGGGCAAGATAAAAGGAAAAGGAATGGCAACCTGGAGACTGGGATCAGGCACCCGGGCCAGTGAGAGGTTCTTCTCCAGCTGAGAGGACAACATGAGCCATTCTGTCTTATGAATAACCTCCCAAAGTGAGTAAGACCAAAAGTGAGTAAGACCTGGCAGAGTATCACACAATCCATGGACTGGCCTGGACGTGGCAGTACCCAAACAAAATGGCTAATTGTCACTCTGGGTCACTGACAGTGCTGGTCTCTCCCCAGGTGGAGGCACAGAGCGGGCAGGAAGCCACAGAGGAGTCTCAAAACTTCTTGTAGAGTCCAAAGTCCCACTCCAAGCAGCCCGTGCCAGAGATGGCCTCCACAGCAGGTGACAAGCTGGTTGGTCTCTGCCTGGCAGGGACAGTCCTTGTTTCCCTGGGGGCAAACCACAGACCAGGAGCTGGTGGCTTCTCCACCACTGCACATCACACACAGCTCAGAGGAGTGAGCCCTCTGCCATGGCCGGGGCCACTTCAGCATCTTCTGAATTCTCCTCCCACCTGAGCATGGGCCAGTACAGCAGAACACATCTCCTTCACCCTGGCAAGGACTAAGAGAGCAGGTAAATAGCACAGATGTATTTAAAAGCATTTAAAGCCTGTGCTAACCCCCAAACTATCCATTCCCTTAAACAGGCTGGTTGGCAGAGCTCCAGCTGGGCCATTAGCTCAGGTAAGTTCTCCACCATCCAGCCACATCACTTTTCTGCTTCATAGAAAGAAATACATTAAAAATATGTATTTACTCCTGAAATTGGCTTCAGCAGCACTGAGCATCCCTGGAGTGATGTGTTTCGCTCCACACACCCAGCTGCTTTCTGTGAAAAAAGCTTACTTTAAATTAAGATAATAAATCGAGCAGGGGTTTGGTTAACCCTTCCCTCCCACGGTGTGGCTGGCACTGCCAGCCAAGGAAACATCCTTGTGTGTATCCAGTTCTGGGTTTGGAGGTGATAATGCCCCCAAAGACACTGTCAAAGTCATGTGCTCTCCTACCTAAAAGTATTTCTTGAGGTCACAGAGACAAACACAGCCAAGCTGAGAAATGCCCAGGTGGGAGGTGGGATCCAGCCTTTCCTGGCTGCAGCTCTGCCTGAATTCTGCAGAGCCTGCTGTGAGTGGAGGATGCAGGGCAGTGAGCTTCCCTCTGGTGCCCAGGTTTTGATTTCCACCTGGATTCCCCCATGGCACTCAGCATTAGTCCCTGAGGTACTTCTCAAACAACCTATCTATTTTCCCAGTCCCTGGCCACGTTCTGAGGTATTTTCATGTCTATTTTGCACGTGAGGCATTAAGGCAGGGCAGCTGGGGAGAACACAGCTGCTCATTCCCCACGGCCCATTGGAGCCTCCCGAGGATGCAGCACTTCCCGATACTCCAGGTGTGCAAAGCAGAGCTCTGGCTGTGGCTGTACCTGCACACCGGGCTCAGGGCTCATTTTCACCCCCTGGCACAGGCAGTGCTGGGGCTTTGGTGCAGCCCCGGGAGCCGGCAGTATCTCGCTAAGCCAGCAGAATAAATCGCAGCTCCCGAGTGGCGCTGCCGCGGTTTTGGAATCACAACGCTCTCCCCGGGTGATGTGGGGATGGTGGCTTTGCCGTGACCCCGGGCTACAGGAGGTTTGCAGCTCCTCCTCCTGGGTGACTCCTGCTCTGGTCACCCATGAAACAGGGCATGAAACATCCATGAACCCTCACCCTGCTGAGGACCCGGGACCAGGGAGCATTGCCCAGGGCATCACCTTGTCCCTCAGGGCACTGAGACCATCACCTGGGGCACATCTCGGGCAAGAACTGTTGCTCTGAGTGTGACACACAGAGTGTGTGGGGTGTGTGGTGTATGTGTGTGCACTGTCTGCACATCCACGTGTGTGTGTGCACATGGGGACATTGCAGCTCGGGCTGCAGGAGCAGCTCTCCCCTCTCCCACTGCCCCCTGCAATGGCTTTATCACTCCCTGAATCTCTGCATCCCCCAGGGAACAGGTTTTGCTAGGGATGGACCCCCGGGGGCAGTGGCACGGTGAGTATGAGGCCTCTTGGTTCCAGTTGCTCCCGTTTGTGCTGGGAGCGTCTTGGAGAGCTGCAGGAATTTCCAGAAGAGGCAGTTTCACCAAGCCTGGCATCATTTCAGCACATTTCAAATAAGTGGCAGAGATCTTCCAGGAGCCCAGGGAGGGTAAGAGATGCTCATCAGCCCAGCAAGGCTGAGATCTGATAAGACGAGGGCTCAGACTGATAAACCCCCAAGGTAACGGGCGAAAAAGATGTGATTAGTAACTGATTGTGTGCAGGCAAAGAGCCCAGCACAGAACAGGAATAATCTCCTTACAATGTGAGTGTCACCACCATTTCAAATTCCCTGAGAACAGCTGGAGGTTCAATGGCAGGGCTGATTTTGGCCGGATGCCTTGGCTACAAGAGAGATGTCATCTCCAGAGGGGTGGCCACAGAGCCCGGCCCCAGTGTCCCCTCCCACCCTGCCCTGGATCCCACTCTGCCGTGTCTGCTGCAGAGGAACCAGCAAGAGCCCCTTCCCAAGGAAATGAGAGCACAAGGAGCAGCAGTGACTCACATGCTGGGGATGACTCATGAAGTCACACTGAGCCACAGCTTTTTTTGGCTTGGGGACAGAGGCAAGGGCCATCTCTGCCCCTGAAGGGGCTCATGGCCCTTCCCAATCTTGTACCTCAGGACAGACTTTCCCAGTCTGGACACCAATTCTACCCTCCCCAGGAAGAATTTCCAAAATTGAGCTTTGCCTTATTTTTCTGGTTATGAGACAACCATTTTTAAAGGGTGTAGGTAACATGGCCAAATGTGACGGCGATGGTTACAAGTTTCATGACACCTCCTTGGCCATTGAAGCAGGCAGCTGGCTCAGAGCAGACACCAGAAGAAGAGACCATTTATGTGGAGGAAACATGGGTGATTAAATGCCCCTCTCCTACAGATTAAATGAAGGAGGACATAGAGGAAATAAGCAGCAGACAGAGAGAGAGTAAACATCCAGATCCCACCCAGCAATGGGAATCCTGAGGATGCAGAGATCAGCTCCATCCCCACAGAGGCTGTCCCCAGCCACTCGGTGTGGTGACACAGCCAGAGCACTGACTTGGAGGGACACAAGGTGAAAGGAACCCCCAGCTGCAGCCTCTGCCTGTGCCACCAGAGCCATCACTGGTGTCTCTCTGCAGCCAAGCCCCAGCCTGGATGGGTAATGGAGATATGAGGGGTTTCTGACTCTGCAGCAGATTTTGTCAACCCTTTCCCAGAAGAGACTTCATGACCATTTCAAAAATATCACTTGCAACCAAGAAACTCTTCACCTTGTCTTTGGGCAGGAATTTTTCCTCCTGCTGAGCTCAGCCCACTGAGCACCCAGGGTTATCTCACAGCATCTCGTGGTGGCACTGTGACTAATTTGCTTAGGATGTGGTGCTGTGACACGTGGGCTTTTCCTCCTCTTCCCTTTGCATAATAATAGATTATCTAGGTATGTGGAGAGCAATGATGGATTCCTGGCAGGACAAAGGGATTAGTCTGGGGGACACCATGATGAAGCAGTTGAGGAGCTTCCTGGACAGAGAAGCTGCAGCTGCACTGGAGAATAATAAGAGCATCCACTTGTTTAGAAGAGGTATTAAGATCTTTTGCCCTGTGTTTAGTCCAAGAGCTGCACTGTGGATTAAGCAAAGACATTTACACCTTTCCTTTAATAAGGGCATATCTGAGCATCTGACTCTTCTTCATTATTAAATATTGGGCTCTAATTGGAAGCTAAAAAAGGAGAATTTATTTCCTTTTGGTTTAGCATCTATTTCCTTCCCTTCCCTGCCCTGATATCAGGACACATGGTGTGGGAGCATCTTCATCTAATGCCACCAAAGAACTATAATGAAGGAGACCCCGCTTCTACAAATGGCAAATTTCTAATTTTTCCACAAAATCCATTGCAAAATCACCCATTTCCTCAAAGAGCCTGTGAAACCTTGTGAAAGAAAAGCCAAGCTTGTTTAGAAGTGGCTCCCCTTGCCAGCGTTGTCCCCAGAGCATGTCCCAGGGGGCCAGGAGGGGTTTGTAGACCCCAGCCCGTGGGGATGGCTCTCCTGCTTCACCCTCACCCCAAAACTGCACCACTTGCTTTTCCTGGCCCTTTGCTTTGAGCTCTTGGCTGGAAGCAGCTCCCTCTGGGACACCTGAAGCCACAGCAGGACTTGGTGGGACAGGGCCAGGCTGCTCAGCCAACGTCCCTGGCCACCCACGGGGCTCGTGCCACCGGCCCCTCTTGTGCAGCAGCGTGAAAAGCGCTGGGCCAGCGTTGCTATTCAGCCCAGCTATTTATATCCCGAGAGGGAGATGAGGACCAGCCGTGCAGCTGAGCCAGCCCCTGCGAGCGGGGGATATTTTTAAGCACTGGTTTTGAAAGGGCTGGTAATGAACCCACAGCTTTGCTCAGCAGCAGCTGCACCCACTCCCCAACCGGCCGCCCTGGCCACTGTCCCCACCCGAGGGGGGTCAGGACCCCTGTCCCAGCCCGGGGTGATGCTCCATGGGAGGTGCATTTGTGTGCTGGCTCTGAGCAGGGCGGTCAGGCACAGTGAGACGGGCTGGCACAGTCCCAGTGGCTGCAAACCCCGTGCCTGGCTCAGTGCCGGGCTCTCCGTGCCGGCCAGCCCGGCTTTGTCCTCCCGAGATGTTACAGTCGGCGATTCCAGCCCACTGCTAATTGTACACAAGTTATCCGGTGCCATTTGGGCACAGCAAGCAGGACACATGAGCCCTTTGGCCAGCAGGGCCAGCAGGGCCAGCAGCTCTGCTGTGACAAATCTCTTGGTGTCTGCTCACGCCCTCCTGAGTGGCTGTGCTGGGATGGGGACCCGGGGTGTGCTGGTGACATTGGAGCTGACTCAGACAGGAGCTCCCCTGTCCTCAGGACCTGTGCTGGTGCTGACACCCTCCTGGGACATGGGGAACTCACCATGTGGGGCCTGAGTGTGTTCCCATCTGAGCCCCAATCCCGGCAGCATTCCCTGGTCAGGCAGCTCATCCTGGGATTCAGACAGAGGAGGGATGGACACAGACCCTGTGCTCAGTCTGGGCCCCTCGTCTGGCAGGACAAGACACTCAGCTCAGCCCCTCAGCCCTCTCCCCATTGTACAACACAGCCCCCGTGCTGCTGAGAGCTTCACCAGCGCCCTCTTTGTGCTCCCCAGGCACAGCTGGGCTGTGACCAGGGTCCCCACGGGTCCCTCAGCCATCACCTTTTCCCTCTTGCTCCTCCATACCTGCTGCCAGCTGTCCTAGCAGGTCCCAGGTCCCACATCCCCATGGCTGTGCATGGAGACTCATCCAGATTATTTATTTCTGGGCTCCCAGGCAATGGGAGACAAGCCCTGAACAGTGCAGAGAGAACCCCATCACCCAAAGGGTTCCCCAGTGCAGGGGGGAGAGGTGGGAGATGGGGGTGTTGGGGACACTGCCGTGCCAGAGTCCCCAGGGATACACCCAGCCCCCTACTGGGAGGGTCCCCACAGCATCCCAGCACTCAGGGATGCTGTGGGGAATTTATGGGGAAGTTGGAAATGTTCCCTCTGCTTCAGCCCAGCCGTGGGCTGGCTGTGCCCCCAGTGGGGCAGGAGGAGCTGGCAGGGGGCTGGCTCAGAGCACAGGCAGCACCTGCTGCTCCCAGGGCACTCTCACAGCCATGCCAACAGGGGAGCGAGGCTTTGGGCTTCAGGAAGTGGGCATGGGAGCAATTTGGGGAGGAAAATACTGAGCCATTTTCAGCCTGAGTTTGGGGACAAAGTTTCCCTCAATGCTAAAGAAAATCAAGTGTTCCAGATTCCTCTTTTTCTGTTCCATTTTTCTCCTGAGAAAGTCTCCAACTCAATCCCTAGCTTTTGCCTCATTTCATTGGAAATCAGCAGGACTACATGGTAATTAGGACTGAGTTCCCAGGTTGAAGATAAATCTTTGTTGGGAGCAGGGGCTGCAAAGGCACAGGAGCTGGCTCTAGTTCCCACTGGCCCCTTGTTCCTGCCCAGCCTCTGGGCCAGGATGGCTTTGGGGACCACTGTCCCCCTGGGCTTACCCCCGTTCCCTTTGGGAACAGCCCACAGTTGTGGCCATACCAGCTGCTTCCCAAACAGTCCTGCACTGCCCCAGCTAAGTCCTCACAGCAAAGGGAGGGAAGGGGTTGCTGAGTGTCTGCAAGTCTGAACCCATTCTTTGTGCTTGAGGAACCTCCCAGACGAGAGGAATGAGACAGGGAACAGCACCCCAACCATGCCTGACCTCAGCTGTTTCATCCATGGTCTGGGCACATCCAGTTGGCACTGAGGCCAACAGAAAAACTCCTGATCCCAGCAGGCTGGGAGGTTGGGCAGGGTCCTGGTGGAAGGCAAACTGTTTGGGGATCAGCACCTTTGTCCTGCAGTAAGACACACGACATTGTGCCCAACCATGTCCCCCAGCCAGACACTTTGCCATCTCTATGATTTGTTTCCATTTTCCTGACTGTTTTCTCCCAAGCCAGGTGGGTCTGAGCCTCTGGGACAGGGAAGAGCTGGGGACTGTCATGGCTCTTCTCTCTCCATTACCTTTCTTATTGAGTTGTCTCACACTGCTCACGGCAGCAAAACACGCTGCAGGCGTATTAAGGATTCTCCATGCAAAACTGATAAGCTGAAGCCTCATTATTATCCCGCCAAGTGATTATCTTTCGTTGATGAAGTCTCATATTTGCCCAATTTCAGATGGAAACCTTCCCCTTTTCAATTTGAGACTAATTCATTTCTTGACTCCTGGTTACAGTGCAAGATATCACAAACACTCCCTGGCTCTGATTTATATCGTTAAGAATCATTTACTTGCAATTAAAATGAGCCTTCAGGGCTTTTGCAAACAAGGCGGATTAGCTAACGGTAAAACATTTGCTTTTTGTAAACAGCAGCTTCAGGCTATGAAACCGTCTGGAGGGGAGGGAACCAGCCGGGGCTGCCCCGGGGCTGCGGGAGGAGCAGAACCAGAGGGGACCGTTCCAATTTCCCTGTGAATCCATCATAAATGCCCTATGTCACCCCTGAGCACCGGGATCTGTGGGGACCCTCGCAGTGGGGCGCTGCATAAATATATAGGCTCAGCTCCGGGAAGCCCTGGCAGAGCAGTGTCCCCAGCACCTCCACGTCCCACCTCTTTCCATCCTGCTTTGGGGTGTCCATAGGGTGATGGGGTCCTCCCTGCACCACTCAGGGCTTGTTCCCCACTGCGGGTGAGCCCAAAAAGAGTCTATGGATGGGTCTCCGGGGATTCGGGACCTGAATGCTGCAGCACAAGCCTCCAGTGGAGATGTCAGCAAGCAGCATACTCATAATTAAGATAATTAACAATAGGATCATGTAATTGGCAAACTCTCCTGCTCTCAGCTCCTCTTTTACAGCTGTTCCAGGCCCTGAGCAACTAGAAGACAAACCCACCCCCCACACATTAGGAAATTATTCAAAAAACCCTCTTAAAACATTAACTTGGCCAAATCCAAAAAGGGTTGAGGATGGAAACAGCCCAAATCCTGGTGTGGAGAGGAGCATGCCAGGCATTTCCAAGGGCTACTGAGGAGGAGCTGAGGCAGGTTAGGGGAGATGCTGGGCAGCCCCCTCTGCCCTCTGCAGCAGTATCCAAGGGCTTGGCATCAGCTGGTGGAAGGACCTTGGAGCTCAACCTTTTGGGAAGCATCCAAGCAGAGGGTCTTAAAACCACTGAGTGTAAATATAGCAACAATCCAACATTGGGCTCTTTAAAAAGCTTCATCCATGCTAAAAATTGGAGATAAACCATGGCAGAACACCATGCCACCTCTGCTGGTGGGCAGTGGCTCTGGCCCCGATTACCCTCACCCATCCTGAGACTACTTGCTTCCCTTTAAGGGAGGAACCTGGGGTAGACACTTAAGCTTTAGGGAAAGGTCTTGTGGGCAGCAAGGTTAGCACGTCATCTGGGTGAGCTGAGGTCACTGCTCTAAAGGCAGCTCCTGCCTCCCAAAGACCTCTGAGCAGGACACTAATTCCCTCAAGTTATCAGCTGCGGCTCCCTCTGATTACATGGAGAGTTTATTGGGTGACTGGATAATTTGAACCTATAGAGTTATTAATTATGACCTTAATCTGATCATTGCTTTGTTCCATTTTTTAATTAGCTTAGTAAAACTGTAGTCATTTAACTTGGTAATATACTTGCTTAAGTGCACGTCTGATTGCATATCCTTTTTATATCCATCAGAAGCACTTGGGACTCACTCCATCTATCTGCAACCTGGGGCATGAACTCTGAGGAAACCTCAAGTAATATTAAGTTTACAAGCAGGCTGCTCTGCTCCTGAGTGGCTGAGTACTCCCCTGTACCTGTGTACAGCTGGCAGCAGGAGGAGGGTGTGGATAAAACACCCTGGTGCCAGGCAGTGGGGGAGAAAATGGGAATTTGAACCATGCAATCAAGGCTCAGTCATTTTGTGATGAGCACAAGGGTCAGCTTCATCCAGACACAAGGTTTTGAAGAGATAAACCCGGGTATTTCAGTGGGCACTGAGCAGAGGAGGCTGAGCCTGTGCACTCCTGTGGTCAGCAGAGAGCTGCAAGCAGATGGATGGTGTGGTTATCTGCTCTCAGCAATTTGAGTGATGCTCATGGGAAGCTTTTCCTCTTGGAAGGAAAGCAAAGCTGCTAGCAGAGGGCATGGGGCTGGGCACTCCCAACTGTGTGTCAGACTTGCCAGCAGTGAGACATCCCCAAGTGTCCTGGCCAGCTGGGCAGCAGGGCTCAGGTTTTGTAGCCTTTGATGCCAGCTCCTGAAAACTCACTTATGGTCCAAGGGCTCATTTCCCCAGTCTGGGATCTTGCTGCATTCCCAGCTCTTCTGGGTTACACAAGGCAAATAATTTCCTTGGTTTCCCCATCTGTAAGGAGAGGATAATGGTGCTGGTTGCCCTTTGAAAGCCATGGATTTGAAGTGCTCTCACTGGAAGGGTTTTGCTATTGCACTTCCCTACTTTTAGACTTCCATAGGATTTCGGATAGCTTCTGCAAATGTGTGGAGATACTGGGAAGTTCTGCCTGTCCTAAAAATACTGCTGCTCTGCACCTCAACATAGCTGTTGCACTATCCCCCAGGGACACAGCCACAGTGGTTAGAGGAGGTGCTGGAGGTGAATGTATGGCACAGATTAGATTTTTAAACAGAGTATCAGCACAAAAAAGTAGAAGTAGTTCAATAAAAAGCTGTGCTGAGCCAAGGCTGGGGCTGCCCAGGGGACCAAACTCACATTGCAATTGTCCCTGCAGAGGGCACAGGGACCAGCACTGTTAGGCACCAGGGTGCTAATGAAATGGAACCACTCCCCTGCCACGTTTTCTACTTTTTCCCACTTTATGACTTAATTCACAGAAGGACAGTTCTACATCCATCCTCCCAGGATTGAACGTAATCAGAACTGTATTTAATCACCTGTCTCATTAATCCCTCACATCCTCAGTGCAGGCCTTGCTAACAGAGCTGTGCAGGAAGGCAGTGCTGAGGTGGGAGGGAATTAAATAGCTTTATCCTAATTGAAAGCCAAATCACCAGTTCCTCAGGTGCCAAATGCTGTAACTTTTACTGGTTTCACTGGATGTTGTGGCCCAGAATCTTCCAAGTGCCTGAAAGGACAGATGCTGTGGTGATCCCAGGGACACGACAAGGCTCGTTTTAGGGATGGATTGAAAGGGCCTTTTGCTGGCATCTGCACAGGGCCCTCTTATGGCATGGCTGTCCCTAACCCCTGGGAGCTGTTGGCACCTGGCTGGTGTTGCAGGTGATGGTGACCATCCCCAAGTTATCTGGGCTGGCTGTTTCCTTCCAATTGTACCTTTATCCCTGGAAAATACATTTGTCAGTTCTTGCTCGCTACAGGGCAAGGGATGGCCCCCGGGGCTGCAGCAGGGAAGGATGTGGCTGCAGAGGACTGCCACAGTTAGAGGCACTTTCCTCATCCTCCTTGTGGTTTTTAACCACAGTTCAGAATGATAACCACAAGGCAGCCAAGTGAAAGGCACTGGGATTTCAGACTCCTCCTGATGGGCATGTTCCCCAGGATACAGAGAATGGAATCTGTTCCCCAGGAGGGAGCAGGCCCCAGGGGACCTCAGCTGGTGGTTCTGTTCTTCTGGACAAAATTAGGCAAGGGAAGATTAATTGGGCTGTACACCATCCCTCCACATGATTGTCCCCATGCTCCTGCCCGTCCATGAGCACTGGGCACCAGTGGGGAACTCAGTAAGGGAGAGAGATTCTGCACAGCTGTAATGATTCAGTTCTGTCCTAAAGCCACCCAAAACTCTTGCAGGCCCTGTCCAGCAGCCTTGTGACACTTGCCATCTTTACATCCTCTGGTCTCTCATCTTTGCTTTCCCTTTCATCTCCTCCTGTTGCTCCTCCTGTCAGATTGTGGTCTCTGCCATCACTGGGCAGTGCCCACTCCCTGTGCTGGGCCATTGCCAAGCAGCAGCTCTTCCAAAACTCGAGAAGAAAAAAAACAAGCTTAGGCTGACAGTCCTTCTCTGGAGGAACTACCACGGGTTCCCTCCAAAAACCTGTTAATTCTCCAAAGCATCCCTTTGACACAACATCTCTGGGTCTACAAAACCTGTCCTTTCTCCTGGTCTGCCAGGAGAAGCCTGTACTTAATGAACCACCCACCCCACGTAATTGGTGATAATTAACACCCAGGCATGAAAGCAATGGCTGGCACACCTCAGGGTTGTGATTATTTGGGTTTGACCATGTCTCTGTGTGAACTAGCTCTGCTTTGGGGTGCTGGCACCCTGCTTTCAGGCTCCACTCCTTCCTCCTTGTTGCCTGTTACTCTGTCCAGACCCCCTGACTCTCAGGCACTGTGGAAGTGGTGGGTGATGGGGACCAGCACGTTCTGCTCCAGCAGGACAAATGAGGTTATTTTTTTCCCCAGCATTTCAGCTATAAATAATTGAGCATTTTAAAACTCCATTTCTGCCACAAGACTCTAGAGGAAAAGGGTTCAGATCTGGTATACAGATATATTTTTAAGCAGTGAGAGATTGATTTGTGCTGCTCCTTCCTGGCTGACACCTGCATTCGGTCACCTCGGAACAGCTCAGCCTGCTCCTGCAAAGAGGAAAAATTGCTGGTTCCTGCTGCAATACCTGTGTGTGGGGAGACAGCAAACACCCAGGGTGGCCAAAGCCGGGCCAGGGAAATAGCCCTGTGTGCGGAGCTGCCCATGGGAATGGAGCAGCCCCTCCTCTCTGTTCAGGGTGTTTCTGTGTCCTGTGTGGCTGGTTTCCGGGGAGCAATAACAGCTCAGAGCCTCAAGGCCTTTTCACTGGCTCTTCCTGTTGTTGCTTTCTGAAAATAACAATAGTGGGAGGTTTATGTTCCTTCTCTTTTTTTTTTTAATTCCATCCTTTCAGTGATGTTACAATTGCTTAAGTGGAGCTTTCCCTGATGTGATGTCAGGGTAAACTGTGTGGCAAAATTACAGCAGCTGAATTAGCACTGTGTTTTGTGCTGCTCTCAAGCACTTGCAACAATTATTAATTTTCTAGTGCCTACGTGCGTGGAGTGCAATCCCTCCACCAGCTCCCAGCTCTCCCGTGCTCTCCGTGCTCCGGATGGCACCAAGACCTGTCCGAAGTGCAGCAGAGCTCTTGGGGTGCCCTGAAATGCCTGACATTGTGCCTGCAGTGCCCTATTCACAGCAATGTCACCCGTAGGTACTGCCAACAAGTTGGAGAGCAGAAACGTGCTAAAGTTGCCAATGCATTCCCAGAAAGATCCAGAAATATCTTCCTCCATTTTATCTAAATAGGGCCATACACACAAGATGAGAGAGAGCCTTTTTCTGGGAGGCTGAGCCTCTCCATTCTGCCCACGTTTTAAAGCCATGTAATGAAGTTGAGGTGGCTCCTCATCCTAAAACTAGAAATTCTCTGAATTTGCTTAAACCATTGGACAAAGTGAGTTAAGCAAAGAAAGGACAGGAGAAGAAACATGTATGTTCTCAAATGAGAAAGCCAGGGCAAGGCTACTCTCTCCTCATTGGCACCCACCCGCAGGCTGGATGGATCCTGAGGGATAGGTGAGGCTGGAGTTTCACATTTCTGTGTCAAGTTTATATATATATATACATAAATATATATATCCTCCCTTACTGAGTTCCCCACTGGTGCCCAGTGCTCATGGACGGGCAGGAGCATGGGGACAATCATGTGGAGGGATGGTGTACAGCCCAATTAATCTTGCCTTGCCTAATATATATATATATGTATATCTATATCCTCCGGAGAGCTGAGGGTGACTGCTCAGAGGCCTGGGAAAGCCCCAGACATGCCATGGAGGAGACATCCCTGAACCCAGCAGGATGTTTCCTAAGTCAGAGTTCTCTCTTCCACCCTCACATAAGAAAGAGCAGAGATCAGCAGAAAAAAATTGCTTGGTGTGATGTTCATCCTCTTGCTACAACACCACGGGAGGTGGGAAACCCTACTAACTTTTATCCGGGTTAGAAAGGATCCTGGTGAAAGATTTATTTACAGTCTTGTTAGGAAATGCTGCCACATCCTTCCCCCGCCCCGAGGTACAAACACACAGCGTGGCCACTTGCCCATGCAGACAAGCTCAAAGATGGGGAGGAAAAGTGGATTTTCCCTGATGCCTTTCCTCCCAGTAATCTCAGCTGCTCCTTGTAAGGGCAGCAGATGCCACAGCCTCAGTCAAAAACCTGCTTTTCAGGCAATGATGTCCCTTTTCATAATAAATGCTGCCAACTCCCAGAAGTGATAGCTCACAAACAATCAGGGAGAGGACAACGGGAACGATCTTTGAGGTGCTGTGCAGAATAGATCATTCACTGTACAGCAACAAATCAAATTTAGGGAGAAAGAATTTGGAAACAAATTACCAGCAAGATATTTCAAGCTGACAGGAATCTGGAGTAACTTAGGTCTGTCTGGTAAGAACTGTATTCCTTTTATTTCCCTGTCAATAGCAGCTACCTTATAAGATTGGTTTCTCGTTGATAATTCTTTTGCCTGGAACAGAAACTCCTGAGTACACTTAAGTTGATAACTCTCTCTTTGATCACATTTCAATAGCAATGCTTTTCACCTTGACGACGGGGTTTCTCCCTTTGTATGAAGTTTCCATGCCTGAAAAGCCACGTGGTGCTGGGATTTCCAGCCTCAGGGGATTCTGGTGCATTGCAGACTCCTGGGCTTGGATTGAGGGCTGGGAATGCTGAGGTTATGAGCTTGGGGCAGGAGCTGCAGAGATTGGGACATTAAACTGCACTGCCTCAGTTTCCCTGATACTACAGCAGTGTAGAAACTACTCATAGGTCTTTATGGGAGAGGGATAAATATTTGCTAGTGACACCTTCTTGTAAATGCTGAGACACGAAAGCTGAAGGGTGTTTCTCCACACCACCTCGCTGTGTGCCTAGAGGAGCAATGTGGAGCACACAGGGAAGGGAACGTGAGGTTCAGTGCAACCGCAGGCCCAGTGTACCCCCACAGCTCTGCTGCCCCACTGCAGTGTGGCAAAGAAACGTGCTCGGGTGGAGGTGGAGGTCGGGACTGACCCACGCTGCACACAGGGGATGAGTGTTTCTCCAGCATTTACACACCACTGAGGACTCGTCTCCTGCTGGCCGTGGTGCGCGATGTGTTAATTACAGAGGAAGGTCATTAATGTCCATCAGCAGGCACAGAGGAGAGGGCTCGGCAGGGAGGAATGTGTTGGGGGTAGACTGGAATGCAGCAGTGCTGACATGCCCGGAGCAGGAGAGACATAAAAAGAGTGCACTAGCCTGTAATTTCCCTGCAATTTCTCCTCGGGAAGTAATGAAAGTTTACGACTAGTCGTGGCAATGCCCGTGTCTCTCTTCCAGAAAGGGGTAGATAAAAATAGTTTGGAATCGCACTGAGAAAAAGAGGATTCTGCCATTCCTTTGAAACTCTTTGCGGTCAAGTGTTCCCAGCCTGCTTTGGCCGAGTACTCAGTACGAGGGATGCCAGCTGTGGCTCACAGTCCTTTTGGTTGCCCTGGTACAAGCCAGGCCCTGCTCATCTGCCGAGGGCAGTCAGTCCAGCAGAGCAATTGAAGTAGTTTATTCTTTTGAAATAGAAACCAAGGGATTTGTGCTGGTTCAGCAGTGCCCTGGCAGCCAGGAGGGACATCCTTGTCCTGGGGGCATCAGGAACAGCAGCACTGGGCCAGGGAGGGGATTGTCCTGCTCTGCTCTGACCTGGGGCCTCACCTGCAATATTGGGGCACTTTGGGGTGTTACCATATAAAATAGACACAAAGGCATTATAGAGTGTCCAAATGAGGCCACGAGGATGGGGAAGGGCCTTGAGGGGAAGTGTGTGAGGAGCAGCTGAGGGCACTGGTGTGTTCAGTCTGGAGGAGACTGAGGGTGTCAGGGTCTTCAACATCCTCCTAGGGGGGAACAGAGGGGCAGGTGCTCGTCTCTTCACTCTCACGACCAGTGACAGGACTTGAGGAAATGTCTGGAGCTAAGTCAGGGCAGGGTTAGATTGGACATTAGGAAAAAGTTCTTCTCCCAGAGGGTGGTTGGGCATTGGAACAGGTTCCCCAGGGCAGTGATCACAGCACCAAGCCTGTTTGAGTTCAACAAGTGTTTGGACAACACTCTCAGGCACACGGTGGGATTGTTGTGTTCTGTGCAGGGCCAGGAGTTGGACACAATGATCTTGATGGGTCCCTTCCAACTCAGCATATTCTGTGATTCCCCTCAGGGTCTCTGTCAGCCTTGGGACAGGAGGACTGTTTCCTCCTGGTTTTCTACATTGCCCCACTTGGTACTTGGGCCAGTCTTTACCTTGCTGAAGCCTCATTTGATGCTGCTGAGCTTCCAGGGAGCGTGCAAGGGAATTTGGTGTTCCAAATGCAGGGTCAGGTGCTGTCAGCATGGGATTTGTCTCCTCCACTGGCTTCTGCTTTGTGTATAACATGTGGGAATAACTTACTCATCAGGAAGGAGGAAAGCCTTGATCCAACCATGGTTTAAATTTGTAGCTTACATTGTGGCCCTTTAACACCCTAAATTAAAATCACCCAGTACTTGTTTTGCACTGCACCCCTCCCGCATAACGAAAGCAATCTACAAATGCCTATTTACTCAAGCAGTGCCTGAGAAACGAAAATCTTATTGTCTGTTCTCCATAGATATGAAATACTCAGTGATGTAACAGGGACTCCAAGTAAAATTAAGAACCTTTTCCCCCTTTGCCTTTGGCTAAGCTTGCCTTCCCTGCAGTCCCACCCCCCTACAAACCTCGTTTCAATGCTGCTGTACACCCCTTAAGTCTTCACAGCATTTTAGGATCTTTCCAGATGGAAAGTGCCATAGAAACGTAAAACCTTATTAATTAAAGGCTGAAATAGATGCAGTGTGTGGAGGTCAGTGACTCATGCAGGAGGATTCTCAGGCTTCTGCTATGCATTGCCTCGGGGCGCTTTTTTGAATGTTCCCTTCTCCGGGGCTATGACAGTTTATTACACAAAGACTGTGTGAACCTGGAGGTGAATGCAAACTACTCTGGCTAGGAACAGCAACCAGTGAACCCAGTGCATGCTGAGCCTTTTGGGACAGCATAATTTCTCCTCGTTACAGTTTCTGCCTGTTTTTTCAGGACGCCTGTGCTGTAGTGTGTGTGCATGGGGGGGCCAGCAGCCCCCTGCTCGTGGCCGTGCTTGGATTGCTTCTGGTCTTCTCTTTCTGGAGGCCCCAGGAGCATTGGACGGTGCAGGAAGAGAATGTTTTGTTTAGGATCCAGTGGCTTCCCGAGTGGCTTCCTGGGGCACGTTTCTAACAATTTTTCTCTTTTTTCCTTGGAGAAGGTGGGCAGTGATGGTGAGCACAGCAGCTGTAAGCACAGCCCGGAGGCATTGGAGCATCGATAGGAGCAGCAGGGTGTGATCCCCCGGGAGCCAGCAGTGCTGGGAGCCCCAGTGCAGCTGCAGGTGTACTGCTCAATCCGTTCTCTGCTGGTAAATCCCTTCACCTCACCCGGGTTCCTTTACTGAGGTGGGTATTTTAGCCCTGTGCTGCACTGCACAGCTGAGATGCTGGTGCTGCAGTCCCCCCAAAAGCACCACCTACCAGCATTTCCAGCAGTACTGAGCAGCACTGCCCCAGGATTTTGGGATTTGCTTTCTGGCTGTGCAGGTGTTGATTCCCAACTGGATATTGGGAGACAATCTCAGTTCTTTATGTATCTGAGCCCTGAAGAGGAATGGTGATGCCTCCCAGCTGCATGGGAACAATATGAATATTGGGGAGCCCCCAGGACTTGCTGCCACAGTAGACATGAGATGATGTTTGTGCCAGACCCTCCTTTTGTCACTTGGCTACAATGCTGACTTCATCAGAGCCACCAGTCCTCAGGGGAGGCTGCATTTTGGGGGGACCCCAACGCAAAGCTCAGCCACTGCGAGGTCCCTGGCCTGCTCCCAGCCCCTCGCTGGCAGACCAGGGACAGCAGAGGTGACAGACTGAGTGCTGCTCTGCAGGCAGTGCAGCTGGTGGCACAGCACGGCTGCCCTGGGGCTGTCCCTGCTGCACAGCCTCCACCCGCTGGTGGTTGAACCCTGAGATTCCTTTATCGTACCTTTTAGTTTTTCCTCTCTCTTATTTGGTTCCTGCTGCCCATTCAGCCTCTCCAGCAGTCCCTCATTACAATACTCTACATCTTTTCCTCATTCTTTTTATTTTCTTCCTTCTCTCAGTCTTCTCAATCCCCCATTACCATGTCCTGCCTCAACAGTTTTGTCTTTGCACCTCTCACATCTGTTTCAAGGCTCACTTCTCACAATTAATAAAACTTTTATTGAAAAAAAAAACAAACCCAAAACACAAAGATCAAACACGCATTTTGAAATGGGCACAGAGATCCACAGAGCAACTATTTCATTTCAGCAACGTTGTCACAGAAATAGAAAATCCAGTTGCAGCTGAAGCACATCATTTAGACCCGGTGTGTGCTGGGACTGGCACACGGTGTATTTACAGCAGGTGCTACATAAACAAGCCTTCCTTGCCTGGCACACAGACCTCCCGCAGGATTTAAGTGAAAGAGCAGCTTCCCCGCTGTGGCTACACCCACACGGGTGTGTCCAGGCGGCCCCGGCAGGGCCTGCCCCGGTGCACACATCTCAGTAACACGGACGCTGCAGGAGCTCCAGTCACCACCCCTGCTCTGCTCGGCCGTGCTGCACCTCGATTACCCTCACGGAGGTGAGAGCGAAGCTGCTGTGGGTTTTACGCCCAGAACCTCCCGCAGTGTCGCCGTGGCCGCCCCGCCTCCCTGTCCTCTCCCTGGCTTACCTTGGGCTTCCACCCAGCGAAAAGGGGCGAGAGAAACACTAAAAAAACCCAGGAAAATGGGATTACAAAACCACAAACACTGTTAGAGGAAGATCTGAGGTCAAGCAGAGAACTTCTAACTCATTTCAGAAAACGGATTAGGTTTCAAGCTGCCGGCACAGCCTGGTGCTGTCGTAATGCCATGTACTGGATGGGAGGTGTGAGCTATTGTTGCTGGGTGCCTGCCTGAACACCCCCTGCATTTCAGTCTTGTTGACAGAGCCCGGCACCGTGATTCAGAGAGAGCTGTTAATTAAGAGACAAAGTCCAATCTCAACCTGGCTGGCTCTATTTTTACATAATTTTATTTTTTGTTTGCCGAGGCTTTTAACTCACTCCATGAACTAACAGAGCTGCCAGCTGATCTGCTTTTCCCTTCCCTTTTCAGCGGTGCAGTGCAGAACATGTGATTCTCCACAACTCCAGGCCTTCTACCTTTGAGTCTGTAGGTTTAAAAGGGATTTTTTTTTAAATCTGACATTTTGTCCTGAAAGGATGTGAGGCACACAGAACTGCTGAATGTGGAAGCCACCACAGGAGGCCAAGACATGATATTAAAAGGAGTAATGAAAGAAAGCAAGCTATTGAAGTGTAAACTCAATTTTACTGAGAGTATGCTACAGATCAGAAATGAGTAGTTTGAATCCCTGGTGCAATTGACACCAAATATTAATGGTTTGGTATAAGCAGGAAATACAAAGAGTTTAAAAAAAAATCTGTTTTCTCTGTGTTTCCAGAGGAGAGTCTGTTAAGGCACTGAAGACCCTATGTTGTTTTAAAAACATGTATCTCAGTCAGTATCATAATTACAGATCTCACTTTCTTTTAATTAACTTCACTCACCAGTAAGGCTGGGCTCTTGATCCCCATTTTCTTTCTGGATTAAAAAACAACAGTACTCTATTTATTTCCTTGTCTTGGATCCCTTTCTTGGATTAAACCTGCAGGAAGGAAAAATGCAATCTAAATAGCTGCAGGACACTGTCTGTCTTCCTGCAGGAAGGGCTTGCAGGAGTATGGCAAAGATGGGAAACACAGCCCTGCAAATCCCAGTGAACCAGTACCTGGAGGAAAGTCCCAGTCCTGTGTCACCTGTGCTGTGACACTGACCCAGGGCCATCCCCCTCAGCTCTATCAGTACCTTGAATTAATGTGGTACCTGGAATGAACCTTCCTAGTAGGTTCCTCAGTCTCTCTATTTTTTGCTTAATAACAAAGGATGGAGTGAGTACATTCAGGTATCTCAGGAGTGCTGGCAAATGAGTCATGAAATGTGTTAAATTTATTCAGTTGTCTTTACAATCCAGTACAAGTGTGAGTTCTGTAGAGAGATTTGTATTAAAACCCATCTCAAAACACACCACAGAAAGTCCCAGAGTAATTTGTTGTAGGGTAAAAACAATCACGCTCTCACAAGAGGCTCACTCAGACTTTTCAAAGAAAACTTTGAAACAAATCAGTGCATAAAGACAAGTTTTCCCACCTGCACATCTGTCTCTGTAGGCCAAGGTCGGGTTCCCAAAACCTCCCTCTCTTCCGAGGGGCTCTGGGGGCTCCGCTTGTACCCCCGGGGTTTCCTCTCACCTCTAGTCTTGTTATTAGAGGCATTTGCATGAAAACAAAGCTTTTCCTAAAAGCAGCAGCTCTCAGGAAGGTGAAAATAACTGTGTTTCCAAAACACAAACCCAAGAAGGACCCAGCTGTAACTTTTCCTCCTCTCCTTCAAATCCCAGCATCCATTACCTCCCATTTCTCCAACCTTCAGTGTCCTGCATCTCCTCAGGGGGACAAAGCCAAGTTTTGACCTGCAATTTGCTGATTTTACCTCAGAAGTGACGGCCTGAGAGTCTGAGGGGTGGTCCTGACGGCTGGGGGGGTTCCTGTGGCGGGAGGGGCGGCTGTCCCTGGGCCCAGGGAGGGAGGGAGGGCCCCGACCCGGGGGGGTCCCGAGGGATCCCGCCCGGGGGTGAAGAGGTTCTCGAGGGCTCCTGCCCAGGTGTGAGGGGGATCCCGCCCGGAGGGTGATGGGGATCCCGCCCGGGGCCGAGGGGCTCCCGCCGCCCCGGCCACCCCTC